>VSDK01006797.1:66254-86707 GCA_009767595.1 Symbiodinium kawagutii | reverse complement strand
TGGTGATGGTGATGGTGATGGTGATGGTGATGGTGATGATGATGATGATGATGATGATGATGATGATGATGATGTTGGTGGTGGTGGCGGTGGTGGTGGGAGTGGTGGTTTTGATGATGATGATGATGATGATGATGATGGTGATGATGGTGATGATGACGGTGATGGTGATGGTGGTGACGGTGATGGTGATGGTGATTGTGATGGTGATTGTGACGGTGGTGATGGTGGTGAAGGTGATGGTGATGGTGATTGTGATGGTGATGGTGATGATGATGATGATGATGATGATGATGATGATGATGATGGTGACGGTGATGGTGATGGTGATGCTGGTGGTGGTGGTGGTGGTGGTGGTGGTGGTGGTGGTGGTGACGGTGACGGTGACAATGACAATGACAATGACGATGGTGATGATGATGATGATGATGATGATGATGATGATGGTGGTGATGATGATGGTGATGGTGATGATGATGATGATGGTGATGATGAATAGGGCCATCTAACCCATCGAGCGGAAATGATACCAATAATGGTTTCCAAAAACCTCAACTATGATACGGTTGTTGGATGTCCAATATGGTTCCTTCCTTTCCGAAAGCTGTGTTCCACTCAGTTTGCAAGGTTTCCCACTTCTTCCTAGGGGTTACAAAGCTGCTAACAGCAGAGAGAAACATGGAACCATCCATGTTGAAACATGATTAAGTCACGGACAATCAAGTACGAAACAACTTGTGAATGACCATCTTTTGATCCTCAGGTCAAACATTACTCAGGATTTCTCGGTTCAAGATCACCAAGCCAGGCTGTATGACTCAAGAATTCAGACTCCAAGCTCCAAACTTTTCATTTCATCGTACGATAGAACTTGGCCACGGAAGTGCATGGAAGTCCGACATCAGTCAAGTATGATGATATATAGTGCCTTCACCTCCCAAGGTGAGTAAGAATACTCGGTTTCTTCGCTTTTCTGCCTTTTTTCAGTAGTTTCAGGGTACCCGACTGAGAGGATTTGAGTGAAAAAAATATTGGATCTGATACTAATAGGTTCATAATACTAATAGGTTCATATTACAATTCTTGGTGTTCAGATCCGAAGCCTTCAGTGTGGGACCGGTGCCGAAGGCTGCGCCACCAGTGCCCGAGGCGCGTGCATCTGGTTCCAGAGTCCAAACTGGACAAAAAATTCATCAAATTTGGAATCTGGAACCAATCTGAAAAACAAAGTGCATTCCAAATTTCATTTTGCACACTTTCAGGTGCAACTATTGTGACTCAATTGAAGAGCGTAGTTCCTCACGATGTGCAGAAGTGCCTTTTCTTTTTGGGTTGTTGAGGGAGTGAGCTGTGACAGTGTCGAGACAGGGCCATCATCAAGCATCAGTCACAATTGTTTGTTCTTTGTGGATAGATGGGAAGCGGCAAGCTGAAAAACGTACGGTATGTTTTCCATTCGCTACCACACTGGAACATTATGAACATTGGACGTGCTGGCTTTCCATCTTCTCAGACTTAGTTGAACACGTTGTGTCAAATGGATTGAGATGGGCAAGGGCGGCAAGGGTCTCCAAGATTGATGTGATCGCGAGGCCGCAGAAGCTGGAGGCTATGGAGGCTCTTATTCAGGCGAAGGCCATGCCAAAGATCTCGGAGACGTTTATGGACCTTTTGTAGGAGCTCCAGAACTCAAGAAGGCGAGAAGGATCTGCAGTTGGGTGTAGTGCTGTAGGCATCAATGGCTATCAATGGTTCGTTTGCCTTTCATTCGCAGTATCTTCAGTGCCCCCGGCTGGATTCATTATTGTTGGTGCTTGAGGGGGCTGCAAACATATGCAGCACTTTCCCGTTACTAGGCGCTATCAACCGACGATTGAGTTTCCAGATGGAAAGCCAAAGGTGTGCTTTGAAAGGTTTACTGTAGAAGTTCCTTCCGTTCTGTGGCAGTGGTTGGGGGTGGGGGGTGGGATGTTAAGGTTCAGCGGCACTTGCAGATCATGTT
The DNA here is from genome assembly GCA_009767595.1 of Symbiodinium kawagutii. Taxonomy (NCBI): domain Eukaryota; class Dinophyceae; order Suessiales; family Symbiodiniaceae; genus Symbiodinium; species Symbiodinium kawagutii. The sequence goes on along the minus strand of VSDK01006797.1, from coordinate 84,705 downwards.
GGTATATGTTGGCGCTACGTGGGGGCATGGGGTCGCTCGCGGGGTGGGATGTTAATTTTCACATTCACTGGCATTCGGAAATCAGGTTGATGCAAGGGGGGGCATTGAGTCGGGGGCGCCGTGGGAGGTTACCGTTGACATGCACTTGCATATCATGTTGATGCTAGATATGACAGAGCCTGACAATGAAGTTGGGAATCTTCCCGAAGTCATGGCCCTGCTGTAAGTTTGTGAAATGACCCCAAAAAACTACTGTAGATTTGTTTGGACGCCTATGCACAGAAACGCATGAAAACACATGAAAACCAATGGAAATAAGGTGAAGACGTGACAAGAAATCACGAGTTCCATTTAAAACAAGCAGCAGGACGCAGAATCCAAAAACATCAAAAAATACGATGCCGCCACGTTCAATTTGATTAACCACCATTGACCATGTGATCTTTTTGGGTGCTCCGGACTGCGCCGTTTGTGGAAGGCCTCATTTGTTTCATTGAGGGTTTGTGTCAATTTTCTTTGAATGACGCATATATATATATATATATAAATATAGATATTTATATATTTTTAATATTTACATATTTAGTTTTAAATATATATATATATATATATTTATGTATATAGATATGTATTTTATATATATATATTATATTTATATTTATATTTATATTTATATTTATATATATATATATATGCATATCGATATTTTATATTTTTATTTTTATATATATAATTTCATATATGTAGAATTTGATCTTACATCCATGTACATTGAGCGATGTCCGTTGAATTTGCCACAGAGTTTTCTGCCTTTTTTCAGTAGTTTCAGGGTACCCGACTGAGAGGATTTGAGTGAAAAAAATATTGGATCTGATACTAATAGGTTCATAATACTAATAGGTTCATATTACAATTCTTGGTGTTCAGATCCGAAGCCTTCAGTGTGGGACCGGTGCCGAAGGCTGCGCCACCAGTGCCCGAGGCGCGTGCATCTGGTTCCAGAGTCCAAACTGGACAAAAAATTCATCAAATTTGGAATCTGGAACCAATCTGAAAAACAAAGTGCATTCCAAATTTCATTTTGCACACTTTCAGGTGCAACTATTGTGACTCAATTGAAGAGCGTAGTTCCTCACGATGTGCAGAAGTGCCTTTTCTTTTTGGGTTGTTGAGGGAGTGAGCTGTGACAGTGTCGAGACAGGGCCATCATCAAGCATCAGTCACAATTGTTTGTTCTTTGTGGATAGATGGGAAGCGGCAAGCTGAAAAACGTACGGTATGTTTTCCATTCGCTACCACACTGGAACATTATGAACATTGGACGTGCTGGCTTTCCATCTTCTCAGACTTAGTTGAACACGTTGTGTCAAATGGATTGAGATGGGCAAGGGCGGCAAGGGTCTCCAAGATTGATGTGATCGCGAGGCCGCAGAAGCTGGAGGCTATGGAGGCTCTTATTCAGGCGAAGGCCATGCCAAAGATCTCGGAGACGTTTATGGACCTTTTGTAGGAGCTCCAGAACTCAAGAAGGCGAGAAGGATCTGCAGTTGGGTGTAGTGCTGTAGGCATCAATGGCTATCAATGGTTCGTTTGCCTTTCATTCGCAGTATCTTCAGTGCCCCCGGCTGGATTCATTATTGTTGGTGCTTGAGGGGGCTGCAAACATATGCAGCACTTTCCCGTTACTAGGCGCCATCAACCGACGATTGAGTTTCCAGATGGAAAGCCAAAGGTGTGCTTTGAAAGGTTTACTGTAGAAGTTCCTTCCGTTCTGTGGCAGTGGTTGGGGGTGGGGGGTGGGATGTTAAGGTTCAGCGGCACTTGCAGATCATGTTGGTATATGTTGGCGCTACGTGGGGGCATGGGGTCGCTCGCGGGGTGGGATGTTAATTTTCACATTCACTGGCATTCGGAAATCAGGTTGATGCAAGGGGGGGCATTGAGTCGGGGGCGCCGTGGGAGGTTACCGTTGACATGCACTTGCATATCATGTTGATGCTAGATATGACAGAGCCTGACAATGAAGCTGGGAATCTTCCCGAAGTCATGGCCCTGCTGTAAGTTTGTGAAATGACCCCAAAAAACTACTGTAGATTTGTTTGGACGCCTATGCACAGAAACGCATGAAAACACATGAAAACCAATGGAAATAAGGTGAAGACGTGACAAGAAATCACGAGTTCCATTTAAAACAAGCAGCAGGACGCAGAATCCAAAAACATCAAAAAATACGATGCCGCCACGTTCAATTTGATTAACCACCATTGACCATGTGATCTTTTTGGGTGCTCCGGACTGCGCCGTTTGTGGAAGGCCTCATTTGTTTCATTGAGGGTTTGTGTCAATTTTCTTTGAATGACGCATATATATATATATATACCGATATTTTATATTTATAGAATGGGCTAGCGCCCGGGTGCCGCCGACCCCTCTCTTTTGGGAGGGTGGGGGAGATTTGAGGCCGGCCATCCGGCAAGATTGAACGCTCTGAAAAAGAATGCCTGAGCCGGAGCATTGAACGCTCTGAAAAACAATGCCTGAGCCGGAGCTTGAAGCGCTGAAAAACAATGCCTGAGCCGGAGCATTTGAGACCGGGAACATGGCCCTTGCCCTGTGGGGGAGGGCCCTGGCCTTGTGGGGGAGGGTTTGAGGGCGGCAACATTGAAGCGCTGAAAAACAATGCCTGAGCCGGAGCGTTTGAGACCGAAAACATGGCCCTGGCCCTGTGGGGGAGGGTTTGAGGCCGGCCAACCGGCAACATTGAAGCGCTGAAAAACAAGTCCTGAGCCGGAGCATTTGCGCTTAAACATGGCACTTGTTGGTACATGTTGGCCGGCCTTTTTCCCGTATGCGGCATGGCATTAAGCATAGGAAGCGCTTGGACATGGCTCTTGTTGGCCATGGCATTTGGCTTTGCTCCCGCATGCGGCCATTGCATTAGGCATAGCAAGCGCCATGGCATTGCGTTGGCCTTGTGAAAAAGCGTTTCAAGCCGCGAACATGGCCCTGGCCCTGCGGGGGAGCGTTTGAGGGCGGCCAGCCGGCAAGATTGACCGCTCTGAAAAACAATTCTTGCGCCGGAGCATTTGAGACCGGGAACATGGCCCTAAGCAATGCTTGACCGCTCTGAAAAACAATTCTTGAGCCGGAGCATTTGAGACCGGGAACATGGCCCTAGGCAATGCAAGCGCGTGGCCATGGCATGGGTGGACATAGCTTTCGCAAGCAGCGGTCCACACCTTCGGTGGTCCCAGGCGCCGCCCCTGCCTTGGCTACGGCAGGGGTCGGCGGATATATTATATATATATATATATATGTATATATCGATATTTCATATTTATATTTATATACATATATATATATATATATCGATATTTTATATTTTTATATATATATATATATATATATTTATATTTATATTTATTTATATATATATGCATATCGATATTTTATATTTTTTTTTATATATATAATTTCATATATGTAGAATTTGATCTTACATCCATGTACATTGAGCGATGTCCGTTGAGTTTGCCACAGAGTAACAATCATCATACGGGTCACGATAGAAACAACGGTCACTATACAAATGCCGTTGATCTCAGATCCACTTTAAGAAACCACCATCATTCTACCCTTTCAATCATTCGTCTCATGCCACGCGACCTTGTGAGATTGGGTTCAGTGCCGACCAGTACGGTGAGCATTGAGAGCAACATCAGTTTGCGCAGAAATAGTTGGTGATTTTTCATCCAAAACGAGGGAATTTATTAATATGGATCTCCCATTAATGCACATATGGTGCAGAGTTGCCCTCTCCTTTCAAAGGTACGGTCACTGCACATATATATATATATCGATATTTTATATTTATATATTTTTATATTTTTATATTTTTATATTTATATATATTTATATTTATATTTATATTTATATTTATATTTATATATCTATCTATCTATCTATCTATCTATCTATCTATCTATCTATCTATCTATCTATCTATTTATATCTATCTATCTATCTATCTATCTATCTATCTATCTATCTATCTATCTAGAAATGGAATTGACATCCATCCATGGACATTGAGCGATGTCCGTTGAATTTGCCGTAGGGCAACAATAATCATGCGGGTCACGATAGAAACAACAATCACCACCTCCCCCGGTGGTCCGTGCTTGTGGTCTCTTTTTTGTCTTACCAAGACCCGCTTGACCTTGTGGCCTGCGGCTTCCCCTAGGTTTTATGGTTCCCCCCTGAAAAAATCTACAAAAAACATCATCCAAGAATCATTGTTTGTATCATTTTGTCGGTTTGTATTTGTTTGCAATTGGTAGTTCTGATCATTTGGCGTTCCCGTTGGCTCGTCATGAAAGGCCTGCCATTCCGAGCCTGTTGCGGCCGAGGTGCCGAAGCCTCCTGCCGTCCCAGCGCCTGTTGCCCCGCCAGCAGCACCAGCTGCGCCGGCCGCAAAGGAAGCGCCGGAAGCGCCAAAACCAACAGATGAGATGGCAGCATCGTTGAAGGAAGCCAGCGAGGACCGGACAAGTCCTTGCAAAACGCGACACTGTTTGAACGTGATGATGATGATGATGATGATGATGGTGATGATGATGATGATGACGATGACGGTGATGGTTGTGATGGTGATGATGGTGATGATGACGATGATGATGGTGATGATGGTGATGGTGGTGATGATGGTGATGATGATGATGATGATGATGATGATCACGGTGATTTGAACGAAAGCAATGATGAGTAGAGTTATTTAATCCCTCGACCAGCAATGATAATAATGGGTTACAAAGCCCACAAGTGTGATGCGGTTGTTTGATGTCCAAGATGGCGCCGTCCTTTCTGAAAGCTGTGTTCCAGTCGGTTTGCACTGCGAAGCCGCCGGGGCAGAGAGAAATACGGAACCATCCATGTTGAAACATGATGAAGTCGCGGACAATCAATTACAAAACAATTTGTCAACGACCACTTTGCAACCATTCAAGATCACCAGTCAATACAAACCTGCGCGACTGAAGAATATATAATCCAAAGTTTTCATGTCATTATCCGAATTGACCACAAAAGTGCGATGGCAGTCACGCATAGTTATGTATAAAGTTTTCAGGTTTACAGTCCCAAGTAATATTACTCGGTTCTATGGCTTTAGGGTTTCTGGTTCGTTCAGGAAGGCAATCATCACCTTCACAACATAGTGGGTGCTATGAAGATCCTTGGTGATGCCCCTTGGCACCAAGCTCAGCGGGGGAAGCCGCGGCCTGGGGAAGCCTCATTGATGTCCTGGTTGGAAAAGTTCATCAACCATTGATCTGGTGGTTTTTTTTAATAGGGGTCCCCCAAATCATCCAATATCAATCATTTGTAGTAGTAAACCAATCATTTTGGGGGGTCCCCTATTTTGAGAAACAACAATCTAGGCACGGTGGTTTGATTGTCATTTTTGTTTTGCTAATAGATATGGTGGTTTCTCAAGTCATAGGGAACCCCAAAAAGGGATGGTTCATTAATAGCACTGATTATCAATGGATGATTTCGGGGGTCCCCTATTTTGAGAAACACCCAAATGTAAGTAGTGGTTAAGAAAGCTTGGAGAACAACCAACAATAGTGGTTGAACAACTACAGGTTGGTGGTTTCATTGGGATTCTTGTTTTTCCCCCCATGTTTAGGGATGGTTGGTTGATTAACAAATGTTTTTTCGGAGGTGTTGAAACCAACAACCAACTATGATTGTTACGTGTTTTTTCCCTCATTACTAGGCATCATCAGCCTTTGTTTGTTGATGATTGACCACTACTGACCATATGATTTTCTTGGGTGCTCAGGATAGCACGCCTTGCGGAGGGCCTCATTCATTTCAGATTGTGGCATCATTATACCCATATTGTAAGGGCTCCGCCCCCTACATGGATATGGTGTTCTGGGGTTTTTTGAGTGGTGGATTCGCATAGGGTGGAATGCCCCGAAGCCGTGGCGCAAAAAGCTGCTGCACAACTTCTCCCGCAAGCTCGCCTGGGAATCGCAGCGGCGGTGCACGGCTTGGGCTCTGAATACGACGGCCATCTACATCGTATCCCATTATGTGCGCCGGTTGGAGCCTGCTGCGGCTCTTTTGACCATTGTGATGGCAACAGTCTGTCACAATTCGTGGCGAGTCTTGTCGCAACTTTTCGGCCCAGCACAGGAGTCCCAGCTGGAGTTGCTGCGCTTGGGATTGCGCGAGCACAGGCCGAAGCCAAGAAAAAGCATCCCGATGTAGTCTTGTCGCCCACGGGTGGCTTGACCGGCTCTGGTCGTTTGACTTTGGGTGCTTTCGCGGATTCGTTGCACATACAGAACGCCACTGGGCGCAATACCAACCAATTTTTCCGGTTCGTGGGGCGACTATATGCTGAAAACGTCGCCGCCGTTGCGCCGGAGGCTTGACCTTCTACTGGCGCGATTTCATCTTCATGGCCTTTGTCGCGAGCAGGTTGCGCGAATTGTCGGTGTCCTTTTGCCCGGCGCCTTCGACCCAAGTATTTCTGTCTTTGTCGGAGAAAGGGCGCGCCTTGGGATCCGAAAATTTCTGTTGCCGCAGTTTGTCCCGGTGGACCTCACATCGTCTTTGTACGGCGACAATCTTCAAGCGCTGTCCTGTCGCGCTTCTGACGACTTCTTGGAACATGCTTCTCAACGCTGTGGGCCAGATGCGATCGCATTCTTGCGCCGGCGCAATTTGCCAACCATTGCCTCTGTGGACCATGACCAACTCCACGAACATACATGCAGCGAGCTCGTCAAAAATGACGAGCCTGATAATCGCAGAAGCTCGGAGGGGGCCTCACCGGCGTAAGCCCTCCCAGGCACAGCCGCACGAATAAACAAGCCACACAAAAGCTTGATGTGTTGCAGGTTGCTGCAGGCAGGGTGGTGAAACCACGCGGCTCCGCCAGCTTCTCAGACATCGAACCACTTTGGCCTTTTCGAAACGTAGTCTTCGAGGCTCCGCCATCGGGCAACCTCCGGGACGTTCGCGTCCCGAGGATTGAGGCGCGACGAAAAATCCTTTTAGCAAGATACCTTGCCTGCAGACCGCAGCTTCCGCAAACTGTTCCACCTCGTCGTCTACCTTGGCCACACCTCCAACCTGGGCTGGAACGTCGCGTCCTCAGAGTCTTTTTCCCATGAAACTTGAAAATCCAAACTGCCATACAAGGTTTGTGGAAAGTGGAGCTGTGCTTCGCGCACACGCGGCTCACAGACCTCAGCTCTGTCATCGCCGCTCTCGTCAGAAACTCAGAACAAGATAACCGCACCCTTGGAAAACTTCCCTCTGATCCAGGCTACTGCGCTCCGGTTGTCCCCGGAAACAGTGGAGCAGCACGCCAACACAATCGCGGCGTGGATTGTGTTGGAGCGTGAAAACGCGCAACCTTCTGCCAAGGCAAATATTCAAGAGCAACCCGCCCTTTCCTGCCAACCACAAATGTCAGGCGCTCCGTGAGAAAGCGGCGGCGGAGGCCAAAGCGGAACAAGAGAAGAAGAAAGCCGCAAAAAAATTTGAAGCTTCTTGGCAACCAAACTAATGATGACATTTTGTTTCTCTTGACCATTACAAAACCCATTGCGTGCGCGCTGGATTTCGAAGACTTACAAAACTCTGATGGCGTCCTAGGCGGCAGAAAAAAGGAAAGAAACGCAAAGGCGGCGAGGAGCAGCCAAAAAGAAGGAGAGGCGGAAGCAAGAGGAAGCTTCCACGGACGCCTCTGTGGAGACCTCAGAAAATACCACGCCCCAATTCGCGGCGTGGAGCCGAGCGGCCTACCCAAACTTTGATTGGGCGGAGCCAAAAAAAAATAAAATTTGTCACTTAATCTCCCGGGTTTGCTGTGTCTTGCGCTCCAATTGTGTGCGTTTGTTTAAGAGGATTAGTTCGGAATTTCGGTCTTGGAAGTGAAATCTGAACCCCTGCAAGAACTTTTGCCGCACACGGGCTGCAGCCATGACCCGTTGGGCCCCAGGAGTGGTGAAGCCGCAGGCAAAGCTCTGAGTAGCAGTGCAGACACGTCAAAAAAATGACGCAAACACCTGGAACAGGATGGCCACAAGTTTGACGGATCCGCTTGCTGTCCGCTTGCTGTGGCGTGACCACGTCGCTTTTCGCTTGCTCTGGCGTCACCACGTCGCTTTTTCAGAAACATCACTCAGACACGTCAGAAAAGAAATCACATTGCTGTTTGGGTTCTCCTCTGGCGCGCTCCCCCGCTGGGGTCGGCGGATATGAATTTTGCCTTCCATTGAATTTACAACAGTGAGGATAGTACTATTGGTACCGGTAGAAACAACGATCACTTTACAAATGCCGTTAATCTCAGATCCACTTTAAGAAACCACCATCATTCTACCCTTTCAATCATTCGTCTCATGCCATGCGACCTTGTGAGATTGGGTTCAGCGCCGGCCAGTACGGTGAGCATTGAGACCAACACCATCAGTTTGCCCAGAAATAGTTGATGATTTTTCATCCAGAACGAGGGACTTTATTAATGCGGATCTCCCATTAATGCACATATGGTGCAGAGTTGCCCTTTCCTGTCAAAGGCACGGTCACGGCCTGTTTGCATGATTTGCCACACCACCTTCCACTCGGTGGTCCTTGCTTGTGAACCCTTTTTTTGTTTTATCAACCCCCGCTTTCAAGTGTGGCCTGTGGCTTCTCCTAGGTCTTATGGGTCCCCACTTCCCTGTGGCTGGTTGTGTTTGTAAGCCGAAAACTTGTAAAACATCGTGAATCCAAGTATCATCGTTTGTTCGACTTTGTTTGAATTTGTTTCAGTTTGTTTGCAAAAATTATTGAATTTTAGTTATTTATATCAAATGTTGAAAAAAATATGTTTTTAAAAAATATTAATAAGCATGCAGTATCATCAAAGTATCATCCAAGTTTGGCTGCGACCGAGGTGCCGGAGCCTGCTACTGTCCCAGCGTCTCCTGCCGCCGAGCCTGGGACAGCGCCGGAGCCGGTGGTGCTCCCAGACTTCCCCGCGGGGCCTCCTGCTGCCCCAGTGGTCAAAGAGCCTCCTGCGCCAGTCGTCAAGGCAGTCGAAAAACCCACAGATGACATGGCGGCGACGCTGAAGAAAGCCGGCAAGGACCGGGCAAGTCCGAAAAGGAAATCGTGACAATTCTTGAACATGAACATGAATTGACATTAGCATGAACATGATGTTGATGATGATGATGACGACGAGTGAGGGTATCTAACCCATCGACTGGCAATGAAACGGATCATGGTTTACAAAACCTACGACAGTGATAGAGGTGTTTGATGTCCAAGAGGGGTCTTCTTTTGAAAGTTGTTTTTCAATTGGTTTGCAACGTGTCCATGTCCTCCTGGGGTTGCAAAGCTGCGTCAGCAGAGAGAAACGCTCAACCATCCATGTTGAAGCAAACTCAAGTCGTAGGCATATTAGTACTAGCCAATTTTTAGCTACCATCCTTTTTGCCTTTTTGTTAGTTTTTCGCCCGGTCAAGCTCACCAAGTCGATACAAGACTGTACAACTTGAGAATTCATACTCCAAACTCCTCACTTCATTTTTCAATCGAAGTTGATAGCGGAAGTTCCAGAAGTGTCAGGTGATACTTGGTTCCAATTGGTTCCATGGTCTACACATTTCTCCCGGCTCGTTCAGGACGGCAATCACCACCTTCACAACATGGTGGATGCTATGAAGACGAGCGGCGCTGCGCCTTGGTGCTGTAGAGCTGGAGGAGCGACCCTCCTTGGTAGGCCTAAGATCTACCATGCTGGGTCATCGCCACGGTGAGCTGGTTACCTGGTTAGCTGGGTAATCAATGGTGACCTGGTCAACGGTTGATCCATGGTGAACTATCTTGTTCATGGTCAATCTGTAACTAATTGTTTGTCATGGTTCCTAATAGTTAGTTCAAAGATTAACCATTTACAATACAGCTATATATATATATATATATATAGTTGACTTAGTTCACCATTACATAACCAACTGGCTCCACTACTAAGGGATATACCAACCATACATGGCACCCATGGAGCGCAGCGAGGTGCCAGAGGCCGCAGATGTCCCAGAGCCTGCCCCAGCTCCTGTACCAGTGCCCTGGCCGCGGTTTTTCGTAGCAACGTTGCAGTTTTTTCGTGGCGAATTGGCTATGGGTCAATATCAATTAGCGAAGTCATGGGGGATAACCATCAATGATAGGGAAAATAATGGATAGTGATGGGGAACCAGAGATAGAGGGTTTCGACCCACAGCCAAATCTATGCAGTTTGCTGAGTTCGGTGCGGGAAAATGTTATCGTTTCTTGGACTGGAAGAAGTTCTGCGTTTCTAGTCCTGCTGAATGTCGAATGACAGGAGCTGCCTCCCAAGAAGGTCCCGGCGGTGCTTGAGGAAATCGAGGAAGAGGAAGAACAGCCCAAGGTCGAGGCCAAGGCCCATGCCAGCCATCTTCAAGAGCTGCTTACGAAGACCCATGTGCATCAGCTCCGTTCACCCACGCACCTTGCCACCAAGTGACAGCAAAAATGGTGGTTTCGGCCGGTTTCGGCTGCAGTTGGGTGTTTTACCTGGTGGTTTTACTGTTTTGGAGTGTTTTGAGACTGGTTTCTGAGCTTTTTGGTTTTGGATCAACCACCTTTGGGAAAGGACAGGAAATGTTTGGAATTGGTTGAAAGCACCAGAAACAAATTTTGAATGATCTGACGGTTACAATACCTACGGCAACTAAACGACGTGAGTAGAGGATTCCTTCCCATGGATCATTCCTGACTTCACGGTGATGTTGCAGGAAGCTTGGGGGGTTATGATGGTAGCCATCTAGATTGACCTAGCAGGGCAGATCTTCTGGGTTGCGCTGATTTGTCGTGGAATATGAAGCTACAAGGGGCAGTTGCTAGTTTCTAGCATTTCGCAGCTGCTTTCCAGCCAGAGTAGATCCACCTGAGATTTTTCAGGGTAAGCGAGTTTTGCAATAGCCGCACAAACTAGCAAGGTGCAACGACTGCTGGTGACCACTTGCAGTTTAAACTTGAACAGTGGCCCTTGATGAGAGTCTCTTCGATGTTTTGGGGCACCCTCACCACCGGGTTGGGGATGATGTCCATGAGACACCCAGTCCACTTGAAGCGCCCGAGGTTGGCAAAGGTGGTGCACGCTGCTTCCAAGATGAAAGAGACTGTGGTATGAAGAATGTGAAGACACAGGTGCTGTGGCTCCCACAGTTTTCGGTGTGCGTCAGGAGCCATGGTCAAGAGCATATGAAGCTTCGAAGAATCGTTCACAACTAATAAAACATGAATTCCTTACTATCCCCTACAACTGATCATAAATGAACCATTTGTGGTATATGACCACTTGTTTCTGGAGAAGGTTCGAGCGCTCACCAAAATTTTGGGCCAAACTTCAGGAAAAGCGCTCCTCCAAAGATAAGTCGACCTAACCGGTATCCAGGTATCCTTGTCGTCAAAACATTAGGCCACAGATATGGTGTAAAAGCATGTAGAAGTAAGGGCAAGGTTTTCTAATGACAAACACCTTGGAGATATTTGGAGATAGGCAAAAAAAAACTGCGCGCCTAGCCAGGCTCGAAAAGGTCACTTGTGCAGAAACAATAACTGGTTGGTAGTTTCGTATTTTCCTAGTAACGATTGGTTGGTTCACTAATATTTTTCATAGGGTTTGAAACCACCAACCAGATCAGCAAAAGCACAGGGCTACACCCTTTTTTGGGCTGCCCACTCCAATATGCTTGTTCGAACCATTCCAGCTTTGGCATTCCTGCTGCAGCCTGCTTACAGGTGTTGGGGTTCATCAACCTACCAAACGTGTTTCCCAGTGTATATAGAATGCCAAAACAAGGACAAGCTGTAACAGAAACCAAGTACTCCTGAGAACCCCTCACGTTTGGTGCCTTCGAGCCCTTTTTTCAAAAAATGGAAGCCCTCATTGAATCATAGCTACAGTATACTTTGCTTTCTCCATGGTTCCTCAGATTGCCCACGGTTACTGTGGTCGCAGGGGTGTTTTGGTCACTTCCTCATCTGGAAGGGCCAGGAAGCCTCCGCTCGTTTTCAAAGGATGCAAAGATAATTCATCCTTGGTTGACTTGGGTGTTTGAGTTCGTTGTTCCACTTGGGCTGTGCCCAATCTCATTCACATCCCCACAAAGTTCCTATTTTGTTCATACTTTTTGAGATGTGGGGTTTCTTAAGCCCTGGGGAACCTCCAAAGTTATGGCTGGTTCATTGCTATACATCGTCTGGCTGGCTGATTGCATGGTTTGCAAAGGATTCGGATGATAACTGGGTGTACCCCTATGGCTTGAGAAACAGCCAGATCTATAGTATCCAGAATGACATCTCAGGCAGCCCCTACTGTTCGCACAGCCCCAGCAGTTGGAGGGCGGTGAAATCATCATGGTTTCCATGCCGAGACACGAGCTGGTGACAGGAGCTAGAATTCGCTGCTGCAGTGTGCTTCAGTGTCATTTGAGAGTACAATTAGCTACAATATACTTACACATAGGCATAATTCGTCGTAATGCACTTACAGTTAAGTATAATTTGTCGTAATCATTCGTTACGATGAGCTGCTTCAGGTTGTACACCGAAGGAAACACCCAAATCAACTCCGTCATGCATGGCCTGAAATGACCCGAGACGGGCTCTTTTCACCTGCTGTCCAGCTGTTCACACTGGAAGAGACGACCTCGTGAGAGCTTGGATTACGAGTTTGTGTAGCCACCCCATGGAGCTAGGACGATGACATCAATCAAGCACGGTTGATAAGCTGGTCAATAGGCTGGTTAATAAGTCAATAGCTGGTCAATAAGATGACACCAATAGTTGGTCAAGAAGCTGGCAAAAACAATAGTTGCTGTAAGCTGGTCATCCATGATTGCGAATGGTCAATTATACTATCAGAATTATCAGCATTTATGAACCAACCAAGCAGCTACCAACCAAGCAGCTACGGACTAGTGAAGCATCTGAAGCTATCATGGTGGGATGTCGACCGACCAGCCCCTATGATGAATGTATATTGACGCTCCTTTACCCGAGACATGCTGGGTCAAGGCGAAGGTAGAACTGGCCTGATCTCGACTTGGGACAAAGTGGTCAGACTTCCCCCTTTGCCGATTTGTGTGGAGCAAGTGGAAGCTGTTACCCCATGATGAGTGTACAATTTGGTTGGTGGTTTTTAACACTTGTTATTTTCATTTATTTTCCCTTGTGAATATTATATAACCAATGGTTGGTTGACAAGCATATTTTTCATAGGGGTAGAAATCACCAACCAAGTAAGGTTTTACTTATTTTTACTTGCCTGCTTCGGGATGGATGACTTGTGGATGATGACTATCAAGTGTTCCTGGCTGGACACCCTGACATAGGCCATCAGGTTTGCTCATAGGACTCGTATGGGAATCATTCATAGGAGTTGGTTACAGGAATTTCCTATTTATGTGTATATATATATATATAGAGAGAGAGAGGTTTCCTGGATTTTCCCAGTAGTTTTCTGCAAGTCCACTTGTTTTTCATCAGGAGAATGTATATGTCGTAGTCAGTTCGAGAATTGGTGGGTGATGGACATCCAGGGGGTCAATCAGTCATATGTCATAGAATCAGCCAACACATTGAGCCTTCGGCACAAACCAGACAACTAGCAGCGAATCATGGGGATGCAGCGAACTCCAGCTCAGTGTGTGTGGAAATGGCTAATCCGATCATCAAGGGTCGAAATTTCATGAACCATTGAAGTACTACGAAAAAGAAGCCCAATTTGGTCAGAATCTGGATAGCTTATCCCACAGCATGTCGCACGGCTCGAGCTGAATCCAAGCACTTGCAATTTGATACAGGTGAGGCAGGAGCTCGGAAAGAAATTTCGCCTCCTCCTTGCGACACGACCTTGACGCTGGCGTGTCAGTGGTGGTACCACCAAACTCCAATGAATCGAGTTGCAGGTTGACATGTTTCTGACCTGTACTAACAGGTGCTTGGTTGACAAATCTTGTTCGCGGTGGTTCAACCAGTTGAAACCACCAACTAGATGAGGGTAACCTCCGCGTTTGCTGGTACACTTCTCGACACACACAGATTGCCTGATCCCAAGGGCCGGAGACCAATTGCAATTGAGCTGATCTTTTGCTCAGTTTTCAACAATTAAATGACGGTGCTGGTTTTTAAATCCCTCAATTGTCTTGCTAACCAGCTTATCAACCATCCTGGTGAAACGGTCATTTCTGTGCTGTAAAATCGAAGGGTCTCGCTCTCACTTTCTTGTTTTTGTGCCTGTTGACCTGGCCTGGTGTCAAAATGCCCAGGGCTCCTTCTCCGCATCAAGAGAGAAATTCAGCGAAAACGGCGTTGATTTGGGCTGGGTTTGGTGATTTGAGATCTAAATTGGCACATCTAATCTCATCGAATTATTATAAATGGTGGAGGGGTAGATTCCCTCCAAACCATCCAGAATGATCCTGCATTGAATTAGGATGGGGCACCATGGCTTGGAACACACGGTGTGTCACTGGTTGGATGGAGGTTGGCGCATCAGCGGCTTTGGACGATCGACTTGGAATCGTTTTTTGGGTGAACATGACCAGTGGTCGACTTGGAAAAGGAATCCAAGGAATGATAGAGCGATCAACGCTCAAAACTGATAAACTATCAATACTAATGGACCAGCAATAGCACTCATGACAATCCCTAGCCATCCTCAGCCCGAAATTCATCTGCTGATGTGCAGCCCAGGATCCAGTTCCCTGGGCAAGTTGCAAAAGTCCTTGGCTCTTCTGACCTCGCGCGGTGCCCAGTTCTTTGCGACCCAGGGATGGCCCAACAGTGGTTGCGCCGTAGTACCCATGGTCACTGCAAGTCTGGGGATCATCCATGGACACCAGGCCCCGTGAAAACCAGTGGAGTGGTTGCCTGTTCTTGTTCCGGTGGTGTGCACCCTGGCAATTGCATGCAATTGCCAGCTATGAGGCGTCAAGAGAGATTGATATTCTTATGCATGTGACCCTCAACATTGCAAGTAGAGTCCACAGCCGGACTTAGATTTCTGGTCGGACTTGTTGCAACTATGTGTGAAGTAGGAGTAACATGTTTGCTGTAGGCCATCCTGTAGTGAAAGCTCGAAAAGCCTGGATTTCCACGAGCATTTGCAGTTTAATACCTGGCACCTTGAATTGGATCTCTTGAAGACTAGTGGAAACGCGCAGAAGCAGGTTCCGTCCCCGTTGTGTCCAGATGAGTATTTGACGCCGTTGGGATTGCAGAAATGGGCTGCTTTTCTTTTGTGAGATGGCAGCCATGGGCTGATGTTTTGTGATTAGATGGGTGAACACCACATCAAACCCACTCAAAATGAGAGTTTTAGCAAGGGATCATAGGGGATCTAAACGTGCCACCAAGGTTTTGCAAGCACACAAATTGCAGGGGAGAGCACATGTTTTTGGCCCTGTCATTGAAGCCCTCCGACTGCTCTTCGAATCAGCGCAGTCCCAGGGTCGACCAAAGTGCGGTTGCTTCAGAGCTCTACACTCAGTCGCTGTGGGATGCAGGTTTGTGGTGGCACATGGCGGCCCAAGAGATCATTTTTAGGGTCAGAATTCCTATGAACCGTGAAGTAAGAATGGAACCTGATTCTCAAGCTGATTGTGTTCCCAAAAAATCTATCTAGATGGCCATAACTCAGACGGTTCCCACAAAAAGCCCGGGATTCCCACGATCCCCTGGTGGTTCTTGTGCTGCTCCCAGCTGGAAGTACTTCTGCTTCAGTAGCAAGATCAAGCGCGGGCAACACATTACAAGGCAAGCTCACGTTGTCAATGGATTTTTTGATCAATTGTGCAAACTCAAATCAAACAACCAGATCAGATGCCAACCTTTCACCCTAGTCGCTAGTCTTTCATTTTAGGAAATGATAGTGAAAAGTCTTATTGGTTGTAAATCGATCACCCTTGAAGTAGACCCTGGAAGATGGAGTCACCAATCGGTAGTGGTCCACAGCGATCATGCATTGAGTCAGATCTCCCCTGAAAATCCAAAAGCCAGCATCGCAGATCTACTTGAGTTGCAAACTCAAACCTTCAACGGGGACAAATATCCACATATATATATATATATATATATATATATATTGTATATATCTGTATATATATTGAATTTATACAGTTACATATTTACGCATGTCTATACATACATGTAGACATGCACATATACACATACGCATACATATATGGATGCATGGTCAGAATCAAGCACATATACAGATACATATACCGATACAGATGCATATACAAATTGATACTCATATTCATGTTCATTTGTACATACACGTATGCATGTGTGCATGCATGTATCCACATAGGAAGCTGTCAATGTTGCCAGCACATAGCTAATACAGAGCACAATGTTGTATGTGCACATGCGTGCCTTTCCTGGAGCTTGAGAAAGCATATCTTCAAAAGTTCGCAAGCCTAAATGTCAAAGTTCACCCCGCGAATCAAAAATCGCGCAACCATCACAACTATAGTGCAGCATCCAACCACGGTCACATCACTCCATCCCTGCGCCGTAGGTCCAGCAGTGCCCGCAAGCGCGCTGCGGCAACTCCTGCGGGGCCTGACGGACATTTGAGTCTCTTGGCACTTGGAGCATGTATACTACGAGTTGTTGGCCACGAAGATAGGGCACTACTACAAGGTGGTGGCCTGCTACAAGGTGGTGGCTACAAGGTGGTGGCCCCCAAGTTAGATTCCGACTAGGGTACCAGCTGTGGCCGATTGAACTCTTGTTAAATGATTTTTAGCCAACTTGTGACTCCCACCTCGTTGTTGTTGGTTAGTGGTTGATCATGGGGATGATCATGCTTGATCATGGTCAATGAATGGTGATTGATCAGGATGAATCAGGTTAGTAATAGTTTCGCATGGTGAGAAAGGAGTATTATTGGTTGAGAATGGCCAATGTTGGTTAGAAATTATGGTAGCAGCGAACAATAGTGATAGTGATCATGAATGACCAACAAGCAACGGGGATAAAACAATTTCAATAGCGAGAAGATGAACATCCAAACTTTGATACCAGCCATTTTCGTTCAGAATGGGATGTGAAGAGAAGGAGTACAGCTGGTGACCAACAGCTTGATGTCCTATACCTGAATTGAAATTCCCCGAAGGCGTCTTGTCGGAGAAGGAGAGCTCATTATGGCATCTCAAAGTAATGTTGTTGAGGATATTTGAGTGTTTCTCAAAAGAGTGGACCCAAAAAAATGGTTCGTTTATTACTATAAACCACTTATATTGGATGATTTGCGGGTACCCCTATTTTGAGAAACCACCGTACAATACCGGGTAATATGTTTGCTCCCAACCCACCCGAAACAAGAAGATTTCAATGGGAGAACACCAATCAAGATCATGGTTCCGAGTATCGCTTGGTAGGGCAGTTTGAGCTTTGCAGCTTTGCAGCATGTGCCGGTGGTGATGCTGCTATTCACTGAGAAAATCAATTGCTGATCAAGTGATACGTAGTTGTCCTTTGTTATTACTATTGAGACTAATGTTATCATTGTTGTTATTGTTACTGTTTGTTTTCATAAATGTTCATCGTCCCTACCTTGACGTTCTCCATCAACTAGTCCGCCCAAAGTTTTTTTTTCCATGGTCTTTGACGCCCAGATGAAGAGGGGCCCCCAACCTTTGCGAAGCTGCCACATGCCTACGAACAACTTAGCGCACAATTGATAAATTTGAGCAATCATAAATCCTGATGGGGGCATTCAAGACCATACTACCTGAAATACAAGAAAATGATAGAAAATGAGATCATGGCTACAGGGTCCTGCCAAATTTTGATTTTGTTCTGAAGGTCTGGTTTCCAAACCATCAAATCGCTTGCGTGCTGCAGCTGCTGCAAGGCAAGAAACAACGTGGAAAACAACTTCGAAATAAGAAGCACCGCTAAATCAAAAAAAATATTATTAGGGTTTAATTTGGGGCTTTTGTAGGGTAAACAACTGGAAAATATAAATAAATTTAAAATATATTTTTAATATATATTATGTTTTAATAAAAATTATATATAAATATATTATTTAAGAATTATATTTTTTAAGAAAATTAAATAATTATAAATTTATTTATAGATATTAATTATTAGAAAAATATTTAAATTTTTAATATTAATATAGATAAAAAAATATTTAGATTTTTATTTAATTTAAATTATTAATATAATTATTGGAAATTAATTATTTCTATTTATGTTTTTAATAAATATATAAATTTAAAGTAAAATTAGAATAAATTAATTTTTTTAATTTATAATAATTTAATTTATTAAATTTTATACAATTTAAAAATATTTAATTATATATATATATATAAATATCTTATATATA
>VSDK01006797.1:52144-65199 GCA_009767595.1 Symbiodinium kawagutii | reverse complement strand
TGAGTACAGATACAATGAGATATATATATATATATATATATATACGCGCAATGCCGGGGCTTTGTCCTGGCATTGCAAGTGATTGATATGATGGGCCGAAGGCCCATCATATCAATCACTGAATGGTTCATCATGTCAACCAATGGTTGTTATGATCAAAAACACATGTGTTCAAATGTCCCACCCCTGTTGTACTATATGTTTCATATATACAAAAGAACTCATTACCAGAATCAAATGTCCCACCCCCGCTGAACTATATGTTTCATACGTACAAAAGAACTCATTACCAGAATCAAATGTCCCACCCCCGCTGAACTATATGTTTCATATGTACAAAAGAACTCATTACCAGAATCAAATGTCCCACCCCCGCTGCACGTTTCATATATACAGAAGAACTCATTACCAGCTCAACAATCACACGGACTACTCTTTTCCTTGATCGCAACAAAATGCCTCAGGGAAGTGAACTGACGGACTCCCCCTTTGGTCTTAGTTCGAGACCAAACTCCTGATGTCCTTTCAGACACGAGTAGGCTCAAGGCATTAATTACTTCTTCTTTTGTAAATGATATCTTTTAGACATCTCTTCGATCGTCCATCCACGTCGACGGTTTTGGTGCTGGAAACGGTTCCACGGGTTCCGGATGTTCACACCCTCCGAGTCCGCCGTAATAGCTACCACCTCCGTTGACTGACTTCCCAAAGTATCAGTTATCTTCATGGATTTCTCTTCACATAACGAACTCACACTATCCCGTGCCATAGCCGTCCTATCAGCACCGTCCCCACCGCCGCTCGTGCACGACCGCCTCGTTGGTTTCAAGGTTGTAGCGCACTCCATGCCCGATTGTGGCCTCATTCGTGAGGAGGATGCTGCGCTGCTGCTCATCAAGCCCGATTGCGTCACCCTCTTCCAAGATGTAGCTTCATCATCCAAAGAGCCCGAGGGTTTCCCCGACCTCAAGGACATAGTGCCATCATCCGAAGAGCCCGATGGTTTCCGCGACTTCAATGATGTAGTGCCGTCATCCGAAGAGCCCGAGGGTTTCCGCGACTTCAATGATATAGCACCATCATCCGAAGAACCCGCTGGTCCGTGCCGACCCATGATCAACTTCATCCACCAGACAAAGCATCGACCAAGTAGCCACATCACCGTACCACACCCGATCATCGCGAACATCATGCCACCATAGAAGACCATCCTTCCAGAGTCATCATCATCGACCGGTGCAGCCGTTGTTTCGCGAATCATCAAGCTGGCAATCACTAGGGCTAAGATCCGATTCAATTGTGTAGGATCAATTCTAGGTTGATCCCCATGACACACTGCTCCTCTGTCATCACTCCTTGGTCTTGGAGATGTCATTCCGAGATCCTCCAAAAACCGTCGGAAAACATGACCCAAAAAAGGTTTGGTCAGTCCATCCGATACCAACTCCGAGCCCTTCAAGTGAAGCAGTTCCCATCTTTCTGCCACTGGTAGGTCTTCATTGGTTGCTTCCTTGAGAACTGAACTCCTGATTCTCAAGTGCCGTGTCCTCCATGACATTGAAGTGCCGTTCCCCAAAGAAATGGATGCCATGTTGTCCCCATACAAGATTTTCCGAAGCCCACCACCGTCCGGAAACTCCAGCATGCAAAGCAACAAAGCTTCGGTCGACTTTCCAACCAACAACGCTTCACACAGGGACACTAACTCAGCCTCCGCCGTTGAATGACAGCAAAACGGTTGACGATTCGACTGCCAAGCAATAGGGGCCCCAGCCAAGTAGATGATGATGCCTTGCACCGACTTGTGCCCGGCACTCGTAGCGAAAGCAATGTCGGAATACACTTCCAAGGTGTTCACATCTCTGGCCACCTTGAGTTGGTCTCTGCTGCCCCATGCACCACCCAAAACTTCCTTGGAATAGTGAAGGCTCCATGCATTCCCCTTCACGTAGCGCAGCAAAGCATCTCCAACTTCCAATGCTTTCTTGGGGTTCCTGGTGCATAGTTGACACAATGTCATGACCCCGAACGACAGGTCAGGACGAGTTCTTGTCGCAAGCCATAGTAAAGATCCAGCCATTGCCTGGGCACGCTTCACAGAGCCAGCATCCACTTCATCTGATTGGACAAAGTCGTCCTCGTTGATTCGAAACACTGGACTTTCCAACGTGGAATCCACCTCCCACTTGGCCAGCATCTCTGCCTCATACATGGATTGGTTCACCAAGTATCCATCGTTGGAAGGGTGTGTGTAGATCTCGAACCCACAATATTTCACTGGCTTCTCAACCGATGCCCATTCGATTGGTGTGGTGGACCATTTCTTGGTCACAGCTTCGAACGCATGCTGAACCACCATTTCCTCGCCGGCAAGAAGCAGGTCATCGACATATATCGACATCATGCCCCGTTGATGAACTTCCTCGGTTCCTTCTTTGACTTCTTGAAGCGACCACAGATTCTCATCCTTGGTCTTCACAAAACGACCATGCCACTTTTCAACACCGACGATCCTGCTCCAAGTGATCTTAGGCAGCTCTTCGTCTCGATACAGGCACCAGTCCTTCGGACTCGTTGTGAGGCCGTAGAGCGCTTTCTCGATCAACCATACCTCTCCTGGTTCAGCAAGGCCACACTGCTTCATGATAGCAGGTATCTCCAATGCAGTGAGACGTGTCTGGTTCCTCTTTGGAGCGTTCAAAAACGCTGTGCGTATGTCAGTGGCCCCAACCTTCCACTCTTTGATTGCTGAGTGCCTGATCAATGCCCGCACCTGCACACCGTCACAACCGCCTGCATAATGATCAGTGTTGTCAACCTCAGCATAATTTCCACAGGCGACCGCCCGTGTCTTGTACTGGCCGGTTCCCGATTTACGGGTATGCACGGTTTTTCCGGGCAGCAACTCGATAGGCAATCCCCTTCTTTGAGCCAATTGGTTGAGATCCTGCCTAGACATCTGTGTCACGGCCTTCTTCTGGTTGACGAGTTGGTCATATTCCTTGACGATGGATTCCCGCCAATCTTCAATATAACTCCAAACCTCTTTGTTCGAGATTGTTTTTGTCACCAAAAACTCGGTCTCCAAGTCCTTCTCAACTTTGTCCTGTGTTGCTCTCATCTGTCGCAGCAACCGGTCTTCAATGTCCTGCTTCAATTTCATTTGTTCACTGACCACAGGTAAACACCAGCCCTGTTCTGCCTGAGTTCCATCAATCCTCTGAAGTTCTTGTTCAATGAGATGGTGAAGATTTGCCTGCTGGAATTGGAGAGCTTGCACCTGCAACCGAAGAGCTTGCACCTTCTTCGTCTTTTGGTTTGGGGTCATAGGGTGTGAGCCACCAGCCCTATTGTTAGGCACCCCCTCCTGCTCCCCTCCGCATGCATCATCCTCCACCAACGACCTCAAAGACGTTGTCGACGAACTCGGTGCAGTCTCCAATGTCCAGCTATGGCTATCATCCACCATACTCAGGGCATCAAGATCATCTACAATGTCCCAAGCTGTCGCATCCACCCACGAATCCTCAACACCGACCGAATTCCTTGACCCAGCTTCACCGTCATCCGAATCCAAAACCGACCCTGCATCGACCAGCAAAAAACCATCATCATCCTCCCCCGCAATGCGATGCATTGCAAAGTCCGGCACCGTTGACTTGCCACGAATCCGACGTCGAGGTTGATCAGGCCAAACCGGAGGAGCAGCAGTGTCACCTCGAACGGGAAGATAAGGTACCAACTCAGTGTCATCATCTGCTCCGTCATAAAGGTCTCCCCCATGAACCGTACGAGGATCCACCGTCAACACATCATCTGTGTAAAAGAAATTGCCGGTCTCCGTCGATTGGACGTAGTAGGCCGTATGGGTCATCGACGACGATGCATCTGGACCCATGAGGATGACTGGTTCACGAACATCGCACCAATCCTCATACCTGCTTTGCCACCACTTGCGAATGGCATACCCACGGGTTCCAAAGGCCAACAAAGGTCCAGCAGGCCAGCCAAGTCGATGAAGCTGATCCCTCAATCGGCGCTCCGCCACGTGGCGTGCAGCTAAAGGCCACTGAGTCAACGTGCACTTCTCGGCATTGATCAAAGTACGAATGCCCCTCTTGATGACCCCGATTTCAGCCTCTGCTCTGCCATTGGATTTCCAGCTGCTACCAGGTGTCAAGGTAGAAATCACGCCCCGATCAAGCAACCATCTGCGAATCGGTGCAGCCAAAAATTCCCGTGCTCGGTCTGTGTGAACGCGATACAGAGGCAAATTGAGGCTTCGAAGTCTGCAATAGATCCGTGCTAAGGCCGGCAACACATCCTGTGCTGCACGAGAAGGCACCACCTCCACAAACGTCAAGTTCTGGATCTGGATGTCTGTGGCTTCGTCAATGAGTTTGTGCCACGTAGCATAGGCTTGCTGGGCTGATTCTTCAACCATCGCTGCCAACTTTTCCACGACCGGTTCTTCTTCATGAAGAGGATCCACTTCCGCATCGTCCGATGAACGGTCCCGACCTTCACGTGCAGCCAAAGCAGGGTCCTCTGCAGATGCGGGTGGCACACCCGGGGCTCCTTCTCCATCCAAATCAGCATCCAAAGGTGGAAGAGGTTGATCCACGGGTTCCTCTTCGGTAGGAGGTTTGACCAAAGGCTTACCACTTTTGGTTGTGGGAAACGTGTAACTGGCAACCATCAAATAACTGACCTGCTTGGTGCCCTTGGTACATTGGTCTCCACCGGGTGACATCTTGCCACTGAGATCCACCGACAGGGTAAAAGATTCAGGATGCCGAACTCGATGATGTGGGCGGCTCCGGGCTTGCGCCTGAACGCAATGGCGGCAGTCCCGTCTCGCAGGAAGATGGTCATGAGCAAAATGGGATTTCCACTGTTCCAATGTCAGTGGTTTCAGCTTCTTGAGCTGGCCTCGAGGTGATCCCAGGTCTTGATTCAACCATTGCCGAAGGACCACCATCAGAACCTTCTTGAATCCAGGTGCCCACTCCGCCCATTGTTTGGACTCAGCACATCGCTCCTGCACAGTCCTGGCCTTCCTTGATGATGGTGTCACGGACAAGCATTGATCAACACCTCCCCCACGCATCTCGGCCAACTCCATGAGTCCAGGAATGTTGGTTCCAATCGTGGTGGGTTTTTTCTTTTGATGTCCCATGCACCCCTGATCAAAGGAGATGCGCACCATATTGTACTCCTTCTCAAACTGGAGCCATTCTTGTGTCCGCCACATCGACATAAATCCTTTTTCCATCACTTCTACAGGATCCCGGTAGTTCTTGGGGTCCTCCGGCTGCTCCACCATAAAAGCAGTGGGTTGCGAAGTGGTTGGATCGCGAACTTCCTCGGCCAACACATAGAGAGCCAACATTCGCATCCAAAGTAGGGAATCTTGATCCACCAATCGTTGTTCCAGACCATACGGCGATGCTTTATCCCTTACAGCCCTTGGACCATCGTCCTCTTGATACCGCAGAGCTGATACTGTCCTGCAGGGCGGCCCGCCGATGATGGCTTTGACACGGCCCGTCATCACCAACTTGAGGATGTATGTGAAGGTGGCATCGTCCAGCATATTGGCCTTAAATTTGTCCAAAATGTCGACGCACAAAATCTCAGTGCCATCATCACCCAGATAATCAGTCCAACATTTCATGTCCTTCCCAGCATATAAATGAAGGACAAGGTGTTTGGCAGACTCCAATCTCCTTCTGATTCGTCTGTTCCATGGTACCTTCTGTCCCAACTGATCATTATCCAGGTAATCCAGCTCAGGAATGAGCTGCATCATCAGGTGCTCCGGAAAGTCGGGGAACAAGTATTTCAGCTTCACTGTCAACGCCATTTCCATGTTCCACCCAGGAGGACGTGACCCACAGGACTTCATCATCTGTTGAAGTAACTGCAGCTTGCTGGTAATGCGCACCTGTCTGTGCTCAAGTTGTTTCACGATCTCTTTTCCAACCTCCTTGGTGAACATAGGACACCCGCTTCGGATCACCACTGGAACTTGAACACCGGCTTGATCACGAACCGAACACTGGTCTCCTTTCCATTCAATGCCATACCCAAGTTCAGCCAGTCCACCCATAGGAATGATCCAAGCTTCAAACTGAGCATCACCTGGTGGAGTCATCAAGATTCGTGTTCCTTTTTTCAGCCTGAACTGCGTTGTTGAATCATCTGCCAGTGTCACTTGCGTGGGCTCTCCATCATTCCACTCCACATCTGAGGACGCTGGTCTCAACGCATGTGTGGCACCAGAATCAAGTAGAATCCATTTACGCTCCACCAAATCCAACTTTGCTAAATGAATGGCATTCAACTTGGGTTGCGGAGCCCTCATAGCCTTCAGCAGTGTAGTGGCCTCTTGCAACAATGCCGTTGCGATGTTGGATCCAGCCGCCGTTGAGCTTGTCTCACTGCCAGTTGTTGAAACTCCCCCTGGAACCTCACCCGTTGATCCTCCTTCCGACACCGCTTCAGCTGCTGCCACCGTTGGGGTATCTTTGGCTGATTTCTTTCCTGGTGAAGTTGCCAAGGTTGCCGTTGAAGGTGTCCCAGAAGCATCATGACCAGGTTTCGTGGGGGTCTTGGTTGACGATGTCGATTTTCCACCAACACTGCCTCCCCCCGAAGTCGAAGCTTCGCCAGTCCTGGATTTGCCCCCTCGAACCTTGCACTCGTTCTTCCTGTGTTCCTTGGAACCACAGGTCCAACAACGAGAGGAGCGATCAGGCACTCCTTCCCAGCTGTGTAACCACTTGCTTTGCTTCCCTGCCCGACATCCTTGATCTGAGCGAAACCACTTGCAAGGGGTCTCAGCCATAGTCAACGAGTTGCCTTTCCCTTTGCCTGCTGGTGGTGCTTCCTCTCCCTTGCCATCCAAGGTAGCCAGGCCAGTCGTCTCGGAGCCATCGAGTTGTCGCACCTTGATAGAGGTTTACTCGGAGGAACTTGTGGTGCTGGATGCCATTAGCACCAACGTCTCGGCTTCAGCCAGCAAGCATTGCGAGTAAGCCCATATCGAGGTCTCTGTCGGCAATTCGTCCACCTGAAGCTGCGAGCACTTTGAGCCAACCGAAAGGCCGCCTGAGTATCCAACTTGGCAATCTGTTGGGAAGCATGCTCCAGAGCTTTCAACAACAAGACACCGTCTGGTAATGCTGCTTGAACCTCCCTGGCCCTGCCAAAGTGTCTCCGCCAACTCCGCAAAGCCTGAGCCAGCTCGTTCACCGTAGCAGTCTTCGGTAGAGCACAAAGCTCTTTCAAAATCAAGGACTTTTCACCAGGTCCTCCAGGCTGATATCGTGCATACAGTTTGAAGAGGATGGCAGTGGAGGACAATTGTCTGTCCGTGACAATCGTCTGCTGGATGTCTTCTGCAATCGCTTTCAACAAAAGATGAACACCACGCTGTTCAGTGCGACCATACACGGGTTGCCGCAAGGACATGGGCAACTGAGGATCAATCATGATTTTCTGCAAGGGGGTGGCACACTTCCACTCATTGTAGTACTTCAAGGCCTGCTTTGTAGTCTCATCCCACCACACATGTGCTTGGCTACTGATGTCTCGCATCGTTGGTCCGCAGAGATGAAGCCAGTCCCCAAATTGAAGTGGTGTCGCATGCCCTGGTAGTAGTGGTAGCTCTGCCCTACTTCCCCCTCCAGTTCCTTGTTCCCACAATGCCGGTATGGGAGCATACACTTGACCTGGTGTTCCCGTAGTTCTTGTGCTTGGATCGGCAGGTGGTCCATATCGATGAGTGCTCAAAATCCGACCGTAATCATCAACCACGTCAACTATCTCACCACCACCTTCTGGAGGCTCCCAATCATCCGACAACGGTAGGCAGCAAACCTGTCCGACGCCGAGCCCGATCACCGCCGTGTTCACCGTCTCGAGCCGCATCGTCCGCCGCCCGACCATCCCGACATTCACCATCTCGAGCCCCCACACCGTCATCAGCCCGATGCCGAAGACGACGATCACCATGTGCAATGGTAGCCCGATGGTCTCCAGGTTCTTTATCTTGATCCATCACCTGCTGAGCCCGACCTTGATGACATACATTACCATGCTCAGGTGCAGGTGCCCGATCGTCGCATTGGTCTCCATCACCTGTTGATGCTAGCCCTGAAGCTTGATCACCATCACGATCCGATGCATGATTTCCGATCGTTGCCGCAACCGCACGAAGATCCGTATCCACCCCAAGGTTGGCTTGGACTTGACTGGGACCCCCAGGATTCCCTTCAAACCGACTCGACCAGTATTGAGATGAACGAAACAAAGGATCCCCTTGCATTTGATCAAACTTCCGTTGTAGGGCAGCAACTTCTTTCTCCAACCAAAACGTTCGAGCTTCCCCAGCTGACAAAGTACGATACTGAGCAGGTCTCCATGAAGGGTCAACACGTCTACATTTGGAGGTAGCCATGTCCACCTCATAGTCTTGTAAGCGAATTTGATTCCATTCATCACACTGAATTGGAAAGGGTGGTAATTCCGGAGGTTGAACAGCAGAACCCATCGAGGCAGCCGCATGTACCCCATCTTCAGGAGGAGGCCCATCAGGTACCCGTGTTCCATTGGGGGTAAAACGAGGACCATCTTGATTGCCATGACATGGTTTTGGTGGCGAATCACAACTCCCCATAGTCTTTGCCCCCGGAACTGGTTCAACCGCAGTAACCGTGGTCCATGATGACGAACTGTTCGAAAGCTGTTGTTGACGTAAGGTTTCAACTTCCTTCTGCAAAAGTAGATTTTGTTCCTGAAGTTGTTCCACCATTTCGCGTTCAATCGCTCGTTGCAGCTCATCTTGGGTCATGGATGGTTTTGGTTCCCGGTTCGCAGGTTGTTCCATGGCACTATTCACCTCTGAGGGAATCATTCCACGAGTAGCTGGTCCGACCATCTCAGGTTCAGGAGGCGTCCGTCCTTCCGACTGTCGTCCCATATCACCCTGCCCATGATCCAGACTACTCACCAATCCCATAGGTTTCCGCCACATCCTGCGACTGCGACTAGGAGGTGTAGCATAGTCCCGCTCCCCAGAAACACTACCCACCATGGCCGATGCTTCACCTCGACCTTTCCCGATGCCATTGCCATCTTGCAGTGGTTCCATGTCAGGGGTCCCAACTTCCTCTGGCAACCCCCTAGGTCTAGCAGCTTGAAGTACCAGTTCCTGTCTCAACCGCTCCGAATAGAACGGGTTCAACCCAGTTGCTTCGCTAGTCAGACCCCTAGGTTCCGACCGAGATCGTTCCATGGCTGTGGTTCAGTTTGGGCTCATAACCCTCAACAATCACACAGACTACTCTTTTCCTTGATCGCAACAAAATGCCTCAGGGAAGTGAACTGACGGAACCAGAATCAAATGTCCCACCCCCGCTGCACTATATGTTTCATATATACAAAAGAACTCATTACCAGAATCAAATGTCCCACCCCCGCTGAACTATATGTTTCATATATACGAAGAACTCATTACCAGAATCAAATGTCCCACCCCCGCTGCACTATATGTTTCATATGTACAAAAGAACTCATTACCAGAATCAAATGTCCCACCCCCGCTGAAGTATATATTTCATATATACAAAAGAACTCTTTACCAGAATCAAATGTCCCACCCCCGCTGCACTATATGTTTCATATATACACAAGAACTCACTACCAGAATCAAATGTCCGACCCCCGCTGCACTATATGTTTCATATATACACAAGAACTCACTACCAGAATCAAATGTCCGACCCCCGCTGCACTATATGTTTCATATATACACAAGAACTCACTACCAGAATCAAATGTCCGACCCCCGCTGCACTATATGTTTCATATATACACAAGAACTCACTACCAGAATCAAATGTCCGACCCCCGCTGCACTATATGTTTCATATATACACAAGAACTCACTACCAGAATCAAATGTCCGACCCCCGCTGCACTATATGTTTCATATATACACAAGAACTCACTACCAGAATCAAATGTCCGACCCCCGCTGCACTATATGTTTCATATATACACAAGAACTCACTACCAGAATCAAATGTCCGACCCCCGCTGCACTATATGTTTCATATATACACAAGAACTCACTACCAGAATCAAATGTCCGACCCCCGCTGCACTATATGTTTCATATATACACAAGAACTCACTACCAGAATCAAATGTCCGACCCCCGCTGCACTATATGTTTCATATATACACAAGAACTCACTACCAGAATCAAATGTCCGACCCCCGCTGCACTATATGTTTCATATATACACAAGAACTCACTACCAGAATCAAATGTCCGACCCCCGCTGCACTATATGTTTCATATATACACAAGAACTCACTACCAGAATCAAATGTCCGACCCCCGCTGCACTATATGTTTCATATATACACAAGAACTCACTACCAGAATCAAATGTCCGACCCCCGCTGCACTATATGTTTCATATATACACAAGAACTCACTACCAGAATCAAATGTCCGACCCCCGCTGCACTATATGTTTCATATATACACAAGAACTCACTACCAGAATCAAATGTCCGACCCCCGCTGCACTATATGTTTCATATATACACAAGAACTCACTACCAGAATCAAATGTCCGACCCCCGCTGCACTATATGTTTCATATATACACAAGAACTCACTACCAGAATCAAATGTCCGACCCCCGCTGCACTATATGTTTCATATATACACAAGAACTCACTACCAGAATCAAATGTCCGACCCCCGCTGCACTATATGTTTCATATATACACAAGAACTCACTACCAGAATCAAATGTCCGACCCCCGCTGCACTATATGTTTCATATATACACAAGAACTCACTACCAGAATCAAATGTCCGACCCCCGCTGCACTATATGTTTCATATATACACAAGAACTCACTACCAGAATCAAATGTCCGACCCCCGCTGCACTATATGTTTCATATATACACAAGAACTCACTACCAGAATCAAATGTCCGACCCCCGCTGCACTATATGTTTCATATATACACAAGAACTCACTACCAGAATCAAATGTCCGACCCCCGCTGCACTATATGTTTCATATATACACAAGAACTCACTACCAGAATCAAATGTCCGACCCCCGCTGCACTATATGTTTCATATATACACAAGAACTCACTACCAGAATCAAATGTCCGACCCCCGCTGCACTATATGTTTCATATATACACAAGAACTCACTACCAGAATCAAATGTCCGACCCCCGCTGCACTATATGTTTCATATATACACAAGAACTCACTACCAGAATCAAATGTCCGACCCCCGCTGCACTATATGTTTCATATATACACAAGAACTCACTACCAGAATCAAATGTCCGACCCCCGCTGCACTATATGTTTCATATATACACAAGAACTCACTACCAGAATCAAATGTCCGACCCCCGCTGCACTATATGTTTCATATATACACAAGAACTCACTACCAGAATCAAATGTCCGACCCCCGCTGCACTATATGTTTCATATATACACAAGAACTCACTACCAGAATCAAATGTCCGACCCCCGCTGCACTATATGTTTCATATATACACAAGAACTCACTACCAGAATCAAATGTCCGACCCCCGCTGCACTATATGTTTCATATATACACAAGAACTCACTACCAGAATCAAATGTCCGACCCCCGCTGCACTATATGTTTCATATATACACAAGAACTCACTACCAGAATCAAATGTCCGACCCCCGCTGCACTATATGTTTCATATATACACAAGAACTCACTACCAGAATCAAATGTCCGACCCCCGCTGCACTATATGTTTCATATATACACAAGAACTCACTACCAGAATCAAATGTCCGACCCCCGCTGCACTATATGTTTCGTATATACAAAAGAACTTATTACCAGAATTAAATATAAATATATTATATATTAATAATATCCTATTTTAAAATAGATTAAAAAGGTCAAACTATCTTAAGATAAGTAAGATAAAGATAAAATACCATTTAAATAGATAAAACATCTTTGGTAAAATACGGACTATAAAGATAACATATATTTGAGTATATATTGAAATGAAACTCGAGGTTTTTAGAGGTTTTTGAAAAAATGGTTAAAACCCTTGAAAAAAATAAAAAACCCAAAAAAAAGAAAATTGCACACCCCATGAGCAAGGCTGAAATCTTCCAGTCAGTGGTCAGGCAGACATGGGGTCTGGAGTTTTGGTTTTCTTGATTTTTTTGATTTTTTGGTTTTCTCAAGGTTTTTGAAATTTTAGAGAAATAATTAAAATCCTCGAGAAAACCAAAAATTAAAAAAAAACAAAATTGTATACCCCGTGAGCAAAGCTGAAGTCTTCCAGTCAGCGGTCAGGCAGACATGGGGTCTGGAGTTTTGATTTTTGGGTTTTTTTTGGTTTTCTCGAGGTTTTTAAAGGTTTTTAAAATAATATTTAAAATCCTTAAAAAATTTAAAAAAAATAAAAAAATATAATTGTACACCCCATGAGTAAGGCTGAAGTCTTCCAGTCAGTGGTCAGGCAGACATGGGGTCTGGAATTTTGTTTTTTTTAATTTTCTCGAGGTTTTTAAAGAAGTGGTTAAAATTCTTGAAAAAAAACCAAAAAATAAAATGAAATTATATCCCCCATGAGTAAGGTTGCAGTCTTCCAGTCAGTGGTCAAACAGATATGGGGTCTGGAATATTATATTTTTTTTTAATTTTTTTTAATTTTTTTGAAATTTTTAAGCATATAATAAAAAATATTATATTACTTAAAATTTAAAAAAAAATTTTACCCCCATAAATATCATTTTTATATATTTAAATATATTTAATTTTTAATATTATAAATATATTAAATTAAAATATTTAATTAAATTATAATTATATATATTTTTTTTAATTTTTAAAAAGATTTTATATATTTAGAAAAAATATATTAATTTTTTTATCTATAAAAATATTTAATATTAATTATATATAAATATATATTTTTTAATAAATATTTTAGATT
>VSDK01006797.1:17619-51608 GCA_009767595.1 Symbiodinium kawagutii | reverse complement strand
AATTTTTAAATATATTAATAAATATTATATATTTTATTAATAATAAAATTAAATATTAAAATATAATTTATAATTAATTAATTTTTATATTTTAATATTATTAATATTTTTTATTAAATATATTAATTATAATTAATATAAAAACCAAATATTAAAATATAATTTTTTATTTTTTTTATAATTAATTTATAATATTTTCCTAATAATTATATTAATTTTAATTAATATTAAAAATAAAAATAATAATTTAATTTTTTATTTAATTACCTCTAAAAAATTCCCAATAATTATATTAACCCCATCCAATATTAAAACCAAATATTAAAATATTAAAAATATAATTTATAATCTTTAATATTTTTATTTAATTTATAAAAACCTCCTGGCAGTTATATTGGCCACGGCCGTGCCACCCCAAATATCAAAAAATCTGATTTACGGGCTTTTAATCCTTGAATTTAGCAGCTGTGTTGGCCACGGTCAGTACCAATTAAAGTGTAATTTATAAGCTTCAAATTCTTGCGTTTGGCCGCCTTAAAAAACCTCGTGGCAGCTGTCTTGGCCACGACCAGTGCCAAAGCCAAGCGTCAAAGTGCGATTTACGGACTTCCAATCTTTCAGCTGTGTTGGCCACGGCCAAGGCCAAGGCCAGTGTCAAAGTCTGATTTTATGGGCTTCCAATTCTTGCGCCTGGCCGGCTCCAAAAGCTTCCCGGCAGCTGTGCACCAGTTGTATTGGCCACGGCCAGGACCAATTCAAGGCCAAGCCTCCCCATTAAAGGGGGGTCGGCGGCACCCGGGCGCTTGCCCATTCAATATGTCATATGAATCTTCATATTTTTTCAGATTCAAGCGATTAAATTCGGATCAAAGCCAACCCTTGCTTCGGAGCCACGGTCCAGCAAGCTTATCCGATCCAATTCTCGCGGGGACAATTGCCAGTCTTCTTGAACAGCAGCCCAATTCTCTTGCATGTTCTTCGGAGACCTCGGTGGCAGCTCTTCACGCAACAGGAGCTCTAGATCAGGCACTAGTGATATGCACCACCGTGTTCCGTACACCTGGTTCTAGGACATGCTTCTTCCAGCCTGGCAATCCTTGAATGCGCACAAGCCGTGGTGACAAGCACTGAGATCCTGACCGACTGAAGGTAATTGGGGTGATCCCTTGTTGCAGCAGCCATCGGAGCACGACTTGAGGCACTGTACGTTGGTGCTGTTCAGCAATCTCTTTCCTGAGTGACGCCACAACAATGGGATGTCATTGAGGCACTATGGTGCAGAGAGGTTTGCACAACAAGTAGCCTATAAGTGGAGGCGGATCTCTTGATCTTGGAGTACTACATCACTAAAATTGCTAAGAGAGAATCTTCGCTCATATATTTCTATTGGTGACGTTTCAGAAAGGGGATCCGATGCGGATAAACCATCGCGATGAGGAACCACAATAGCTGGAGCTTGTCTGTCATGCAGAGTCAGTTGTAGGAGGGACCTCAAGCAATCGCTGCTTGGGAAGGATCAGCGTGATCAGATCAACTATATTCGTAAATGATCCGCAGCAATAGGTCGCTGCAAGCCCCATGTATAGCCAGGAGATACCAGGAGCAGGGTTCTTCTGCTGATATATGGGCCTTTCTTAAGCCATTGAGAACCCCCAAAAGCTTTGGATGGTTTATTATTGGAAATGACTCATATTAAGGATAATTTTGGGATACCGTTTCTAGAAACACCGGTATTATCATACACCAGTTGATAGGGATTTCCTGAAACGCTCTCATCCCAGCGGTTTTCCTCTGGCTCAAAAAATTGACACACAACATGAATGCTGAATTTGAAAAATGGTAACGGCTGGTTCTTTCGCTATGATTGTTGTTTGCAATGATGCTAGCGTATGCTTGTTGCTTCGGGTTG
The DNA here is from genome assembly GCA_009767595.1 of Symbiodinium kawagutii. Classification (NCBI taxonomy): domain Eukaryota; class Dinophyceae; order Suessiales; family Symbiodiniaceae; genus Symbiodinium; species Symbiodinium kawagutii. Next base: position 49,699 of record VSDK01006797.1, on the reverse strand, counting down.
TGGTGCTTGTGGTTGCGGTGGTTGCTGTTGGCTACCCACCATTCGGTTCCCTCGCCCTCCAAACGCCCAGCTTCAGCGTACGATCCTCCAGCAGTCCCAGCTCCCCATGGGCCAAGGGCGAAAACGCTTGGAGTTGCAGGTTCTTTTGTCGGCACAGCTCTAGCAGCTCAGTTTGTTGGAAGTAGGGATGCACCTCGCGGCTTGATCCCCAGCGAGATCTCCCCCGAAACTCCCCACTATGAAAAAGCTCACCACATACGAAGGTTTCTGGGGCAGTTTAATATTGGAGGGAAGGGTCAATTCTAGGTAAATCGTCTCCAACTAGTAGAAGTCCCCATTGCTGCGGTACAGTAAACCCATCAAAACCATAGGTGATCGCTAAAAAACCTCGGTGACTTGAATGAATTTCAACCATAGATGTCCACCATACATGTCCACCATAGATGTCCACCATTGGACCCTCTCAACCATTGGTTTAGACATGGAGATGCGAATTTCAGCAGTTGAACTGATCGGTTTGTCTACAGGACCCATGTGGTTTGCCACGGGGGCGGCCCCATGGCACCTCCAGCTGCATGACTTCAGGAGGCGTTTGACATGATGACAGGATCTCCTTGAGATGTCTTCGGGTGAAGTTCGCCACACCAATGGAACGGGCCTGGCGGTCAGCCAACCTGGTGATTGATCAGTAACCATTCATATGAAGGAAACCTAACATTTCATACTAAGTACTAAGCATTGTTGATTAATCTCAGGACTTGATGTTCAGAACTAGTATCAAGACGTCATACTCAGAACTAAAATTTGCACAAGGCATCGTTCTTGCTTAATCAACCGTCTAATATTGCTGGTCATCACGGATCCCCTCTTATGAATCAGTCATGGCAATTGTTCGCCGTCGATCTCCATTGTCAAGTACAGTATGATTCCCATAGAGTCATCACTGATTCTCAACAAATCTCCATGTGTATGGGTTTATCTATTCTTCCTTTCACCTACATATCGATCCAGCAAGCAAGCCATCCATTTGTAGATCATAGACATGTGACATGTAGAACTTGTACAACAGATCCATGCCGGATCACCACATCCATCTCGGATCCATGTCTGCAGCCGCAGCCGCATCCACAGCCACCTGCATCACCATCCCCCACAGCCGCTGGCCCCGCTGACCTGGCCCTGAGCCTTGGCACTTTCCAGAGCCCTCCAGGTGTCTTCCCTTCGTTTCCGGTTCCTCCCCGGGCTTTGGATCGCATCGTTGGCACCGGGGAAGTGGATCAACAGCAGGTCCACGTACTCGGTCTCCAGGCGAGCCCTGGGGCGAAAAAATCCAAGCAGTGATAAGTCTGACAATAAAATCGGAACAAAAAGTCGTACCAGACATTTTTTAAAAATTTATAAATCTGACAATTATAGTGGTACTATGTTCCATAAAATATCTCAGTCTATCATAGTGATAAAGAAACTATGAGATATAAAATACTGATGACAATGAGAGACATGATTGTAATGATGGTAAGAATGGTGATAGGGGCACCGGGGTGGCCGGTGGCGGCGTTGCGGGTCGCAATGATATTTCTTGCAGGGCGCCCACCGAAAGGGAAGTGGGCAGGTCAAATGTGACAAGGGTCGTTCAAGGTTTCAGCAAGAAACTAGGGTGCTTACAGACCACTACTTCATTGATCAACCAAGCTCTAGCGAAATATGAAAAATTCCTGCAGCAAATCTTGGTTCCCCCACTCCTGGTGGCTTCACACCCCTCCCCTTCAAAGGCAGGTATGGAAAGCCTTCACTCCCGCTCTTTCCCAGACATTCTCAGTTGCTGCAGCCAAGCTTCAAGGATTCCTGGAAAGCTTCCGTGGTCCTTTCTCCCATGTCGTCAAACCAGATCTTGGTTACTAGAACGACCTCCTCCCTGCGTAGCTGCATGCGTCGCACCGCCGCCGCCACGCATGCCTCGTTGTCGTAATGGCTGGCCTGGGCATCGGAGGATGTAGGAGTTGCTTGAGTAGGGGTGATCAACTTTAGAAGGACGTGGAGGTACACCAACCATTGAACTTTTTTCCCTCCGTTGTGGAACATGAAAGTCGATGAAATTTCGTGCAGAATTTAGGCTTGCTCGTAGATGGTACTCCGGAATGATTTTCTGGTTCGCTGGTCAAGTCCCCAATCTTGAAAAATTGCACTCTGCAATTGTCTACAACTCGCAAACAAGACTTGGCTGTGTTTATGCTGTCATGCTGAACTGTTCGGGTCTTTACATGGCACCTGCAGGGGATGCAAATAGCTACAGCTCCAGATCGCTTGCACCATCACCATGCCCTGCTCCCACCACCCTGGGTGACTGATGACCCCTCCCAAGACCTGGATTGAAATGAACCTTCCAAAACGTGCTTCTTAGGACTTCTAGACTTCAGGCGGGAGTCTCCAACCTTTTATTATTCCATTCAGTGGCCCCAAGAATATGCTTGGGGAGATGTACGGATTCAGCTACTCCCACCTTTACTTGAGTATAACAAAGCATGCGGCATGGGTCCATATCCACAAAACAACCAAGCAAGTTATTTTCACATTACAATCTCTCAAGAAATCGCCCACAACCAGCCATGCAAGTTGTTTCATTCCAAAAACCCTTGCATCAACTCACTGATGCTGTTCTATCATGGCTCACCCAGAAAAATGCTGTATTCAATCAGGCAAAGGTGCTGTATCAATCAGGCGGTACCCGATCTTCAACCCTTGGTAGACCTCGCTGACGCTGGTGGCTGGCGTGGCATTCATGGACTTTGTCATGGAGTGGTTCTGAGGTACCCGTGTATCCATGATTGGGTGGGTGTTTCCCGTGGTTGGTACCTTAAATACCAGGTGTATCTGGATGATTCATCATCTAGTGACATGGGTGTTTCCCGTGGTTGGTTTATCTGCTCACAATGTTCACGGATCCTGGGTCCCAGAGCCAGCTGTTGATAAACTCCATGCGAAGGGAACAACTGGATCTACCTGATGCAACAACTTGGATCCATCGCTCTGATATTTCAATATCAGTAATCCACCACCAACCACCATTCACCTTCAAAAATGATCATGAATCATCAACAATCACTAGTAGCTACTTACTGACCCTAGCGGCTCTTGAAGACCTTTGATAGCCAGTACCGTCCATCAATTACCGTCATCAACTTGCATTGACAATCATCAACCACCATCCACCACTACTATCATCAACCATCAACAACCACCACTCCAACCTCACAAGACGCTTCAAACCCCTCCCTCGGCAGGGCATAGGGATCCCCCCGGCGAAGCTCTCCCAACCCAAAGCTAGGCGAAACCGCATTTTTCAACCATCTGCACCCTTCACCTTCATTAACCATCCTTAACCATCATTGAATCCTCAAGCATCACCAACCTTCAACCCCATCATCGATAACCTTCATTAACCCAGCATCACCAGTACACTATGAATCGCTTCAGTAGTACCATCACTAACCTTCATTAATCCAAGCAATCCCCATCGTTAAGCATCACTAACCTTCATTAATCCTCCATCATTCCTCCATCATTCATTAATCCAAGGACCTCATCAGTTTACTCCTCCTCCAAGCACCGGTCCTCCAACCTTTCCCCAACCCCCCACCGTTTCCCCACCTGCTCCTCGCTGGCCTCGCCCTTCAGGCAGCAGGTGCCGAGGCCCACAGTACTGGGCAGCCCCCGCGCCTGGGCTGCGCCCGCGGCGCCCGCGGCGCCCGCCAGCAGCACCTGCCCACCGTGGTAGTGCTGAGTGATGGATGGTGGATGTTGGAGGGCGAAATGCTGCTAGTTGGGGCTGGTTAATGATGGTGATTCATGATAAATTGATGGTGAATTGATGGTGAATTGATGGTTCATGATGATGATTGATGATAATCAATGATGATTGATGGTTAATGATGAGTAATGGTGCTAGTTGTGGCGAGTTCATGGAGCTGAATGATGGTTTAATCAATGGTAATGATGGTTGATAATCGTGATGGTTGATGAGGATTCAGTTCGTGGGAATGGGAATGATGAATGGTGGTGAACCGACAAAAGTAGAGAAAATCATAGGGGATAATAGCCAACAATCATGTGGTTAATGATGGATAGTGATAATGATTGTTGACACTTGATAGCTAAAGACAGATAATACTGGTTAATACTTGCCGTTGATGATTCATCATGCTCAATCATCATTGTCCCTGTGTAATAATGATTCACCATCATATTTGTTTTCAGCCATGAAGTCGAGTCCTGCGGTGCTCATATCCGACATACCACTGACTGGACACCGGCATTGATGCTGTCCGAACCATGGGCTGTTGACCTATCATAGCTCTCAAGCTGTCGACCCGAAATTTCCAACAGAACCATGGCAAACAGCTCACAGATCTTGGCCCCTGCATGTGTCGCCGACTGGTGGAGACCTGGTGGCTGGTTTGGCCTTGATCCATTATTTTTTGGGGGCAAAAGAGTCAACGTCTGTGTGTGATACTGCAAGTGTATGCATGTTTAGATTTGATCATCTCTGCATCTCATGTACATCTCAAACTCCCTTATGAAGTAGCATCACATACTACACACTAAAACACGAGAACCCAAACAGCATCATTGCTGAAGTCACATCCCGAGTCGTAGCTCTTGTTGTTGGGTTGTAGCTCCAGTAACGTCGTTTTCTGCTTCGAATTCCTTACGAAGAAACCGTCGGCGCCAGCCAGCCTCCTGTCTCCGACTCACTGCCATGCACTGTGTGGCTGAAGGACTGCGTGAACGCCATCTGGAACGAGATTCGGCATGGCATCAGAAACCCCAAGCACACAGGATCTACTGATCATGGTCAATGATGGTTAATAATAGTTGATTGTGGATACTGAAGTGATACATTATGATTGATCATGGTTGGTACCGTAGCCCAGTGTAACAAAGATATGAGCGCCAGTGTAATCGTGTGTCCTTTGGGGAAAGCCTGACCTGGAAAGTTGGTGCTCGCACCAATCTATATTTGGCGTGGCTACGCTTGGTTATGCTTGGTTATGCTTGGTCATGCTTGGTTCTTTATTGATCCTTGGTGCAGGTGATACAACCATCACCATCAGCCATTTTCGACCATCGATACTCCCAAGCTCGCTTCGCCGCTTCGCCCAGCCTCCCAAGCAGAGACAGCGTCATTGCAATCCCAGTCCCAGCCACCGTAGCACCAGGAAAAGTGGATTGCCATGGAACCCGCGATGCCGGCCCGTGGTGGCCCGGCCCGTGGTGACCCAGTGGCACAACTGGGAGGGGTTGAAGGACGGACGGAAGCCATGCCATGTTGGATCTTGGCTTCTTTGAGCCCTTGGCAAGAGAACGCAGGCATGGGACAACACAGGACATGTGACAGAAGTCTAGTCGGGACTCAGCTGGGAAATCATGTAAGCCATGAAAAATCACTTCCTTCAAGCCAGTTCTCTGATGATTTGTTCAATGAAATCTTCATTTGGAGGTCATTTTTTCTTGAGGAGGCTGCCCGTTCCGGTGTTGAGTCTTCGATTCAGGATGGTTTTCCGGTGGTCAAACGAAGTTGCAAACTTGTCCAGCCAGAAATTCATACAGTCTCGCTGCACGGCCAGTGGCAATATTGAAAAACAACCACTGCTCCAAAACCGCAGCACAAACTCCTGGGGCCAGGCATGAGGAAAGCATAGGAATTTCTCTCCCACAAGTCTCTTGAGGTAACTGCATTAACGTCTGGGACTTACAAATTGTTTTTGCCTAGGACCTCAAAGCTGCCAAACCAGTAGGCCGCAAGCCCGTGCTGTATGAGAAACATGGCCATTTTCGGAATTTATGGCCTGTTAAAGCCAAGTGTGACTGCCTGTGCGTTTTCAGCCAAGAGTGGCCCAAGTTTGAAATCTACTTCCTACCCATTGTCTTGCACCATGTAGTAGGGAAGGAATATTAGAGAAGCAGCTTCGAAATGTCCTGCTTGGGGAAAAGATTAGCGCCAGGCGCGAACTACGGGGTTTGCAATGTTTGCATTTCTTTGGGCTCAAGAATAAAACAATTTTGACCGCACTCGTGCTTGCTTCCGTGCTGTTGTCATGTGGGAACTGACTGGGTGGCTGTCTATGTGTTCATCATGTGGCAGTTGCCTTCCTAAAAAAGCTGCCTCTGCTGTGTTGGGTAAGGGAAATTCTGAGATCCGATGACATGATGGTTGCTTCGGGAAGCATGTGCGGCATTCTCAGACTCAACCTTCTCTTGATTGCCCAAGATCAAACGTGTTACAATCTCAGTGATGACAACTAACCAACGAATGGTCACCGCATGTCTTCTCTCACCTTTGAGCCTCTCTTGGCAGTCACTGGGGGCCCTCCAGCAGCCATCAGCCCACACAGCAGCACATGGCTTTTTGCAGCTTTCAGCGGCTATGGGTCCACCTGAAAAGGGTGATTCTTCCAGCAATGGCCATCCGTATGCAAAAGATGATGGTGCAGGGTACAGCCTCGAAAGCAAAACTAGGAAAAGAATCCAAAATATGGAGAACCTGCAACCTGCCTGAACTCAGTAACTCAATCAATCGGATGGCCATCTAAATCCTGGTACCACCTGGGCGCTGTAGGACTCGCAAAGCAGGAGGCTGGCATGGTCCCAATGATGGAGTAAAAGCAAAGTTGAAGTACCCTTCATAACCCTTGTTTCACAGCTACTATACCGATTCCCAATGAAGCAGGCACTACAACCTGGTACAACTCATGCCACCATGACACAGTGGCCCTGGAATTTCTAAACCAATGGCTCTCTTTGAAGCCGACAAAAGCATCGGCTAGTGGTGCGCGCCACTTTGGCTCTGTGAAACAATCAGATGGTGCCGCTGTGAAAGCGACAGCAAAACAAACCCAGCGGAAAATGCCCCCCGATACCTGCCATATCTGCCTGATTGTTTGAAATTTGGTTTTAGGTCAAACATATTGAGTAGGTTTGAGTGGTCAAACATGTTGAATAGCCAGTACCAACTGCTTAAGAACTTGACCTTACCACACGGTATCACCAGATTCAAAGATCTTGATGCCAAAAAAGACGCTCTCAGAACTGGACCTCCCTGGGGACCTCCCCCAGGGGGACCTGCCCCAGGCAGAGGCGCAGGATTCTGTTCAGAAGGGCCTCTCTGACAGCCTGAGCTGTGTCGCTGCGGGAATGGTGGAACATGATGGGGAATTGTGGATGGTGAGGGATGATTCAATGATGCTGGGTGGCAATCGACGATGATGATGATGATGATGATGATGATGATGATGATGATGATGATGATGATGATGATGATGATGATGATGATGATGATGATGATGATGATGATCTTGTTGGCCATCAGGGCATGATCCAAGGCCAATTGAGTAGAGGGACCCAAGGGGACCAAGGGGATCAAGACCATGAAGATTGATTGCAAGGGGTGGATGAGGAGAGGCAGGGAGAGGGGGTCTTCAAGTGGTAAACCACTGCCAGACGGTCTACCTCTCCACCTCGCTGCAAGAGGAAACTCAGCTACCACTGGCTTCGGTGAATAGGTCTGCCACTGAACCAGGTCTGAGATACCCTTCATGCAACGTGACTAAGGTGACTTGGCAATCTTCCCCTGGAATTTGGGGGAAGGTATCTGGCTCTGACTTGCAGAACCCAAGCTGGATGCAAATAATTCCAGGGGCATGAGCAAGGATTCCATGGCAGACATGGCTCTTCAAAACCCCTCCAACTGCCAGGTGGACATTACGAAAAGCTGATGTTCACCAGCACGATCAGTGATGATGTTTGGTGATATCCTAATCGCTATGATTGACCATGGTTTGTTGTTGTTCACTGTCATGAACCATCATTACAAGAGATCAGGCGGCAGTTGGCACACAGGTATCATCCTTTTGGATCCGGCGGATCACTGTCCATAGGACACATCCATTGCCACGCAGCCCAAACTGGCTGTTGGGTCTCATCTCGGGAAACACTTTTTTGTTAAGCAAATCGGTCTTTTAAAGTATGTAAAGGGTATACTTTTTAAGAAAAATAAAAAAAACATGAAAAAAAAACGGAAGAAGAAAAAACTGAAAGTCACTTCAACGAGATCCCCTCCACATCTGGCGAGCGCCATGGGATTCCCTACTCTTCAGAGAGCAGGCTTTGCATTCGGACAGGGGGCGCGGAAGATGCTTCCTGTGGCGTTGCGAGGGGTTGCCGGGGTTGCCAGGGTCACCCTACCAGTTTGGGGAGCAATCAAACCTCTGCAAACAAACCCAAGAGTAAACTGAGTGGGTAGGCATGACTGCACACTGATTATGGTGGCCTAACTTCAACGGCCCTGGGAAGACCTTGAATCAAAGTGATGCAGAGAGGACAGAAAAGGTCACCAGTTACCCCTACCACTACTACTACCACTACCACTACCACTGCCCCTACCCCTACCACTACTACTACCACTACCACTGCCCCTACCCCTACCACTACTACTACCACTACCACTACCACTACCATTGCCCCTACCACTACTACTACCACTACCACTACCACTGCCCCTACCACTACTACTACCACTACCACTACCACTGCCCCTACCCCTACCACTACTATTACCCTGTTGACCCAACCCAAGTAGTTTTGTTTGTCCTCATTGGTTAAATAGTATAGTGCCCACTCGTGATTGTTGGGACAGCAATCCTGACACAGACATCCCCAAGCAGGGCCACAAGGGAACTTACTCCCTCGCGTGTCGGATGCGAAGAGCAGAAGACATTGCAAATTTGAGTATCCAGAAAGTAGTCCAATTTGATTTTACATCTACTCCAGGATGATTTTAAATGATCCCCAGGCTAAATCCATCGAACATTCCAAGCCAAACATAAATGCTAACTTTAAGTTGCTTGGGGCCATCGATACATGGCATACTCCACATGTTTCATTCTTGAAACGATCAGTTGGTGGTCCATCCTATGCTTGCTTGAAACCATCTTAGGAGTCCCAGCCCCCTCAAAGCTGACCAGTAAAGGAAGAGGCTTAATGAATAGTCAGGTAAGCCCAACAAGAACTTGCAAAGGCTGATCAATCATCCATTTCCCAGGTGCTTGGCACCTTGCGATAGTTGTAAACGAGCTCAATGCTTGTACTGTGCCTGTAAACAATTCATTGGTGACCTTCATCAAGGTCAACCACCACTATGACCCCCACCAATACCAAGCCATCCTTGCCACCATTGTCCACCATGATTTGACATAATGAGTCATTGAAGAACCATGCTTCAGGACCATCACAAGGATCACCCAGCTTCGTTCGGTGACTGCGCGCCCACTGAGTCCCCCGGACCGGCTCCGACCTCTTGTCCTCGGTGGGCATTTCATGGCGTTGAGCATCAGCAAGAAGAAGCAACGGCTCCGGACGAAAGAAATAGATTGTAGAATAAGCTGTGTTTAGCCAACAATCACCAACAAGCACCGACAGTTCCAACCACTACCAACCGTTTTCAATGACCACCAACAGTGTCCAACAATTACCAACAGCTTCGTAAATTTAGATTCATGGTTCCTTTGCCATCATTGAAACGTTGGATGGTGTGCCACAACCCACAGTAGTCAGGATGAGGTTGACAGTTGGCTACTAGACATCAGCAGTCTTCCTGGAATACATATTATGATCACCTGCCGCCTAAAGTGCAGTACACAATGGATCTACCCATATAAAGCACTCTGATTTTGATCTGGCTTTTTATCCTCCAACAAGGCGTTATAAAATCCAAAATCTGTCCCTTCACTGACCGATCGACGACGACCACCACCGCAATGAACTCAACAACCACAACAAAGTCCGTCACAAACGGAATCAATCGAAAACAAAGAGTAGTTGATTTCGAAGCAAAAGTATGAAATCCCACTTTGTTTTTGAAGTCCATGATCGGTACACAACGACTTTGAGCCAATCACACTGTTCCTGGCTCATTGATATGTGTTTGGCTTCTGGCTGCTGATCGTCACCATCACATAGCAACCAAACAAAATACCATAACAATGTAATGTAAGTATATAATATATATCTCAATGACTGTTCTTCCCCTAACAAATACCCTTAGTATCCAAGCATAAGGCTAATAGATCCCTTAGCGACAGTGATAGGAACCATCAACAGTCTATAAAAAGCATCTATAGTCTACATATATATATATATATAGAATATAGATCTACAAACAAGGAATGTTCAGCATCAACAAATACACTCGGATCTATAAATCTAAAAATATCATCATAGATATGGCGGTCTATAAATCTATATCTACAAAATCGATGAATCTATAAATCTGTAAAGTCTATAAATCTATGGATACATACAGATACTATAGATACTATAAGATCAATAAGATCAATAAGATCAATAAGATCAATAGACCCATCACTCCGTGCCGCAACCAAGTCACTGGACCCGCACAGGGTGAACAACTGGCATTCATCCTGCGAAGCTGTTGGAATGCTTGGGGAGCCATGGCGGCCTGGAACTCACAGCCCAACTGGAACTCACAGCATCGAGGACTTTGAAAAATTGACACACACTTTGACATGACACGTGTTAAATTGCTACTGTTTGCACTGCGGCATGCAGCAAACATGTACTTGGAGACTATAATTTGAATAATTTGGTTTCCCATCATTATCCATTGTTTTCCCTATTGTTGGTTGGTTATTATCCACCATTATTGGCTGCTTAATATTGACCCATAGCCATATAGTCATGGATAACCTTCTGACTGCCACAGATCAGCGGCTGGAACGAACTGGAAGGGGAGGCTGACGAGCTTGGTGGGGGTGCCTATTCTGAGCGAAGGGATATGTATCGTGGTTTCTCAAACCAGGGTAAAATGGCTGGTTTAGTACTATAGATGGTTTATATTGGATGGTTACCCCCATTTTGAGAACCCACCAAATGGCAAGTCAAAAGGAATATGATGATCATCGTGGTAAACCCAATGCAAAAGTCGTGGAAACTGTGTGTGTGTGAAACAAGTTCACCCAGATTTGCAACCCAACTTCATTGAAAAGCATGACAGAAGTTGCTGGAAGCCAAAAGCTTAAGCCAGTGGTTAGTGCTGGCTTGGATTCTGAGACACTCAAGTATATACTTAGCAGGGGTACATCACTGGCCCTCTTGGTCAAAGAGGCAATATTTTCAATTGAAGGTTGGATTGGATTGGATTGGATTGAATTGGAAAAGCCACTCACGGCTGGCGCCCGCCTCACGGCTGCCGCAGTCAAGGACCCAACACCGGCCGATCATCAAACTATCGTTGTAGTCAGACGCTGGATCGGACCTCTTGGGACCAGGCCCAAACATTGCCAACCAGATCCTGACATGAAGCCAAATGCCTGGTGGTTTCTCAAAGTAGGGCTACCGCCGACATCATCTGTTTAAATCTTTTCTATAGTAATAAACCAACCACTGTGGCTGGTATATCCCCTAGTATTGGGTCTTATCCCCTCTCATTACCCACTATTTTCCACTATAAACCAACCATTTTCTAGGGTTAAGAAACCACTGATGTCAACCTGATAGACCTCCCCCAACTCTACCCAACGCTGCCCGCGACTGGGCTCACCCGAAAAAGCTCCACGAATTAGCCTGCGGGAGAGATGGGCCATGGAGCCTCCTTCAGGGTCGCTGTTAAATTGGCATTCCAATATGGGCTGGGTCAACTTCCAACTAGTGGCCAGGTCATATGGGTGTTTCTCAAAATTGGAAGCCCCAAAATGGATGGTTTACTACTATAAATATAAATGGTTTAGAAACTGGATGATTTCGGGGTCCCCTATTTTGAGAAACCAACATATGAATCATCAATTGTCACGTGGCAATATCAATCATCAAACAATCATACGTTGTTTGGTTCCAGCCTGCTCATTGACCACTAAATGATCTTTCACAACGTTGCCAACCATGGGAAGACTGGGGGTATTAGAGGTACCACCAGGTACTACCAAGGTAAGTAAAAACATTGTGTGCCAAGAAGCTGTGGTTCCAAAAGCTCCCCACTTCCAGTCATCACTGCTCCACCGAAATGCCGGACTTCCTTCAACAGACCTACCTCCGCAAACGCCCGTCATTAGTTGGGCAACATTTTCGAGAGTAACTCCCAGCACCATTTGACATCTAACCAACAAACGACCACGAGGGAACACTCACTTCCCAACAGGCTTGAAATGGTGTCGCCCTGCACTTGAAGAAAGACATCCTATTTGTGGACGACAACAATTTACCTGCCAAATTCAATGTACCAGCATCTTCATTCAGCCTGCTCCGCAGCCGGTTCTTCCGGAGAACGCTCCTGACGCATCGCCACGGTTTCACACCCGTCTTGAGGACTAGTTCTGCAAATTGGTGTATCAAATGGGTTCACACATTGGCCAACAAAAATTCTTGACAAAATGCTTGGTAACAGGACCCAAGCGCAATAGGCCTGTCTGGAGTACACACCACAAAGAAGAAAAGTCGATCAGGTTACACGAATGCGGGGTACAGGGCCTGGCTGTTTGGAGCGTGTGGGGGCCCGCCCCGCTGTTGCACATAACTCGATCAGTTCCTTGCTCACGCACCACACAGCTGACCATGACGAAACCCAACAGAAATCATTGGAACCAACGAGGACATTTTTTGAGCGCCATCAGCACTGGATCAACTGAGAACAGTAAGAGCTGACCCCGCACAGCGCTACCTTTTGCTCAGCACTTGTCATCTATAGCTTTGAGCTTTGAGAAGTGTCGACCCCCAAAAAATGGATCGACCCAACAAATGACATATCCGCCAAGACAATCAGCCAATGCACTATCTCTGGTCCCTTACATGTCCTGCACATTGCAGAGCTGATCTTGGACTTTAGAGCTGTCGCCACCAGAACCTGGATCGCCCCAAGCAACAACCGACCCGTCTGCAAGGACTGCAGCAAATGCACGACGTGTTGCCTCAATCTGCTGCACATTCCGGAGCTGATCTTGGACATGAGAACTGTTGCCGCCATGATTTGGGTGACCCCAAGTAACCACCGACCCGTCTGCAACGACGGCAACAAACGCATCGCGTGTGGCTTGAATCTGCTCCACACTCCGGAGCCGATCTTGGACTTGAGAGCTGTCGCCACCACTATCTGGATCGCCCCAAGTAACAACCGACCCGTCTGCAAGGACTCCAGCAAATGCATAAAATGTAGAGTGAATCTGCTGTACATTCCGGAGCTGATCTTGGACTTTAGAGCTGTCGCCACCAGAACCTGGATCGCCCCAAGCAACAACCGACCCGTCTGCAAGGACTGCAGCAAATGCAGATTCTGTGGCTTGAATCTGCTGCACACTCCAGAGTTGATCTTGGACTTGAGAGCTGTCGCCGCCAGAAATTGGGTGACCCCAAGTAACCACCGACCCATCTGCAAGGATCGCAGCAAATGCACAGCTTGTCGCCTGAATCTGCTGCACACTCCAGAGCTGATCTTGGACTTGAGAGCTGTCGCCGCCAGAAATTGGGTGACCCCAAGTAACCACCGACCCGTCTGCAAGGACTGCAGCAAATGCATGAAATGTAGAGTGAATCTGCTGTACGTTCCGGAGCTGATCTTGGACTTTAGAGCTGTCGCCACCAGAATTTGGATTGCCCCAAGTAACAACCGAGCCGTCTGCAAGGACGGCAGCAAATGCATTGAACGAAGAGAGAATCTGCTGCACACTCCAGAGCTGATCTTGGACTTGAGAGCTGTCGCCGCCAGAAATTGGGTGGCCCCAAGTAACAACCGACCCATCTTCAAGGATCGCAGCAAATGCACAGCTTGTCGCCTGAATCTGCTGCACGCTCTGGAGCTGATCTTGGACTTGAGAGCTATCGCCACCAGAAGCTGGATCGCCCCATGCTATCACTCCGTCGCCCCCAATGCACCAGAGTGCAAAGGCATTCTGTGTTGCTGTGACCTTTGGTTGCAGCAACACAGCGGTGACATGGTCTCCATCTTGAAGCCCTGTAGCTTGCAGTGTCTTGTCAGGATCCGCCACAATATGTCCGTCTGGAGCAATAAGTTTCAGAAACCTTTGTCCTAAAATCTGCTGTGCCTCAATTTTCAAGTCCCTCTCAGTCCAGGACTGCGGAAGTGAAAGGGTTTCACTCCGACCACTCGGTAAAGTCACATTGACTTGAATCATTTTCTATCAAGGTAATTGCGCTAAACACATCAATGTACTCGGAAAAAATCTTGAATTGAATTTGGCCCAAAATGACGATGGAAATTCACACAATTGTCCAAGTTCATCTTTCCTGCTCGCTCCATTGCGTCCATTATTAAAATGATTCTCATTCTGGATACTTTTAGAACTTGTAGATTAAGTTAGAGAAACTGAAGTCAATTGAGTCCTTTAAGACTAGTTCAAGTGATTCTTCACACTTTTTACAGTATAGCTTTTGGACCCCCTTCAACCCTCTCCTTTGCCTAACAGACTCACCGTGACCAGTGACCAGTGACCAACGGCATCCTCCACAGGCTCGTGCTTGCGGATCATGTACCTGTAACGTAACGGTGGCTGAAGACCACAAGGTTGAACAACCATCCAAACTGGCATAAACCACATTTTTTTCAAGGTTTATGGATGGTTACGAATGGTTGTTAAATGTTATCAACTAAATGTAGCTAATTAGTCAAATGCTATATAGTGTCATTTCATGGTTCTTATACTTCGTATACATGATGAATAAGAATGGTTTATTTATTGTTCTGCATGGTCCTAATGGTTCATTAATGTTGCAAAAAGAAATTAGGGAACCATTAGGGTCATCCATCAATACATCATCATGAAGCGTCATTCACAACCCGTCCAAGACAAAGGAAAAGTACTCGTGTGATTTTTCTGCGATCCAAATTTGGGCTTTCAGTCATCACTTATGATCAGTACCTGTGTCACACCCGAAATTGGACCACAACTTTGTTGATTTGAGGGAGGAGCCACAAACACATGTTCTCTGGGAGAACTCTGGAAGCATTGTCCTACTTCTCTTTATACCTAAATGCATGAGTTTTGCCAAGTAGCAATCATCAGCCACCGTTCACCAAAACCGTTGTGAAACATCAACAAAGCATCATCAACCATCAATTGCAGTAGTCATGAGCAACCCACCAATTCATCCTTAGATAACCACTCATTCACCATCCATTCACCGTCAATTGCCCCTTGGTTCTGCATCTCGGCTGCCTTCGGCTTGGCTCACGCCCCAGGGGTGTTCCTCCCAACGGCAGGGCACCACTTGGCCCAGCCCCAAAAGTAGTCCACCGTAGCATCCAGGGCACCCACTTTGGTGCTGGCCTTGGGGGGATCGGCATCACCCCATTGGGGTTACAAGAAATGGCTAATCCCAAGTGGAAGCATAAGGAAATAGTTAGTATCAAATGGATAAGCAAGATATAGTATTACCTTGGTAAGACTTACAAGACATGGCTAATACTTGGCTTATTCAAAAGGTAATACTATATCATAAGAAATGGCTCAAACCCAAGGGTTAGAAGTTAGCATCAAGTGGAACCACAATCAATCCCAAGTTGACTTACTGGTTAATGACTAGTTAGTTGTGAGTTTAATCAATATCAACCCTTGGGTTTGTTGCTTGGGTTGATATTAAGTATTATTCAGTATCAGGCAAATCAATTACACTTAATTAGCATTAAGTGGAGCCAGAATCAATCCCAAGTTTAATTACTGGTTAATGACTGTCGTTCCGACTATCAAATCCAAGGGCTCACAAATCAAATTATTGGTTAATGAATGCAATCTTGCAATTGCCAAAAAATAACTCACTTGAAAATGGCTTCATAATGAAAAACGGTCGCTCAGGATGACTCATAATGATCCATTCACGTAACTTCATGAAAAAATCCACATGGTCAGCACTTTTTACCTGCATATTACTTGTCTGGGCAATACCTCGTGGGTGACCATCTGACATGCTGCAGGGCAGCATGACATCGCTCGAGTGTCCACGCACCTAAAAGCGGATGGTTTTGATCCCTGGTCATGTTGGGATGCTACCGATGCCTGGGTGTCTTTGCTTTAACTCTCGGAGAAAAAAATGCAACCTTAATCACAAAAAGAAAATGACAGGCTCCTGCTCTTGACTGCTGACTTCTAAGAAAAAGTTCTTGGGACTGGTGGCAAATGTTTGACCCATACCCAATTCAAAGCACTCTTTGCTTTTGAGTAAATCCTCATGACAATGGCATGCCGCCATGTCCTGGGAACTTTCTTTCGGGACATTTCCATCTGGAGCCACGTACATAACCCAGCACCGTTGATTTTGATGGAGTTGCCCTTCAACACCCTTGGACTGATCTTTGGTGAAATTTGGAAATCGACTTCAGGACCTTGAAACCTGAAAAACAAACATCCTCGTTTGACAGGTCTTCAACACCCTTGTTTGGATTCCTAACCTGTCACCATGTTCGGCTGGGTCTGCTGACTGCTAAGATTCCAAGGATCCACGGAGGAAACTCCTTGGGAACCTTCAAACCTGGGCCGTTGGAGTCGAGAACAACCATGGGGGGCACTTGGCACGTGGTTTTCCGACAGAACCGAAGCTAAAGCGAAACAAGTGACCTGCGTTTTGATGCACAGAATAGGTATCCCAGTATCCCAAAGACTTCCAAAGCACTCCACTGATCGGATATTTTGCTTGGCAAACAGCATTGACCATGAGTCGAAACATGTCTTGATACGTCAAGTGCCTCGCTTCCCACATGCCTCCTAAATCACACAAGTTGGGAAGCACAAGTCAGGCATCCGGTCAAGCAAAGATTCTCTCAGGCTCTCAACCATCTGGAACAAAGCCTATGGGCAAGAATAGTGCCAAAGAAAAATGTGACTTCCTTGAAGTAGCCCCACCCTGATAAAACCCATCAATTCTTGTGGTTTAGGGCTTTCCAGCATTTATTTCAGAGGGACCCCAGCCATCAAGAGTTGACAAGTCTGATCCACACCAGGCTTGGTGCCGGGTAAGACACCAGCCATGTTTCTTCCTGCTGTATTCGTAGCTTCACCGGGACTGGTTGAACTTAGGGATGGCTACCCTGGGTCGGGTAAGCATCACTTGGCCGTCTGGGCAGCCCATACTGGTGGCCAAGTGCTGCGCGAAGGTAAGGCAGTTGCGATGAGTCAAGTGGTACCTGCAGAAACGGAACTTCAACCTACCTAGCTCACCAAGTGTGCATACTCAAAGTTTAGGCCATGGCGTGTCAGTCAGTCTTGGTTCGAGTTTGATCATAAAGGCCAAGACAAATCAACGTGGTCTGCCCAGGTCCCCCGCTGTGGATCTGCACCTGCTAAGCTGCTTAGGGTCCACAGCAACCCAGGCCACTCCGGATCCCCACAGGTCACGTGCTGGCAGCATACTCCTCGCTGAGATCTGTCAGCAAATCATCCACCTACAGGGCACCCCAGCGAGGTTATCGACCTCTGACACCGTACTGCTGCTTGAGTGTAATGATTCGTGATTCATGGTGGCTGGTGATGGTTAATTGATAGTTGATGACATTTGATGACGTTGATGACGGTTGATGAAGTTCGTTGATGGTTGATGAAGCTCGCTGATGGTGCATAATTCATGGATCACATCTGCAGTAACTCAACTGCCAGTAGGTTAAGTCAAACCTTGGCTTGTTCATCCAGAACATCCTTCAATTTTCATGGTAAAGAAACAATTGAAGACCTGGATGGGTTAGATCCAATGCAAACAGTTCTTCCTGCTATTTCGTCATAAAGTGGAAAATAAAATGCCAATGAACTAGAAGTTGTACTTTGATTCTAAAGTTTCTGAATTACGAATAGACTAATAGCACGCTATTAGCATTTTCTACTGGAACTGATTGCTGTAGTAACGCCTTGCGGAAAATCGTGAAGCCACATCCAGCCAAGGCTTCCGTGTGAGTGATCCTCGATACATCACGACACCAAACAGTGTTCGCTGAGACAGAAAGCCATGGATGGTACACCAACAACCGAAGCGCATGGGTCCCTAGCCCGCGCTCAACAGCTGAGTTGTTCTTCATACAAGCGACTGACAGTCATGAAGATGTGCACCCAGACATCACTTCGTGGTGGACCAATCCATCTCACATTGTGGGCTGCTCATACAGTCTCTCATCGGGCTGGAAACGCTGCGAAACCCAAGTCATACAGCTTTTATGACAGATTACGTATTATAGAGATGTTTCTCAAAATAGGGATACCCGCTATCATCCAGTGTTAACCAGTTATAGTAATAAACCATCCATTTGGCTATGGGTCAAAACCCTGTACCCCTGGTTCCGCATCATTAACCCTTGTTTTCCCTACCATTGTTGGTGGTTATCCCCCATTAGTTGGTTGATTCATATTGACCCGTAGCTATTTTTGTGGTCCTCTATTTCAAGAAACCACCACTAATATTAGTACCACTGTCAACTGCACAGCACCACTGATCTCGAAATTCACATGTCACAATTCATTCAGCTTCCAGGCTTGCAGAGTCCTGGAAGACCTGGGTGGATTGGAACTTGTACTAAGCATAATGGAAGCAGCCATTGAGTTGCTAGTATAGAATAAGTAACATACTATTACAAGTATACCATTGATCATTATACGAAAAAATTGAAAAGGTACTACCAAATACACTGTTGCTGTTGATTTTTGGCCTCAGCTGGCATGCTTGTTTGGTTGCTCATTCCACAGTATGATTATTATAAGCCATACAATGATGCTACCAAGCAAATTACATTCCCTTACGATGATACTACTAAGCAAATTACATACCCTTGGAAAAACACTACCAAGTAAATATCCAAACACCTTGATATTCCACTAATATTTGATAGGATATACTGTATCTGTCATCTATATACATATATTCTCCATATATCCAACATACTGCTTCTAGGCATCGTCCGGCCACAGCAGCACCAGCCTTGCCTCATCAGGCGTCAAAGGGGTGGGACCCAGATTTAGGGACTCCTGGTACTCGTAACCTGAGGCGGAAATTGCAGGATGCTCATGGATGGGTTAGCGGTTCATGATGATGCTTAGTTCATGGCTATTGTGATGGTTGAGGATGGTAAATGAGGAGGGCCACTTGATGGTCAATGATGATTCATGGGTGGTCGATGATGGTCAATGATGTTTAGTGATGGTCGATGATGGCCAAAACTGTGGCAAATTATTACCAATGATGGTGCAGTCATGCTCAATTAAGACTACTGCATGACGGTTAACAACAGGATATTAATATGCAGTAACAACACAGAATGGACGAATTGAGATACATAAATGGTTTGAACCACGGCAAGCGGGACGGAATATTGTGGGGGAGATTCACCATTGTCGTCCTGGGGGTTGGACGCAAGCTAGCGGTATGTTCTAAAGCCATCGGTATAGCATAGACAACAAAAACAACACCTATAACGACTGAGGGGTGATCAAACCTTGTGAATTGCTTCAAAAATCCCATACGTCGTGTTGCCCACCACCGCGACCTTTTGCTCATCATAACCTTTGCTAAGCCCAGTCAGCACCTCCAGCTCGCTGCGCCGGGCGACCAGTCATCTCTTTGGGCGTGCATCGCATGATGCCGGAGATGGATGGATCGTTCCACGTATCTTCGTAGTATTGGAAGGACCACTCCTGAAGCTCCAGGAAGGGCCCGGATGGTCCCGGGATGGCCCCGGGATGGCCCCGGGATGGAGGGATGGGGCGCTCCCCAAACGTCTTCGAGGTGAGCGATGCAGCTACACCGTGCAGGAAGACCGTTTTGCTATTCAAGGGCTGTGCCTGGTGCATTCCAACGGCGGCAGCTCCATGATTTATATCATGACATATCCATCATCCTAAGGAAGAAAACTGAACACACTCCGCTCCTTGTGGGAACTCCCAAGCCTCTCCAAGCCCACCAAAAACAAGCCCACCAAAACACGCGACATCGCCCCACAGCTCCTCGCCATAGACTTCTATTCCTGCATGATAAATTCCTGGCAGTGACAAGACTTTGGTGTTGAAATGCTGTTTTCGTTCAAACATCGTTCAGCAATGATTGGAATGAGATCACACCTTGAGTTCACTTGTTATATCAATACCTTGCTATATACCCAAGAATAGCTCGGATTAATCATCCAACCCTTACGCATTGACTTCGATCTCGCAAAAGAAATCAGGACAAAGAGTCGAGGCTGTTCGAAGCCATTGCAAGCTCCATCTTCCCATGACAATTTGGCGTATTTCTAATGGCAAGACTTTCTGAAGCAGGATGAACCAACAAAGTTCAACAAACCCCAAGCCGCAGCAACCAACCAGGCAACTGGCAGCACCGGCTGCGCAAGTCCCCAAGCTGCGCTGCCTATGTCGGAATTCTTCAGCAGCATCCTGGGACTGGCGGCGGCCCAGGCCACGCAGTGCCCGCATTGTGCTGACCGAGCTGCCAAGCCAAGTCAAATCCAGGAAAAAAGGAAACCGAAAATCATCATGATCCAATTTGAAACAGAAAATATTTCAAAGAGGAAAAAAATGAAGCTTTTCTGAACATCATGATCTTAAGGAGAAACTGAAGCTAATCATGATCATCTAATAGAAAAGCTGGCAATTGCGGGGTCGCATTGTAGCATGCGAAACTTATATCTCATCCCATCCCGTTTTGCATCAGAATGGCTGATGTGTACATTGACATTCTCTCGTCATGAGACTCATACAGTTGCAGAAATCCCCAGAACAGCAAATAGGACAGGTGCCGTAGTAACACCCAACCAATCAATCAACCATCCTACCAACCAAACACATGAAAGCTGAAGGCACCTGCATCCATGGCAAGTTCAATGATACCCACCAGTTTGATTGGAGATGCAAACAACTTCGGCTCAGAGATCTTAAATTAGAGACACAGCAATCCCAGTTAAGCCGCCTACAAGTCTGTTGTCCCAACCATCCACAAATGCTCAATGGCAAAGCAGCCAATGACTTCGAGATCTAACTGTCAAATGGAACCCTGATGACAGGAAAGTGAACTGCATCGCCTCTGGAGACCCCCAGAGTCAACTGACCAGCCAAGTTCCTCCATCAACAACAATATTCCGTATTTGCAACTATCAACCGCTTCCGTTAGCTGCTCACTCCAACATCTGGAAGAGATCGATGCAATGGTTGATGAAATACTTGCCTGGTTTTGGCCTACAAGGTTCCATTGTCAGGAGGACTACATCGCTGGCACTTCTGGGGTGCCCAGCGTGGCACGAAGGTTTGGATGAGAGACCTATATTAGCATGCAACCATGAAGCCGCACAAACCTTGGCTTCGTACTACATCACACGCTTGGGATGTAAGAGGAATATGGACCGTGTGCTGCAAGTATCACTTCCTAAGCCTCGCAAACATCCTGACGCCTTGGATATCCCCTTCAAGCAACGTCTGGCTGCTATAAGGGGTGCGAAACAAGCTTACACTTCGTGGAGCTCTACGTGACTTTTCTCATGTTCATATTGCTTGACCGGTGTACGAACGCTAAGCGTTTCTGACATCGCTCATGTCCACCACAGCGTGGAGACAAGTGCGAAAGCTGCGAAAGGAAAATTTGCAACTATCAACCATTATCACACAGAATTCAGCACTACTAGCCGCTATCAATCACTCCTCACCGCTCTTAGCCATTTATTATCAACCATCATTAGCCACCATGAATCCGCTTATGAGTCATCAACAACCATCACCATATGACCGCCATTCAACACTCTTGACTCAATCCAGTGTTCCATAGCTATTACTTAACCATTCATTATCAACCATTAATCATCAATAAACCACCATTAACCATTAGTTTTTGTAACCATTAAATCATCAACCATTGACCATTAATGAACCATTATCCATGGCTTAATCCACTATTAACCACTATAAACCACCATTAATCAACCATGAATCATCAACCATCAATGAACCCTTATCCACCTGCTTACCACCATGGTTTACCAGGTCTCCAAGGCGCCTGTTGAGAAAGCCAGTGTAGGGGTCGCAGTGATAAATGTGGACCCACACATCTGCCGCAGGGACCGGCGACCCGGGACCCGGAGCCCAGTGCAGCCTTGATGGTTTGTGCGAACGGCTAGTCATGACCATGGTTCTATTAATGGCTAGTGATTAGTGGCTAGTTTTGAATGGCTAGTAATAGCTGGTTGTGATTTTTGATTCAAGGTTACTAATGGTTATGGTTTAGGATTGTTAATGGCTACTTGATGGTTCATAATGGTTTTGATTGAATCATTGCCTAACTATATACTGGAATGATTACCTGACTAATGATAGGGATTAATGCTGAATAATGGCTAGTTGATGGTTCATAATGGTAACGGCTGTAATGTAAAAATCATAGCGATTAATTGGCTAGTTTTTGCAATGACTGTGGATAATCATGGCTAATGACCATGGTCGAACAATCACCCATGATGTTTGGTTGCTACAGTATATCAGAAGTAAATTGATTGACATGTGGTGGTAATAAAACAAACCAAGACAAGTCCGGATTAAAAAGCCACTTTTCTCGTTGAAGTTTATAAAGTGTAGACAGCTTCTCCACTGGTCACCTCTTGCAGAATCCAAGCAAACAAGTAGCACTACAGGGTCCAAGCTAGGTGCAACCTTTGTTTAAAACAAATGAATTGCCCATCTTGCAAATACCTCGACATCTTGAGCCGTGCCACAAGCCCGTCGTGTTTACTCCTTCTCTTTTGACAGCTTCATCCAGATTCTGGATTGATATTGCCAGTACATGTGGAATGTACATCACGATAATCCCAAATCTTTCAGGAAGTATACAGTAATTGTTCGAAAACCTTTCAAATTGTTCAATCAATCAACCAAGCAATCAACCAACCCACCCACCCACCAACTAATCAACCAACCAACTACGCCACCACGGGTGATGGCTCCAGGAGTACCCTGCCTTTCGGATTCCAGTCATCACCTGGCTATAGGTCGGGGCAATTCCATGGCAGTACACGGCAGGGAACCGAGCAGTGAAGGAGTCACTTCTTCGATTCGTCACATGATACGAGTTCTGTCATAGCTAATAACGGTTTAAGGTTGATCAATAGTAAATCAAATCAATAGATAATCAATTTGATCAATGGTAAATTAATGGTTTATGGCAATGGTTGATAATCGCTGCTTGATTCATAGTTATATCATACTTTAGCATGAAACTGGCATCCCTCAGCATCGTGATCTTCGTCTCCAGGTGCCAGTTTTCCAGCACCGCAAGAGACACATCGTGGACCAAAAACTCCACCAAGTCGGAAATGATCAGCGTCTCTCGGCCCAAGTTCTCACTGAGAAGTCTTCAGCTGAGACAATGAGAAGAGGACTTTCTGTTTAAACATTGTCTCAGCTGAAGACTTCTCACAGCTGAGGACCGGTTTTTTAGATTGAAGGCTCAATCTTTGTCATGCTTTGTTCAATCTATATGGCTACCATTTGGTCAGGGCACTCCTGGTAGCTCCAGATCGCTCCCCCTTTTAAGGCCCTTTAAAAGGCTAGCACTGGGTACCCCTGGCTCCAAATCGCTCCCTCCCAACCAACAGCCAGCTTAAGATTGGAGATGGGGCATATTCTATCTAATTACTCCATAATGCGTCTGTCGCCAGGCTCCAAGGGTGATACCATGTCTTTGGGGATAAATCATTGTGAATAATGCATGATTAAAATCCGAGTTGAACCCATGACTATGGTGCTTGCTTACCACTCTCAACCCACTATTCTGATGATGAATAGCAATTCGCTAGCCGTCATGATCAACATACTCATTATACTCAACTTTACCATGATGATTATGGCGGCTGCTTAACCTATGAGATCCCCCACAATATCCCATTCCTAAGCCATTCATCCACTAGCACTAACTCCGCCAGCCATCCATGGCGCGCCAATCATGACGCTGGCACGCTCTGGCACAGTAGCCTGGCAGGAACAGCAGGCTTCATCAACCATCGACCTTAACCAACTATAGTATCAACCAATGCCAACCCACTCATTAACCATGATTGATGAATCTGGTTGTAACTAACAATCAGAGATGTTAATCATGAAAAGTGATCATGATTGATAAAACTATTTACCACTATTAACTAAAAATTATAAACTAGTATCAGCATGTATCAGCCATTTTTAAGCGTACGCGGTGCGCCCTTCGTTCGCTGGGGGTGCATCGAATGACATGTGCGCAACCATTTTTAACCGTTATCAACCATTGTTAAGCATCACCAACCATTGTCAACCCTTGCTAACCATCACTAGCCATCATCAGTCACTAACCATCGTCCAACTCAGCCAACTGGTCCATTGATGTATGTGACCAGCCAGAACTTACTGCAGCATCCTCAGCAAAATGATCCGATTGCCGATTGCAACAACTTACCGTGAACCATAAGTTGTAGCAAAACTTATTGCTGTGGTGAGGTTTCATTGCCAGAATTATGGCCAATACCACTCAACCATTGTCATCCAATCAACAGCCTACCAACAGCAAAACGGTCATTGTGAAGCCAAGATGTTTTATCAAATTTCCATGAAACGTACTTTTGACAACCGACCTTAAATGGTGGCTTCTCAAGGAACCTGGGGAACCCCGAAAAATCAATGGCTTATTGTATTACTAAATAATTCATTCGATTGGGTGGTGCCCCGATTTTGAGAACGACCTTCTGGATGGAAGAAATCTAGCCTGTGGCTCACAGTCAGCCATCAATGTAAATTTTTGAAGCCATGGAAGCATCGCTTCACTCTTGCCCTTCATGATTCCTGCCTCGCAAGGACAGCTATTGTAGAATGGGCAGCAATACTGTAAAGCGATGTCTCCAAATAAACTTGCAGGTATCAACCATGGGTTAAGCCACAACGAAATAGCGCCTGCAAATAGGCTAACAACCTTCCCAACGAGCAATCGCTCCGAAATTCAAAAGATTGAATGGGCATCGACTCCAATCCCCACCAAGATCCGGTAGAATCAGCTATTCACAATGACTGATATCATGAACCATCATGAATCATCAACCATCAGTAACACCATGATGAACCTCCATTCTCCACCGTTATGGTTGACTTTCTTTGGATACGATCCCCTGCGGTTGACCATGACACACAGCCCAGGGCGAACGCCAGCGAAGGCCGGCTCCGCCTCTCTGCTGCCGACAGATTCCGCAGCACGATCCGGCGATGGCACGCCCCTCAGCCGACTGCTGGGGTCTTAGTGGTGAATGAAGGTTTGTACTTCATTGCATTAGCGATTGCTATTGTTCATATTGATGATGGTGATGATGATGATGAAGGTATTGTAATTGATGTAGGTGTTGACATTCTCTTTGTTGATATTCTGGTTGATGGTGTTGTTGACGTTGTTGATGACATTTTTCCCCAAAAAGTGTGTGCACTATAGGGGTTCTTACGGTAGTAGAAAAGGTCCTGGTGTAGAACGAGGTGTGCGCCGGCGCGTGCGGCTAATTCGCCGACCCTCTCGTCAAAAACGTTCCCTCATCTTCCGTTTTCGACAGAAGCCTCGCACGAAATCCTTGCCGCGGCACCTCTCTTCCGGAGCTGCGTTCTCGTCTGCGTGCCGTGTCCGTTTTTGAGCAATGTGCATTTTACGGGACAGGCGCAAGGGAAAGCTCACTTTTGTCCCTCTTGGGCATTAGGAATCCGTGGCAGGCGCAAGGAATTCGATGCATTTCACAAAACGTGTAACTGTCGTTGATTTTGCGACGTTGCAAAAACGTTGGCAGGCGCACACAAAATGAGCGTGTCCGAAAACATCGACTTTTTCGTGACAGGCGCAGCATTTCGTGATCTTGAGCTCTCTTTTGGTGACCCCAAAACGCTCGTTTCATGAGACTGTCGTCATTTTTGCATCTGCTACGTCGAGATCATTTTTCGTGACAGGTGCAGGACTTCGTATGCCTCGGGATCACTTTGTCGTGGCAAGCGCAGCATTTTGCAACATAAACGCTTGAAATCGCAAATCGCGGTGTAATGGAGACTTCAGGTGCCTTTCATACCTCTGTTTTTTTGTGTCTCGCCTGCGCGCGGTGCAAATTTTGATTTCGCTCGCGCAACCCTCTGCGGACTTTGTGCGTGTCGGATCGCTCTCGCCTACGCGCGGTGCGAACTTTGCTTTCGCTCGTGCAACCCTCTGCGGACTTTGCGCATGTCGGATCGCTCTCGCCTGCGGGCAGTGCGAATTTTGATTTCGTTCGCGCAACCCTCTGCGGACTTCGTGCGTGTCGGATCGCTCTGGCCTGCGCGCGGTGCGAATTTTGATTTCGCTCGCGCAACCCTCTGCGGACTTTGTGCGCGTCGGATCGCTCTCGCCTGCGCACGGTGTGAATTTTGATTTCGTTCGCGCAACCCTCTGCGGACTTCGTGCGTGTCAGATCGCTCTCGCCTGCGCGCGGTGCTTATTTTTGCTTTTGGCGAGATCTTGTCGAGAGTTCTCTCTTGTGAGTGCACCAAAGTGCCGTCAAATGTGTGCTGCCATGTGCTCTCACATGTGCTCTCCTATGTGTGCTCGCATATGTGTGCTCTCACATGTGTGCGCTCACATGTGTGCTCATATGTGTGCTCATACATGTGTGCTCAAATGTGTGCTCTCATATGTGTGCTCTCACATCTGTGCTCTGATATCTGTGCTCTCCTATGTGTGCTCTCATATGTGTGCTTATACGTGTGTGCTCTCATATGTGTGCTCTCATATGTGTGATCATGTGTGTGCTGTCACATTTGTGTTCATATCTGTGCTCTCATGTGTGCGCTCTCATATGTGTGATCATGCGTGTGCTCTCACATGTGTGCTCATGTGTGTGCTCCCATATGTGCTCTCACATGTGTGCTCATTGATGTGTGCTCTCATATGTGTGCACATGTGTGTGCTCATGGGTGTGCTCTCGTATGTGTGCTCTCATATCTGTGCTCTCACATGTGTGCTCATTGATGTGTGCTCTCATATGTGTGCACATGTGTGTGCTCATGGGTGTGCTCTCGTATGTGTGCTCTCATATCTGTGCTCTCACATGTGTGCTCATTGATGTGTGCTCTCATATGTGTGCTCTCACATGTGTGCTCATTGATGTGTGCTCTCATATGTGTGCTCTCATATGTGTGATCATGTGCATGCTGTCACATTTGTGCTCTCATTTGTGTGCTCTCATATGTGTGCTCTCACATGTGTGCTCATACATGTGTGCTTTCATATGTGTGCTCTCATATCTGTGCTCTCATATGTGTGCTCTCACATGTCTGCTTTCATATGTGTGCTTTCATATGTGTGCTCTCATATGTGTGAATTCATATCTGTGCTCTCACATGTGTGCTCATATGTGTGCTCTCATATGTGTGCTCATGTGTGCGCTCTCATATGTGTGATCATGTGTGTGCTCTCACATGTGTGCTCATATGTGTGCTCTCATATCTGTGCTCTCATATGCGTGCTCTCATATGTCTGCTTTCATACGTGTGCTCTCATATGTGTGCTCTCATATGTGTGCACATGTGTGCTCATTGATGTGTGCTCTCACATGTGTGCTCTCATATCTGTGCTCTCATATGTGTGCGCTCACATGAGTGCTCTCATATGTGTGCGCTCACATGAGTGCTCTCATATGTGTGCGCTCACATGAGTGCTCTCATATGTGTGCGCTCACATGAGTGCTCTCATATGTGTGCGCTCACATGAGTGCTCTCATATGTGTGCGCTCACATGAGTGCTCTCATATGTGTGCGCTCACATGAGTGCTCTCATATGTGTGCGCTCACATGAGTGCTCTCATATGTGTGCGCTCACATGAGTGCTCTCATATGTGTGCGCTCACATGTGTGCTCTCCTATGTGTGCTCTCATATCTGTGCTCTCATATGTGTGCTCTCACATGTGTGCTCTCCTATGTGTGCTCTCATATGTGTGCTCTCATATGTGTGAATTCATCCCTGTGCTCTCACATGTGTGCTCATAACTGTGCCCGCGCATGTGCGCCCTCACATGTCCGCTCCCACAGGTGTGCTCAAATGTGTGCTCTCATATGTGTGCTCTCATATGTATGCTCTCATATGTGTGCTCTCACATGCGTGCTCCCATTCGTGCTCTCAAATAAATGCTCTTGCTGTGTGTTTGTCCCACTTCCCCCCATCTCACTGTTTGGGGTCTCTTGCCGGGATAATTGTTGTTGATGATCATGATGATGGTGCTGTGTTTGTTGTTGTTAATGCCATTTTTGGCTGCTGTCGGTTTCTGTTAGTTGTTGTTGGATGTTGTTGTTGTTGTTGTTGTTGTTGTTGTTGTTGTTGTTGTTGCTGTTGTTGTTGTTGTTGTTGTTGTTGTTGTTGTTGTTGTTGTTGTTGTTGTTGTTGTTGTTGTTGGTGGTGGTGGCGCTGTTGTGGTGGTGGTGGTGGTACTGGTGGTGGTGGCAGGGGTAGTGGTGGTTTTGTTCATGATGGTTTTATGTTGATCTTGATGTTGTTGGTTTTGCTTGTGTTTTGATGTTGCTGTTGATAATTTCATGTTTTTGTGTCTTAATTTGCTTCTTGTTGATGTTCTGATGCGTTGATGTTGTTGTGGATATTCTGATGCTTTGATGTTGTTGTTGATATTCGGATGTTTGGTTGTTGTTGATATTCGGATGTTTGGTTGTTGTTGAAATTTGGATGTTTTGTTGTTGTTGTTGATGATAAGCTGTTCATGGTAGTTCATTAACATTACTAGTATTCAACAATCATCAATACCAGTTGTGGTCATTGTATTTACTGTATATTAATATTAATATATATATATATATATACACACAAAAAACACATAGCAGTGAATGGTCAATGAGCAACTGCTAATTGGTATCAACATTTAATGGTGGTAGTAGTGGTTGATGCTGAGAATGGTCCGTAGACTTGACGTCGTTGATGCTCATTTGGCAGGTTGACGATGGTAGTCGCCAAACCGTTTGATCAGCTGCTTCAGGCTAAGGGTGAATAAGCTACTGGTGACTAATGTTGGTTTCTGATTAGTATCTACCTGTTGGTTTCATCTATTTTCATTACTTTAGGGGGGGTTACACTAATCAGAAACCAACATTACAAATATTTGGTGACTTGTGCTAGAACGAAGTTGCAACCATTTCATTACAAACATAGGTTTTTGAGGTCTGCAACACGCAAACCACTCTGAAACAGTCCAGAATTGCTTTGCTCATCCGGTTTCGAGAGCAGTTCGGCAGCACAAAACCTGATGGCTATGAGCAGCTTCAAGCAAGTACTGACTGGCAGGTTGCCCCCTAGACATGCAGTTCATGAGTCTGGACCCTGCTCAACCGAGGAGACAGATTTCTTGCATGCAAACAGCGTCTCGAAGTGGGGTCTTGATCTTACGGCCTAGTCTTGACCTGTTTTTTTACTCCACTGCAGATGAGAACAAGCTCGTGCAGGTTGGTCTGTTCATGCAGCAGCGATCACAACCACGTATCAGCATTAGACAAGGCGTTGATAGTCAGGTAACCAGCAGCACTGGCTGATCAGCTGATTGCTGACCCACATGAATAAGAATTCTATTGATACTGTAGGTGGTCATACTTTGGGTGAGCTCTACGAAAGAAGCTGTAAAACAGGAGTTGTGGATACCAAAATGTGAGCCCTTGAGCTGGATTTCGTCCATCAGCTCCAAAGCTTTGACACAGTCGCAACACAGTTGAGCATTGATCGGCTTTGACCTCTGGGTGGCACGGTAAAACATCTGGGCCACTGATCTGCACTCACAAACAAAATAGATCATGGTGTGCAATTACTGATTGGCATATCCTCTACATATCCCTCACTACAGCACATCAACTTGGGAAGTTTCATAATTGTGGTATAGGGAAAGTGTACTGTCCGAAGAATGGAAGTGTTTGTCGCAGGGAGTGCTGTTTGGCTTCTACAAGTATCCCGCAGTGTTTGTTGCTTCAAACCAGGTAAAACAACCAACCAGTTCCTTGACATTTCCCACTACCAAGGCGCCCCGAACTACTCGATGGCCTGTCTCCTGGCGTTGAGGAGTGGGGCCGGGCGACGTCAACACATCGGGTGTGCGCGGGACAGGGACTACCCTGACAAAAATCAGGATGATCTCAACCAAAGCTTTGGCATGCGGACCTCTTCCCCTAAGTCTTATATAGATATGAGTGGTCCCTGTTTAAAAGATTTATGAATCCGGACATCAGTGGACATCTAGCATGGGCTTTCAAGATTGCGCTTGAAGTAACTTGAAGTACTTGTACCGCAGATATTCCTCTACCTTCCTGGCCGATTTGACGGTGGCCTTCGCAGCTCTTAATTTTCAAGATCCGTTGGAGGTACCCCCATGATCCCCTCCTGAACTTGGCTCAACAATCAACGGATTGCTGATCCTTGGATGTCGCTGCCTTCGTGTTTCGTGGCTGTTGGTTCATTGTTTTCTGCTGATCTGCCTAACCATGATCATAACAATCATAGGTAACCATCATCATGCACTAGTATGATATTATCAAACAATAGCTGACATTATGATGGTTACACAATCAGAATGGTCATAATGATCAAACAAACTACATTGATTGATGATATGTAATTGTGTAACCATTACCAATCATTCTCAAACAGTAGTACTGTGCAACGAATATCATTCGTACCTGTTAGTAATTGATAACTCGTGACTGAATCATTGTGCAACCATCATTACTAATGCTTACGATTTATCATTTACTAATCATTAGTATCAGTATTGTAACCATTCGTAACCATTATATAGTAATGATGGTTGCAACCAATGAAACCAGTCATTCGCAACGGAATCATTGAATCCTTTCAATGAACAGATCCACCAGGTCGCTCCCACCAGGTCCCGCATGCCTGGGACTGCCGCCTGGAGTTTCTCCTCCGCCTAGGAACGGCTCTTCCACGTGATTGGTCAATGGTTCGTAGCCATGGTCGTTGTTGGTCGCATATTTGGCATGGTAGTAGGATGATAGTGGAATGGGATCCTGCCGAAAACCGAGTTTTGAACCGAACCTATGCCTATGCATTTTAAGCACTGTTTGGTGGAAAGGACTACCAAATTAGTCAACACAGGTTCCAGGCACATTTGCTGAAAGCCCTCTAGGATCTAAAAATTCCAACGTCAGAAGCCCAATCATACCTTTTTCAAATGGTACCTTTCCAAGACCCAGGCCATTGCAGAATTTGACGGGCGGACACAAGCAGGTGCTATTTGCTGCGTGATTTCCACGAATGCATGTTTGTGTGTTTGATTGTAGGATGCAACGGCCCCGTGGAAATGCTAGGAATATGGTCCAAAAAATTTCCATGTTCCAGAAGCAATGCGCGTTTTGGTCAATTTTCTTTGAGTTGTTCTGGGTTGTTTAGTCAGATGTGCCACGTCGTTGGTTTGCTGAAAACGGCTGACAGAAGAAGCATGCATCTTAAAGCAATGGTTGGGACAAAATTGTGACATGTTGTCAAGCGCATTCCTTTACTGCGGTTTTTTGCCCAAGTCAAACAATGCCAAACAATGGCGCAATGAGTCAAACATGTTTTTTTGCAAGAAACGGCATGTTTCCCACGATGTGTAATGCAACAATGCAACCACGCAATATGAATTCAGCTGGCTGCCAAAAAAATTTGCTGCAAACATGTTCCACCACAAACCGGGCTAACCCTCTCAAAACCGCAATTCAAACCAAAAAATGATTTGTCATCCGTTGAAACAAAAATGTCTGTTTTTCAATTTTGTTGACATGTTTCCACTTGTTTTTTTTTCACGTGGAAATTTCGATTTGATTCAGCAAAAAACCATTTTTAAAAAAATGGAAATATTTTTCCGGTTTCTTCCATTGAGCCTTTGGTCCCGGTCCCGCGACCGCAGGAAAACAACATCCATTTACGCAAAAAACACCAAACACAACCAACATGTTTTTGTTAAATTCGTTTTGTGCTACAAAAGCGACACGACAACCACAACAACAAAAAACAAAGAAACAAACACAAACAAACATAAACAAC
>VSDK01006797.1:3279-14784 GCA_009767595.1 Symbiodinium kawagutii | reverse complement strand
ACGACAACAACGACAACGACGACAACGACGACAACGACGACAACGACGACAACGACGACAACGACGACAACGACGACAACGACGACAACGACGACAAAGTTGACAACAACGACAACGACGACAACAATGACAAGGACAACAACGTCGACAGCGACGACAACGATGACAAGGACGACAACGTCGACAGCAACGACAACGATGACAAGGACGATTTCTTATTGGTGCCGTTGCTAGGTAGATGGCTGCGGAAATGGCTGCAGCGATTCACTGCCAAAGCAGGACTTCACTGCCCACCAGGGCGGAAGCCAGAAGAGCGAGACCGCGGCTTGGCGTAGGAACCGGCACTGGAGGTTCCTTCTTCTCGCTTGCACTGGAACTTCCGCGCCTTTTTGTTTTAGCTGCTGCTGGGTTTGGTTCAGTTTTTTGGTTTCCTCTTGCCTTGAAAATCAGTTTGTCTCCGACATCGGCAACAATCAATATTGCGCTCTTTTTTTTCCCGGGTAGTGCCTCTTGCCTCTTGGGCACGAAAACGCAAGGCACTATATGTCCAGATAAGCTGCAAAGAAAATTGGTGATTTCACTAATTCATCATAAGCAAGATGATTGGGTCGCACCAACCAAGAACCGACACAAAACACAAACACCCCCCAAACACCCAAGAACCAGCCATCCAAACCAACAAAGGCAACACCACCACCCCCTGATACGTCCAACATCTATGCAAGGTGAAACGTGTGAAACTCCGCACTCTGCTCAGAAGACGAACATCCAGGCATCAGCATCTTAGTTTGCCATCTCTCCAACATTTTGCATTGCTGCTTTGAATTTTTTGTAGTGTTTACTCGTGACACTGCCACCAGTGCATAAGCGGCGCTCTCGCAGAAAAAAAATGTCCGAAAAAAATAAAAATTACCGTGGTTTGCATTACTCCTCCTCCTCCACAAATCTTCTCAAGAAAAACAAAAATTTGCTTGGGAAAGCCATTTTCTTGCAGATGAGGAATCCGTAGAAAAAGGTTGGGACTTCTTTTGCACCCATGCATTGGAAGAAATGTCGGCTGCTTTTTTGCTCTCCTGCATCGCCTCGGTAGCACTAAGCAAAGGTCGATAAGAAGCAAAGAAAACAAGTGAAACAAAAGTGAAACAAAGTGAAACATACAAAGCTTCGAAGCAGTAGAAGCTACAGAAGCAAAGGCAGCAAAACTGCGAAAATATGTACACGCAATGAATTCCCCGCCTCACACCTTCGCTGCGTCACAACTATGAAATGGGCCCATCAAAGATGCGTTGAAGCTGCTTTGAGCTTGTGGAGGCCGACAAGGCCTCCACTTCAACCAGCAGACCAATGTGTGCTTGTCGACAAACCAGCGGGAAATTTGTCGTACTAATCGCAACGTAGTACTGTGCACGTGTAGGCTGCCAGTTATATAGCTGTCAGAAGTATTGTAGCCAAGACCTTTTGTCGAGAGCGCTTCTGACATCGCTATGATATCGTGTGCCTGAAAGCCAAAGTTGGGCAAGCAGGCACTACATGGTGAATTGGCCCGCGTAGGGGCCATGGTATACCTGGTCCTTCCAGGCATTGGCATCGTCAAAGGCATAACGTGATCGAATAGCTTCGATAGCAGGATAGCTTGGGGAGACACCGTCAAAGAGGCGATCCAACTAGTCTTCACACCAAGCCCAAACGGTCAGTTTCACCGGAGTTACTACGTACTGGTTTTTTTTGGCCAGGTAGCGCCTATTGCACGCGGAATGCAGGTCACTATGAGTCTCGGAAGCTTGGAAGGGATCAGAAGATCGCCAATTAAGTTACCAGATGACCTAAGACCAAACACCAAACCAAGCAAACCAAAAACCAAAGGCAGCAAACCAAGCCACACCAAACCAAGACCAACCAACCACCAACCAGCAACACCAGGTCATCTGGAAATCGTGCAAGAAAACGCTAGTAGTCTGTACTAAGGTGAGACGGGTGACACTCCGCACTCATGCATCTCAGTAGTCAAAGTGCCAGGCATCAGCATCTCGTTTCCTCATTGAAAGATCCAGCATCAACCACCGATCGAAGGTGGGCAATTGCAACACCAGCCTGAAAGCGACCACCGATAATTGCCAGAAGAATCTGCAATCTTGCAACTTCGTACAAGAACAAAAAGTACCAGCAATTTTGCAGCAATGAGAGCGCGAAGTAGAGCGTCAAGACGCAATCACCAAAAGAGATCATTTTCTAAACAAAAAGACAAGAGGGAGGCCCCAGCCTCCCTCCCATTGCAAATAGCGAATCGATCCTCTGCGGTCATGCTCCAAAGGAGCAAGAGAGTAAGCCCAGCACCAGTCTGACGACGATCAGCACCTGAGGAAGGCCACAACGACAGGGACCATCAGCTGCACATACTCATGGGCCAAAAGTTAGACTCCGCTCCTATACCAGTGTAAAGGTATGCAATACCGTCAAGCGTACTGCAGCCGGAACAGCCAGCAAAGGCAAGGCCAAGGCCAGGTGTTCCAGGAGCAGCAAGCTTGTTGTTTCGTAGTGCTCCGATGCGCTGCCATGATTCCTGGACCGAATCCCGGCTCTTCCTGGCAATAGTGGGGAACCACTGTTTGTGAAACTGATGATTATTCTGGTCCTGGGGTGACCACCTGGGTGTGTCAAAGGCATCGAGAGTTTGCACTGGATCAGTAAAAGTACCATCAGTCGTGAACAATCTTTCCAAGTTACTCTGCAAGGCCTCTTCACAGTTCAATCCATTAAACAAGTAGGTACCGTACCGTGCGAGGACTTCCATTGGCGTTTCAGATCCAATGTTGGCTCCAATGGACATCAACTTGCCCGGACTCACAGACATAAGATCCCAGTTACTCGGCAAGTAGCGGTCAATGCTATCTGCTTCAAACTGTGGGACCTGTACGTCCGGGCTCAGCAGATCAAGGGTCGGCACTCTCATTTCAATATGCAGACTAGTAGGGTTCAAGCGGCAAGTGAGGAGTTCCACTGTTTTGCTGGCTAGTAGCCCAGTGCCGACTAGCGCACGCGTCAAAGAGAATCGGGTGGCACCACTCACATGATCCTTGATTTTGGGGACTTCCGCTTTGCCTTGCTCGATCGACAGCAGTCCAAAGGGGTCTGTGTCATGTTGATGAGTCTTTATAACAATGCCTTTGGGCGAGAACACAGAGTCCTGCCACGAACCTCGAAATCTGTGATGCTTGGCGTTCTTGAGAACAATGTTAAGAAAGGCCACAGGGAAGTAGATCTTCGTGTTCCGGAACGGCAAATTGCCTTTGGTGATTACTGATTCTACATCATGCAACATCACGAAGGAGAGCATAGTGGACTGGTTTCTGTTTTGAGGAGCAATGACCATCCCGTTCGTGGTCTGTCTGAGTGCTTGAACTGCCCCTGCTAGTTCGATGATCAAACTCTTGCACCAGAATTCCGGGTCCGCAAGCAACTCCCATTCAGTGAACTGTCGGACAAAGTCGACTTGTTGCACGCCTTGAAACAGAGAGGCGATAAATTCGGCAATCGGTGACAAACTATCACTCAGTCCCATGACGACATCCGCTTTCTCAAGGACCGCTCGGGGGTTATTCAGTCGCCTCTCCAAGGTGCTCCTAACCATAGTCTGCTTATACATAGTAGAGGCACAGGGGATTTTCAGAACCATCCTGGCCAGGGGCCATTCAGGAGGCAGAGAGCTAAGCGACGCAGGCGAAGGGATGGCACGATCTGCGGTTTCATTGAACACTCCCTGCGCAAGAGAGATCTGAGCGAAGTGTGCAAAGTGGCGAGCAGCCTCCAACCACCTCTGCCTCTCTGTATCATCCACTGAATCTCCGGATGGATAGCCAACTTCGGTGTCAAGCTCCATAATGGTAGGAGGCAGCTCCCGAATTTGAGTCAGCTGGATGTGGCGAGACTTGGCCTTCCTCGTCCGCTTTCTCTTTTTGCTGCTGGATTCTTCCGTCTCCGTACAGTCAGAGACAGAGACGTCCGATGCCTGGGCAGAGGAGGAGACACTGTAGGTCGAAACTGCAACGTCTGGATCACGTGGGCGAGCTACTCGTCCACTGAAACCTGCCGGGACAAACCTAAGACAATCTTCACTAAGCCCTACCGGAGCAGGAGTGTGATCGCCCAAGATTTCCTTCTCGGTTGTCGCCGATGGGTCAATGGCCCAAGAATCGTAAAAATGACCTCGGTGCAGGGGCCACATGACATGGGCAGCATTTTGGGGGTAGAGCACTCGAGTCGGCAATTTCCGGTCAACATGTAACAAGGAACAGCCAAGGCCCTGAGGGTTAGGACGCACTTCCCAAAGTGCACGCCTTTGGTTGTCCAGTCCATAACCCCACAGGAGCCCCATGAACTGCCCTCCAGGGTAACACCAGTGGACCTTTATAGAGGGCTTATAGTTGCGAGCTTCATCAAATGCAGCCGAAGGACTTGGCGTCCATCTGGGGAGTTGCTGGCCCAATCTAAGGCCAGGGGCAGGGGATCTTCACACACACGATTGCCGCACAGCCGTTGGTGCATGGCAGTATCAGACACAATTTGACGATCAAAGTGATCTTCACTGTGCTGCACCCCAACAGAGTGCGTGTCAATTCTCCCCACCCCCGTCTGCAGCACAGCTAGAACCTGTGCCATTCCAATCAATCCTCTCATGTCGACCAGCGACAGAATAATAGTCGTGCCTATGTTTTTTTTGGCCAGGTAGTGCCTATTGCACGCGGAATGCAGGTCACTATAGGTCCGAAAGCTTGGAAGGGATCAGACGATCGCCAATTAAGTTACCAGATGACCTAAGACCAAACACCAAACCAAGCAAACCAAAAACCAAAGGCAGCAAACCAAGCCACACCAAACCAAGACCAACCAACCACCAACCAGCAACACCAGGTCATCTGGAAATCGTGCAAGAAAACGCTAGTAGTCTGTACTAAGGTAAGACGGGTGACACTCCGCACTTATGCATCTCAGTAGTCAAAGTGCCAGGCATCAGCATCTCGTTTTCTCATTGAAAGATCCAGCATCAACCACCGATCGAAGGTGGGCAATTGCAACACCAGCCTGAAAGCGACCACCGATAATGAATAATGGTCGTGCCTATGGCTCAAGAGAGCCCAACATTGGCACGGGCGTAAGCTTCAAAATTCTGTGGCCTAGTATACCGATCATTACTAGACAAAAAGGAAACACCAGATTGTATGAGGAAGGATCTATAACACGTAGCCCCCGCCAACTTGACCGTGTTCTTTGCTTTAAGCGGTACATGGGTAAGGTAACGAGAAGAGGAAGACCCCTGTAGGCCAACCTCTTTCGTTTTGCCCTTGGTCGGTTTGCCTTTGCCCAAGCCCTTTCCTTGCTCATTGGAAGTTACTACGTACTGGCAAGGCCAGGGCGTGAGAATTAGTAGGCTCAGCGCCTTGTCGAGACATCTCAACCCTTGTTGTGGAAATCCGCAGCTCTCAGATAACTCTTGCTATATGAAGGTATATAGGCTGTTGTCATGACCTGGACACTTGCGCGAGTGAATGATGGTGGCATTAGAGGAGCAAGTACAACCCTACGGAGGTCACGATAGTAAGTGACTTGACACAAAACGCTTCTGCCAGTGACAGAGACCTTCATGCTCTATTCTGAGCAAGGCCATTACGCTGGTGCCCGATGAAACTTTCTCGTGATTTATGGTGCCTGGAGCACAAGAGGCGCCTTTGCTATGACGGTGCCAACCTCAAGAGGCGCGAGTGGGTATAAGTGGAAACTGAAAAAGTAGCTAGTCAAGCACTTTGTCAGATAATGTCCACCGGATGCACAAGCCAGCAGAAGGAGCGGTAATGACAGATCACCTGCTAGGTGAAATGTGGAAACACGCTCTAAAGGGGCAAGTGGCAAATGATTCTCATATTCAACGCCATCCGCGTGGAATTGGCCTCAATGCTGGAAGCCGCACCGCTTCCGCGAGAAGCCTGGAAAAGCCAGAAAGAAAAACCCGCAAGGGGATTGTTGTCAAAACCTATCCCCATGAAAGAGAGAAGCTTTGGCCTCCATGATCCAGCGAATGAAAATCTCAATACTTCAACGAAAGCTGCTGGTTCGAGTTGTGTCAGTCACCGCCTTTTCCAAAGCAGATCAACCGGCACTCATTGATGTCTGTGTGGACAAATGCGAAGAGTCGGTTCGACGAGCCAAAGTTCTCATTTGCACCACTGGTGTCGCAGACAGGGCCATTGACAACTACAAACAGGACCTCGCGAATCACCTTAGGACCTGCTCGATCTGTGTTCACGAAGAAGCGCAGCAGCAAGGTGATGTCAAAAGTGCGCATGCACAGGCAGTGCCGAACCCAGGGTGCCTCCAAGTTGAAGTTGGGGATGTTCATCAGGGGCAAGGTGGTATGGAAGATAAGTCAAAAACCACGCAAGCCATACGAAGGCGAGTCACAACATCAAAAATCGGTCTCCGAGGAGACCACAACTGGACTGAACCCCGATGCCTCGCTGCCGCGTTCAGCCAGCTCATTCATACTCAGCATACTATCGGACAAATTTTCGCACATAGCCTTTCTATGGAGTTTCACGATATCACTGCAGCTTGGCGAATGGATCCCCCCAACAAATTGTCTCTTCTCCCTTCCTCGGGGTACCCCTGTGACCCTCAAGGGCTGCCCGATCCGGCACGTCGTGCCTTTGATGTCTATCTCTGGATCAATGAATATACCCCTGACCTGGAAAAAATTCGGACAGACACACCCATTGGAGTCTTGCTAGCCATTAGTCTATTAACTTCCATGCCTGGCTCTCCTTTCGACATCGACACGGCCACCAACACTATGGGAGCCGCGGGCCTTGCTGGAAGCCATCACTGGTCCCTGATTTTACCAACAAGCTCCCGAGTCCCTCAACAGGTGTACGAACCAGTCATCGCGGCGCAATACCCGATGCTATGTCGTGACTCAGCCCAGGGATACTGTATTGGCACAGGCACCCGACGGCAAGACTATGAGCAACCCACGGGCTTCAGGTATATCCATTGGGACCATGACAAATCTGTCAAAGGCAATCGCACTTGGACTGACCCAAGAGAACGTGATAATGTCATCTCTCCAGAAGCAAGTCGTCAAGTATGGAGAGCAGTGATGGACCAACACGCAAAGCTCCCCCCCTATGATGCTAAGGATAATGCTGTGGCCAATGCCACACCTGGGCTGTTGGTGCTCACCAATCGGCTGGGGCTCAAAAGTAATCTTCATGGCGCTCGGCCAGTGCCCCGCAAGCCCAATGGACGTGATGTCCCACTGCGGGTAGATACTGTGGTCACGCTTGCAGGTGCCACCGGCCATACGGGCCTTTGCTTCCAAACCGGTGTAAATTTCCTAAGCAGTAGCCATGATGGAGACCGGGAAGACCACATCGAAGCATACACTAGAGCCTGTGTTGGCCTAACACGCGCGCAAGCTATAACCACTATGATTGCCCCCCTCGACATGCGTGGCCTCCCTGGAGTCATGCAAGTGCTCAGCACTCTCGTGCACGGGGTTAGCTTCATTAAATCAAACCGCCACCAGCTCCTTGACTCATATGGAGAGGTTGACTCAACTGCCTTTGCTCCTCAGGCCACTGACCACTTAATGCAAGGAAATCGCATAGGGGGAGACCACCTTCCTCTCTCGTTTGGCCTGTGCTTCTGTTTCACTACCCCTAAAACTGGAGCACCCGAAGTGGCCTCCTCTAAACACACAACCGAGCGCTATCACTTAATGCTGGCAGACTTCTATGCCTTAGCAGATAGACACAGCCACGAGTGGCCAGAGCAAAGTAAATACTACCCACAGCAGCATAAGAATGGGCATCTCCTATGGGCATATGGGCGAGACAGCTCCCGAACCCCGGAATGGATAGTCATTCCTACTGCCACTAGTTGGATTTTGCATCATCAGTTCTGGAATAAACAAATGTCAAGCAACGAAGGACAGTCGCATGTTGCTTGGTCGCTGGGCAAAAAGCACTTTTACGACAGCTGGCGAGCTGAGCCCCGGCATTTAGCCTTAGTTTCCACACATGCAATCTCTCAACTTCCACCAGACCCGTGGCGTAACATTGATCCCCAAGTCCCACCACACGAAATGGCCCAATGGGCTAACAAGGCCAGAACCTGCTGACACGGAGCGTGTCTGGAAAACTACTCAGCCCGAATCTGAGCGAGTATGGAGATCGCGTTCTCGCACTCCCCCCGCTCGTTCGCCTAGCCGACCGGCCAACAAAATTACTACCATCAATGTTTCATCGTCAGATGAAGAACCTCAACAACCCATGTCGCCTGTGCCTTCCCCTCCCCAAAGCGACGATGAACCTGTCATCGAAAGCAATGACCAAAAAGCAATGGACCAAGCAAGAAAATCTGTACTCACAAGCATTACTCGCTCCCTCAAGAATCAATCACTTCAATCACTCCAAGCACAGGAGGCAGATCCCAACGATGATGTCGGACCAAGCCTACCTGCCCCTCATCGCTCTCCGAATGTCCAAGTTGACTTAGGCCATCTTGCCAACTTAGGTGACAGCTGGCCGCTTGCTTGCCTCAGATACGACTGCCAATTCTTTGGCAGTATCTACAGAATGCACATCTTTCGAACTGCCCTTCGATCATTGGGCCAAGGTGTCAGTCCCCAGAACATCATTACCAACCTGCCTCATACTCTGCAGCAGGCGGCAGACCTTGCTATCGCGAATGCTGCGGCTATGTTGGCCAGCTTTTTCTCCCAAATCCCTGAAAACCATAGACTGATGCAGGCTCATAACCACCAATGGCTTCCTTTTCGCTCGGAGGCGTACTGGCAGCAATGCTTGCTTAGTGAAACTATCAGAGGCTTTCAAGACCTTACACAGCGTCTGGACGGGACCAACGCTGGGTCGGACAAGGACACGGACTGTTTTCTCTCCTTAAGACCCCAGGAGCAACAATTGACAAACTCCGGGTCAGTACTCTCCCATGGAGCAAAATTGCATGTGTATTTTCCGGTAGGGTTTGTGCAGCTTCTTGCTACTAGCCTGTCTACCAAACAGGTCTCACTCAACTTACAGCAGCAATTCGTCACTACTAGTAGTGATGCCAACTCAGTAGGCCACACCCTGGAGCTTGCTACAGGTGTGATCCCTGCTGATCTTGCCCGACCTGAACCTTTAGTTGGATTTGACGCAATGTTTGTTGAAGGGTTTCTCCACGCCCACATGGCTGCCAAGCTCGTGCCCTCACATGACTCTGTACGCTTTTCCGTCCAAGCCAGAGTTCCTCCTAAGGCTATGCCGTCAGATGGCAAGATCCGTGCGGAACATTGCCAGACCCCGGCCCCCTTTCATTTGGTTGCCGATCCAGATACTCTCCATCACCGACAACGCACGTTTAGCCTCCTGGATGATTACCTCCTACGGAGCATTCGGCAATATCTCTCTCATCCCAAGATCGCCCCCACCTCATCCAGGGGCTTGTTTGGGCCAATTTTTGCTTCGGACTTCAAAGTACCCACTGTCCCAAAAGCACAACTGCAAGAGTGGGCTCAAGGAGATCAGAAGTGCCCACTTACGGGAGGGGTCGCAGCTATTCCACGATCCAATGTTCCCAAAGAGGAACGTCAAAATTTTGTCAATCGCTTCTTGCAGCTTAAACATAATCATTTTGCACAAGTAGACTTTCCGGAGGATCAAGACCTGTACAAGGTCGAAAATTATGTCACCCAGCACAACCGCCGTCGCATGGAGGCAAGAAAGCGGCGGCGATAACTCTGCCGCGGCACACTGGTGCAAATTGTACCATTCCCCCCCCTTTCTTTCCCTTCCTTCCTCCTTCTTCCCCCCTTCCTCCCCCTTTATTATCCTTCCATTTCCTTCCTCTCCTCCTTGTCCCGCAGCTGTTTTGACTGTGGCCGTTTACCTTAGCCCTACGGGCTCGGCCGCGCATGGAAGTCGCCTGTGTTCTCTTTGGCAGTCACACGGCAGCTGGTGTGGCCCTCGGCAAAGTCATTGAGAGGACGGAGGTTAGAGCTCTGGTTCTATGTACCTTCGGGGAGAGACGAAGAGCTCTTCACCTCTGTTCTTTCTGACTTTTCCAACATGCCTGTGCAGCAAGGAATATCCTACAGTCAACTCTGAGACAGCGGTAAGCTATTACCTGCCCTTTACCTCTTGCCATGGTGTGTAGCTACCTCTCACCCGTTATCAAAATTTTCGGTAAAAGATTTTCACTAGGAACCGTGGCTGGATGTAGCACAAGACCGGTTTGTCTGGTTTGCTGAAGAGCAAGCCTTTGTTCACTTTTGCCGGTCACTGAGATTTTGCCTGTGTCCTTATAGGACCGTAGTCGTCGACTCGAATGGGCGGAAAGCCTGCAAAAAAACCATGAAAGGGAACGAACATTGCAGGGGAGTCATTACATCATTAGTTTTCCTAAATTTAGGGTTTCATCACGAATTTTCCTTCATTTGAGCGCCCGCGGGCCTGTACGTTCCTTTCCCTTTTCCAGAGTCACATCAAATAGAATCGAGTCAAAGCCTGTGTGCCTCAAAGCTGCTTAGGTGATTTGTGGCTACCATTCCTTCGAATGCCAGGCACACTTGATCGGCATGTACTGAAAAGGTGGGTCTCGTGCATAACTTGCAGCCCTTACCTCCTCAAGCGCACTGGAAACGGATCTGACTAGATACCGCTAGCTCACATACTCTAGTGCACAGCCTAAGGTCTGTGTACTTGCGTCTGGGTGTCCGGCTTCACCCACTCGCGCAAGTTCACTAGCTTCGAATCGACAGTTGCAAGGGCATGGCATTTATGATCCAGTCTCAGGTAGATCTCCAGTTAACTCCGCAGACCTAAGTATGAGTGATCAAGTCTCTGGGCTCATCTTTGCCCGTGACAAGGGCCGCTGCCTGCCTCACAACCGACGCCTATGCAAACAGCACACCAAAGCTGCACGACACACGAAGGCTAACACCGCCTCCGGAAGTGGAGCTGCAACTTCAGGCGTCCGTCGTCTGCGCGTGTCCAAAAGAGCTGGGACTCTTCAGAAGGCTGCTATGGCTAATCTCGCTGCTGTTTTCCACAAGCAGCGGCGGATCACAGTCGCCAGGCAAGCAAACAGTCGCAATCCCCGTGATAACACAGAGGAGGATGATGCCATCGAACCCATTGAACTTTTTTCCTCAGACAAGGAAGAAAAAGGTGTTTGGCAACACCCTCATCCGTCAGTTGAACATGAGCACTTCACTGAA
The DNA here is from genome assembly GCA_009767595.1 of Symbiodinium kawagutii. Taxonomy (NCBI): domain Eukaryota; class Dinophyceae; order Suessiales; family Symbiodiniaceae; genus Symbiodinium; species Symbiodinium kawagutii. The sequence goes on along the minus strand of VSDK01006797.1, from coordinate 3,515 downwards.
GATGCAGTCCAAACGGACCAAGTTGACACTACTTTGAAGACACCAAGTCAACGCAGGATCATTCACATCTGGCACGTCCTAATGTCCAAAGGCCGATCCGTACCCCTTTGGCTCAAGCTGTCTCGGTTCAAGTCTCGCTGGTGGTTGCTACTTAGTACTGGCTGGCCACACCTCTGGTGTTGCCGTCGGGAAGTGGTGGAACTGCTGAAAGAGACTAGGTGGTGAGTTGTACTAGC
>VSDK01006786.1:110242-120938 GCA_009767595.1 Symbiodinium kawagutii | reverse complement strand
GGGGCTTCACGTCCTTTATCTCAGGCCATTTTGGCCACTGGTGGAGATGTCATATCATTGGATTCTCTTCTCCCACCCGCCTTTGATATTCTGAATGATTCCCACTTTGAATCAGTTTTGCGCCTTGCAGCTTCAGGTCAGGTGGGTTATGCTGGAGCTAGTCCCCCATGCTGTCATTACAGTCGACTGAAACTGCAGAATGATGATGGTCCTCCTGCCCTTCGTACTCCCGAACATTTGTCCGGGGTCCCTGGATTATCAGCTACCCAACTCGAACAAGTCCAGGAAAGCTTCTTACTTCTTTCCAGGTGCGTTCAAGTACTCTTATTAGTTTTTGATTCTGGCGGCCACTGCCATTTGGAACAACCTACAAATGCGATGAGCTGGTTGGAAGATGTGGTTCAATCTTTTCTCAAGCATATCTCCGCGTCTTGTGTGTCTATAGCCGCTTGTGCTTATGATGTCGATTTCTACAAGAGTTGGATGTTCGCTTCAAGTTTTCACGGGCTTTCTATGTTGGGCTCCATTTGTCATCATGGTCCTCATGCTCATCAAAGAGTACAAGGGGCTAAAATGTCCGATGGCAGCTATATTAGCAAAGTCACGGCTTGTTATCCAACTCAATTGGCTTCAGCTTTTGCAAACTGTGTCCATTCTATGCTTTCACATCACTCGTACGACCTGACTCTTCAGGAAGCTCTGTCATTGATCCCAGTCAAAGGTTTGGATGATCACCCAACGGCTTGGGAAGATGGTGCTGGCCTTACTTCTTGTCCAGATTGGAGCTTGCCAAACAGGACAATGTCAGATTGCTTCAAAGAGTTGCGTCACAAGTGGTTGAACCGCATCATATCCAATAAGTGGGACCAACGAATGTGGGCGTATTTTGAATCGGAACATAAGGAACCTCCTTTTGCTGATTCCGAACTCAAACCTTTTTGTGAAGATTTGGAAACTTTTCTCACTGCTCAAGGGCAGAAAGTTGAATGGTGCATTCGAGAAGAACAGCCTATGAGACTGAAACTGATGCAGGCTTTGAGTATGATAATGCATGATGCTGACAAATCACTCTTTGATTGTTTGATGACTGGGGTTCCCACTGGTTTTTCCAACAACATTCCTCCTTCGAGTGTTTTTCCCCTCCGAGCTCAGCAAGACCCTCCTTCTACCCCTCTTTCCGTTCACTGGCAAAACTGGTCTTCAGCCGAAGAGCATTCAGATCTTACAGCAGAACTGGTCCAGGAAGAGATCGACCAAGGTTGGGTCACTCCATTCTCGGGTACATTAGCTGAGGCTCAACAGCAGTATCCTATTGGCGTTTCGGTGGGTAAGTTAGGAATTGCATTCTCAGACACCAGAGCTCCGCGACTAGTGGTGGACTCATCAGTTTGTGGTTTGAATAATCGATGCACTATTCCTGAACACACTACTGTGCCTGCAGCAAAGGATGTAATCAGGAGTTTCCCGTTACGCAACTGCACTGAAGAACTCTTGGGCTTGAGTATTGATATCAAAGCTGCTCACAAACGAGTTGTTCTCCATCCTGCGGAACGTGGTTTGGTTGGTTTCTCAATGGGTGAGAAATTATATTTTTACAATGTCTGTCCTTTTGGGGCGGTCTTTTCAGCTTCGTGGTGGGCTCGACTTGGCGGTTGGATGCTTCGAGCAATGCATTTGCTCTTATGGTTTTCCCATGCTGGCTACTTATATGTGGATGATTTTCTGTTTTTCCAGCACCGTTCGATGATGCCTACTTCAGCTGCTTTGCTTTTCATTTTTTGTCAGATCCTATGTATTCCCATTTCTTGGAAGAAGTGCGAGCTTTCTCCTCGGATTATTTGGATTGGATGGCAATTTGATTTTTCCACTGGCACCATCTCCCTTCCAAAAGAAAAGTTGGAACGTTTAAAGGAAGCAACACGTTTTCTTCAGCGATCTTCGCGTACCCACCGTAAAGCTCTTGAGAAATATATTGGTCTCCTCATGTGGGTTACACAATTGTTTCCTTATTTGCGTATTTGGATACACTGGCTGTACAAGGATCTTTTCACTATCCCATGCACTCATTTCAGCTTGGATGTTGGCCATTTGCCTACTCTTCATACATATTTGAACGATGATATGACTTTTCATTCTCAGCCTCCTTCCTCTGCCATTTCTCCTGGAAGCAAACTTCTTGCAGTTCGACATCAGAAAGTTTCGAACAAAATGGATTTGGGGGCGGTTCGAATCTCCACGGATTCCAGATTATGGCTCCGGATACATCATCCGGCCTCAGCAAAACGCAAACTGTCCACTGACTCTCAACGTATTTTGAGTTTGTACTCAGATTGGCTTTCAAGTGTGAGTGTGCAACGTCCGATGAGGCGCAAGGACTACTGGTCCGGTGAAGCAGCCGCTGATGCGTCAGCCCGTGGTACCATCACTCAACTGGGTGGTTTCATCAAACACTCTAGTGGTACTACACATTGGTTTTCCGAGTTGTTCCGGCTTTCAGATTTCCAAGCTCTTCACATACCTGTCCAAGAGGACTTGCAAAAGTGTATCACTTCAATGGAGACTCTAGCACAGATGGCCATTGTTCTGATGACGGCTCGGACATTTCCGGCTCATCGTTTACCGATTTGCATTCGAAGCTTAAGTGATAATACCGGAGCAGAAGGTGGATCCAATCGACTTTTTTCGACGACGATGCCACAATGTCTATTCCTGGAAAGACTTTGTACATTGTCGGCCATGGTGGGCATGGAAATAGATGTTGGTCATATACCTGGAGATATGAACGACCGAGCGGACGCTCTTAGTAGGTGGGAAGATGGCACACCAATTCCATTTGATTTCAAACCTCGTGATCGATTTCGTTTCTCACTGCGAGATTTGTGGATAACACCTCACACTGTGAGTGTATATCCTGAGAACGTACCTTTGTTGTGGAAGATCCCATCTTAATCTTGCTGGAATTTACTCCTCACTCTTTATTGGGGGATTTGTTGGCGATTCGTAATTTCCCTTGATAGTTTTTAGAGGGGTAAATGTCCCATCAAGTGAACTTACCAAACCTGGACTCTGAACCAGATCCAGGAATTCCAGCAAGAGAAAAGATTGAAATATAAAGAGCGAGAATTTTAATAAAAAGGCTTGATAAAAGTTATATATTTTTTAAAAGTAGCTTATGGGCATCGTAGCTAAATGAATGCCACTTAGTAGAACGTTACATGTACTTGTTCATGGGTGTTTTACAAAGTGTGTTCATGACACATTTTGGCTCAAGTTGACATGGCATTCATTTAGCTGCATTTTTGGTTTTACCCACCCACCCACTCCATGTTGTTTAGGGATTAATCAAACTCGCTCTCGCTTGGGATCAATTTTTGTTCACACCCACTGTAATCATGCTGAAGCTGTGCGTTGCATTTGACCTCTTTCAGCGGCGGCTGGCGGCGTGTGCGATTCGAATGAATGCTGGACAATAAACCAAACATGTTCTTTCAGCTGTCTAAATCTTGCTTGAGTCATGTCATTTCTCAAACCAGCATTCTTGGTATTTATATACCAACTTGCGGCGACGATGTTCCGGCGGATGTGGTGTGGCGACATCACTGATTCCATTCTGAATCCTTCCAACTGTTTTTCTTTTCCTTAATGTCCATTTCGATTTTTCCCTGGTTTCCATTTTGTATGAGTAAACCTTGAGGGATTCAGAATCACTGCTCGGCGGCGATGCGGCGTGTCCGGCTGGCTGGCGTCCGGCATTTTTCTGCAGAGCTGCAGCGGTTTCACGCTGTTTCAGGGATTGTGATATTCACAATTTTTTCCTTTCAATCTACTCTTGTTTTAGTCATTCAAAACTTTGTTGGTTGCCTTCAGAACTTTCCCTGATTGCGTTGGATTCTTCGTATCCTCCTTTGGGAGCTCCGTCACGGCGTACGTGCTGATTTCAGTTGACCATGTTACCATAAATTTTTGAATATCTTACGAACATTTGTTGCTTCTTTCAGCTTTAATCTACGGTCTTCTGAACTCACTGCGTTTCCAACTTGAGGGGTAAATGTCCCATCAAGTGAACTTACCAAACCTGGACTCTGAACCAGATCCAGGAATTCCAGCAAGAGAAAAGATTGAAATATAAAGAGCGAGAATTTTAATAAAAAGGCTTGATAAAAGTTATATATTTTTTAAAAGTAGCTTATGGGCATCGTAGCTAAATGAATGCCACTTAGTAGAACTTCGCAGGTATGATGAGGAGTTCACCCACCTGTTTGTCCAAGAAGGGGTAGCGTCAGCCTGAACTGCCGCGAGCTCTGAGTGACAAAACACGTTTTCTGACAGTTGCATGGAATTTGATAGTGTGTGAAAGTGATTGGGTAGCTCAGTGGGAAACACGTTTAGCTACTGGTTTGCTTTCATTTTTGCCGAAAGTCTTTTTCCTTGTCTTTCCTTTAGCGCTGAAACTAGGAATCAGTTTGAACTCGGGAATCCAGTTTGCTTTTCTTTGAAACTGTTTTGGTTTCTTGCATGCAGAGACGGACTTTTATCTAGGAGGGACTTCGACTGTGATCTGAAATGCTGGAGGGTACGGCCATACCACTCTGACTTTTTGGTGATCATGTTAAGGGTTATCTTTTGGGGATTTTGGTTGAAGCCGCAAAGCCGTCTAGGAAGCTGGGATCTCTAGGAAGCTGATGACCCTAGGAGTTGCTAGGAAGAGATCTAGGACTTCATCTAGGAATTCATTTTTCATTCTCACCAAATCATCTTTGAGTCAAGTTGAGCACTGTTGAGTTGAGCGTTGAGCATTGCTGCTGTTGTTATCTATCAAGTATGCGCCGACTGTTGCCCAGCTCGGCCCTGTTGCAGCTCACAAGAGAGCAGCTAGGAGTTCGCTTCTTCTTGCAACCAAGAGTGTGGGAGTGGCGTCTTTTCAGTATGGCAGAGACACCAGTTGAGACCCCTGAGACCGGTGTGGAGGGTGCCACTACGGTACCAAGTGCGAATGCTGCTGTGGAAGTGCCCTCCCATGGACATGTTCATGAAGAAGGAACCGAGGAGCCTACTGGTGCTGAAAGAGAGGATTCACCAGTCCCAGTGCCAGTTCCTGTGCCGGGTACCGATGGCCCTAGTGGAAGTCACGGACCAGATGCCCCGGGTGATACTCATGCTGCGACAGCGGCTACGGATGCCTTTGCATCCTGAGAAGCAGTGAGCCCATTTCACCAGGTCTTGGTTAGGTTGGTGACGCAAGTTGCTAGCAACACTGAGCAGAGGGGTGCTAGAACTCAAGCAAGTGAGAAACAGGCAGAGTCCTTGCAGCACCTTCCCCAAAGCATCCACAGCTTGGGCGGTGGAGGTATCTTTTGGGCAGAGAAGGGGGAACAGGCGCTGAGTTCGTTGAGTAAACAACTCAGCGACCTGACTTGGCAGATGAGCGCCGGGGGGCGGCGCAATGATTCAACGAGGATGTTGATCAGTAGCTGCCTAGAAAACCTAGGCCGGCGCAACAAAGGACTCCTTGAACTTAAGGAGTTGAATGCGCTGCTACTGGAGCAGTTGACTCAGATGCGTGCTCAGCACGAGGAGACGAACAGGCTCCTACGTGTAATCGACACAGAACGTAGCCTGTGCCTACCTCAATTGAATTGCAGGAAGTCAACGTCCAGCCGCACCAGCCAACCCACCTGCAGCATCTGCAGGCCATAGAGGTGGTGGACCAGATTCAGAACAGGCTGCAAAGAGGGCACGTTTGGAAACTCCAGAAGCGCCAGCTCCAATTGCGGTATCTCCAAAGCCAACGGGTGTTCCAAGTGGATCAGAAAGTATGGTTTTGGGTGGATCCGTGCCAGTTGGACCAGGATTTGCAGGGGCACCTGGAGGAGTTCCAGTTGGAGTTGAAGTGCCAGGAAAAGCACCGGCAGTGAAGCCGATGCCAGTTCAACCACCGAGCCAGTGGCGAGTGGTTACTTTGGACGGCGCAAGGCTGCGTATCAATTTTCAATTTGGGCTCACCCAAGCCCAATATCAGCGAGCTGTGAATTTGAACCCTTACGAGGGACCCATTCAATACATTGAGATGGGTGACAAGATTTACAGGTGTTACCTGATGGAATCTGACGAGGGTGCGCCTCGAGTGTAAGCTGCCTAGGACTATGGCAAGATGCAAGATGTTGATGGGTGAGTGGTTTTTGTATGTAGCCCGGGTCGGTAGGAACTAGGGCTCTAGGAAAGGACTGCTTCGATACCAGCATCGACGAGGGGAGGCTTTGGAAAAAGAAGTTGCTGACTGCAATGAGCCTCAAACCGTTTTGCCAGTAGGAGTCACTAGGAATTGCATTCTAGGAAGCTCTCTGGGAAAAGGCTGCTAGAAGCCTAAGAGCACTAGGAGTTTCAGTGGACTTTGAATCATTCAACTTTGAATCATTCAACTCTGAATCATTCAATGGAGTTCTGATTCTGTTTCCATTTTCCTTTTTCAGTTCAAGGGTGAAGCCGCCAGGAATCGTTGATAGCCATGTTGGCAATCTTCGAATGGTTGCTTCTTTCACTTTTGATGGCGCTGGTTGGAGTCTTCATTGCACAGCTGAAGATTTTGAGGAGAGTTGGTGAAATGTTTTTGGAGCTGAGTAAGTTGGCGTCAGAGGTGGAAGATGTCAAGATAGCTGCAGGGGCAGGATTTTCTTCATCGTCGTCTTCAGCATCATCGTTTATGTTGCAGAGGCCTCAGGTGAAAGCGCCGCCCAAAATCAGCGCCTGCAGACCTTCGATCACGTAAGAAGATATATCAACTCAGGCATGGAGGGGCACTCCACGGGAGTAAAGAATGCCCACACATCGTCAGTAGGGATACAGTCCTGTGGAGCTTTTGCTTGGATTGCCTGAAAGCAGGCCATCTTAATACCCTTGCGTGAGCATTTCACTTTGCTCTGAAGGTTTTTCAAGTGCCAGGTGAACCCAGGCAGTCATCAAAAGGTCGCTGAAAGCTGGAGCCGTGTTTTGAATGAAAACAAAAGAACATAGAGTTCCTAGAGTTTGCAATCTCTTTTCCTAGGTTGAGTTCATGTTCACTTCCAACCCCAGTCTTTTCCCTAGACACTGTACTATCTGAAAGATGATAGCTGTGTGGAATGTGAGTTTATCCAACGGATACTCTCACAATCCTCCTAGATTTCTTTGACTGAGGTCTTCTGTGAACATGTCCTAGAGTGTTTTTGTTTCTTCTTCCTAGAGTTGCAAACTTGTTGAAACAGTTCGTTTGTGGTTGTTTTGAAAACTTGAGTGTTCTGTTCTTTTTTTTCTGCGTGCTCATGCTTCTGCTGCCGTTTACGCGATGATGACTTTCAAAGAGAAAAAGGATGTGCAAACCGTGATGCCATCCAAACTCAAAGAAAAGTCTGAGGGTAACCTTTTGAACTTGTGGAGTTGGAGCTTTGAAACCCTCTGTGTTCCTTGACTGTGGTGACATGTTGAACTCACAAAACGTCCAGAGCTTAAGAGTCAGGAGCTTAGTTGATGATAGCCAGGACCTTAGTTGTATAAGTCCGAGCCTTAGTGTTGAACGAGTTCTGGAAAGTTCTCCAGGTGAGGTAAAGGTTATGGAACCGAGAAGGGGTGTGAAAGTTAGGAGACCTGTTTGTACAGGAATAGGTACGTTTCCATTAATTCGTTTGACTGAGTAAGGACCGGTGGTGGTACCTCTTTGGGTCCCTGTGTTGTCTTTCTTTACTCTCGTTTGGTCTTTGTGTGTTTTGGTTGCCAACCGACCCAAACTTTGCCAGTTTGTGTCAGTAGTCACCATAGTGTATCATAGGTAGTAGTAGTCAATCCATCCTGTAGGACTGTATAGGATCTAGGACGACTAGGAAGCCGCTAGAGGCAGTAGGTGTAGTATCTTGGTAGTTGCGACTCGCCTTGATTGTAGTTTCTTTTGAATCTTGAAGCTTGAGAGTTCTTTTGACCTTTTCACTTGACTTGAACTTGCTTTGAGAAATAGTTGAACTCTAAGAAAGAGTTTGGAAGACTTGAGTCGTTTGAAGATCTTCTGAAGGAAGATTGAATGAATTTGATGCGTTGCTTAACCGATACCGGTTTGGCTCAAGAACCCGAGTGAAAAAGAACAGCTGCGCTGCTCTGCGTTTTTCATAGTAGCAGGTTCTCGATTCACTCTTTGGAGAAACAAAAGGTATTTAAGATCATCGAAGGCGCCCTCTCCCAAGACAGCTTGCAATCTTGAACGTCGACGCGTGAGCCGAGTGAGAGCGGACGTTTCGCCCAGTTAATGTTACCAGTGCCCTTTTGACCTGGTGATGTTGGTTTTTGGGGGTGGTTCGGTTTTGGTTCTTGTCTTGTTTGCTTGGTTTCGTTTTTTCCCCCTTCTTGTTGGTTTGTCATAGGTCAGTGGCGCTTCTTCTTTTCACTTCGCAGTGTGTACTTGTGACCGAGGCGCCGCGCCACAACGGCGCAACCCCACGCAAAAAAAACCCAAGACAGCTTGCAATCTGGAGATTGGACCCCCCTCAACCGACAAGTATTGGACGCTTGGGGCAGATGTTTTAACATCGGGCCCAATCATACAAGGTCCTTATTCTAGTGGTTAGGACGTCGCGTTGTGGCCGCGACAACCCAGGTTCAACTCCTGGTGAGGACATCTTTGGTAAGTCGCTGAGCAGAAACATTCAGAATATGTGCCATTGCTGACCACACTGCAGCTTGCCATCCACATGTCAGCATTTCATGCACCAACAGGCGCTTTAATTTGCCAAACAGGCGTTTGCTTTCTAATCTTTGCTGCGTGCATTGACATTTTCAAGCAACTATTTGAATCCATTGCAGTTCAACTTACGAGCGCAAAGCGACACCGAAGAGAGTCGAACCCTTGCGGGCAGAGCCCAGTGGATTTCTATCAAAACACAGGGATAGATCCTAGCCCCAAAGTGTAGTAGAGACATCGAAGATTGGTACTAATAGTCACACCGGCTGCCGCGTGTCGCAACTCGTCCCAATTGCAGTGCAATAGCAAGGACCATGGGTTGTCAACGTGAAAAGTGGCTTATTTTGAGATGTTGGCGCGATGATGATGCACAAAGATATAGGTGGCTTTTGGCATTTTCTTCCGTATTGTTGGGGTGATGATCTTTGTGATCTGCTGGGACTGACCGCCAATCCTTTATTCTGCAGAAGGGCAGTGCATGCGATGTGCCACACGGAGAAGAGGCACCGAGTGCCTGGCGGTGGATCCTAGCACCAAGATCATTTTTTGCGATTGTTGATCCTGGCTGGGGGATCCTAATTGGCCGCTTGTGGCGGTTCGGTTTCTTGTTGCTTCTTGGAAAAGCCCCTAAAGGTCCGGCGCCGACATTTATTGGTAGTGATGTCAATGATTCCCCTAAAAAGTAACGAGTCTAAGGGCCAATGTGATGGATGAACAGGATTGGAAACCTGGGTACCAATAGATATTTCTGCAAACAAGTTCGTGGACCTATAAGACCCGTTGCTCTCACACGCGTGGGCGTTCCTCTGCTGCATCCAGCAGCGCTAGGTCAAGTGGTCATTGATCTGCCTTCCGGCAGATCTCAAGTACCAGCTCGACCTGGGGCTTGTTGATCTCAGTCCTGGAGAAGAGTGTGACGCTCTCGAACTGCTTGCTGTCGTGATTTCCATAGACAATCATGCGTTGGGCTGGGCTCTTGCAGTCATCAGGGGACCCAATTTGCCTCAGGTTTGGCAAATGTGTACTGGATGGTTCCTTCCTCCGCAGCGGGTTGCTCTGCAGAAACGGAGGGGCATCTCAATTAGTTTGCTTGAGTAACTTCGCGTTGGTCGTCTTGAACTTCTGATTGGTGCTGATGATATATCCATCGTGTCATGTATTACATGGATAGATTGTCTTAGAAGACTGGCGATGCTGGCAGGATTCTTGCATCTAATGGATTGCGCCCTTGGCGCTTGGCTTTCGATTGTTGATTCGCTCTTTCCTTTAAGGGGCTGGGGCCCCCCCTTCCTGCGGCCTTCTTTTCCGCTTTGATATCTTCGCGGTCATTCTGTACCAACTGGAGAAACAGGATCTCGTCTTTCATTCGATGTACGAAGCTGCAACGGTGGGATACGTATGGTCTGGTGAATTAATTTGACAGAGGGATGCATCAAGGCACTTGAACAGCATTCAGTGTTGCAAGATTACATACAATTGGCAACTTGAGATGCTGATGCCTGGATGATCGTTTTCCGAGCAGAGTGAGTGCGGAGTTTCACACGTTTCACCTTTCATTAAATAGTGAAGATCGCTGAGTAAGATGACCCTTGGTTTTGTCTTGGTTCCTGGGTGGGCTGGTTGGCTTGTTTGTTTGGTGTGTTTGCTTGTTGGCTTTTTGGTTGGCCGGTTCTGGTGCTTTTACTGTCATCTTATTTTGCCCAATGAATTAGTGAAACCACTAATCTTCTATTGCAGCTTACCTGGACATATGATGACCTGTGTTTCGTGCACAAGAGGCATTACCCGGGAAAAAAAGGCCAATGTGATGGATGTATGGGTCAATGCCTAGAAAACAGGGGTGAAGCGCGGCCAAAGATTGCCACGAATTCCCAGGAGAAAAAGAAGCGTTGCTCTACATTAAGTGAATTGCGCGCCGTTTTGTCAAAGAGAATAAACGTAATTTATGCTTGCGTGATGAAATTTTATTCACGAGACAAAGCAGATGAAAGAGTG
>VSDK01006786.1:88660-102298 GCA_009767595.1 Symbiodinium kawagutii | reverse complement strand
TATGGCGATGAATTTGATGAAGACGGAGACTTCATGGAGTTGGACGGGCCGAAGCCTCAGAACCTCAGAAGCAGAAAGAAGTCTGCGACATCGGCGTTCGAGGCCTCCTCCAGAGGTTTTGGATGGCTGGGAGAAGGAGAAACTTCAAAAAACACATTCTTTTTTCATTGTATATATATATATATATATATATAAAAGTATATACTTGTTATGTGGGAAGTCAAAGTTGATTTTCTGTACTCAGCACCCTTCTATTTGTGTCCCGATTCTCCGTAGAAAAAAATTATATACGTACTAAGTCAGTATGGTGCTGATTTCAATTTTCATTTGCTTACGAGTTTTTCACATGCAGTCTTGATTTGCTACATCGACTGGACACTCCCCAGGATGAGATAGCAATGGCTCTGTTGGCGCAGTTTCAGTCAGAAGAGTTTGAGGGCAAGGTGCCTGTTCTGGTTCTTTGTGTCAAGATGTGTACATGTAGAGAGTGAATTCAAGATGTGTAGAGACTGTGTGCTGAGTTAAGAATCGGATGATGTGCTGTATCACCGATCTTGGCCAGAAAGTCATGAGCTTCCGAGACGTGGCGCAACTCTTGGAAGTGCTGGGTACGCCGGAGGGGAGATGGGGGAGATGGGGGAGATGGGGGAGATGGGGGAGATGGGGGAGATGGGGGAGATCGGAGAATCGCAAGGCCGTTCACAAATTGGAATAGCGAGTCACGTTCTGCATGGGACAGCCTTCAGCCTTCAACTTTTTTAGGGCATCGGGTAGACATCGTCATCGGGTAGACATTGTTGCCCCTGGTGAGTTTCGGAGGTCTGGAGAGAGAGCAGTTCGTCAGCATCTTCAGTGGACAGGCCAAGTCACAACTTGATGGCACTGCAGATGTTTGATCCTGACAGCCAATGGTACCCCAAATTATCAACAGTAGATGTGGTGTATCCTTTAAAGTTGCCAATAAGGTATGGAAAACCATGTCTCTGTCAGTCGTAAAAAAATCGCCTGCTTAACTCCTCCCTTTTCCGATTGGCAAGCGGCCTTGGATGGCCTTGGGTGGCCTTGACTTCAAGTGAATCTGTTTTTCACTTTCAGGGAGGCCTCCAAAATGGTCAGAGGTTTATTCTATCCAGGCTTGGATTCATAGGATTTGTGAAATGTTTGATTTGACGTGTTGGTAAAACACATGGGTTCAGTCAGTTCCTGTTCTCATTTTTTTGTGCTCTTTCCTTTTCTATTTTTATCTTATCATAACTTTGCAAACAAAAACACGCGAGTGTGTCTTTTATTCAGGGCGTCATTTGATCGCATTCGCTTCACCCAACATGCACAAGTTTCCTCTTTGTCAGCTTATCCTTTAGTGACATACAGCAAAGATGTTAAACTCCTGAAGCAAATGATTCAAATGATCCTTTTTTGAAGCGACTGAGCATGGTTGTCATGCAGAGAACTTTGGACGGCAAGCGCTCCTCAACCAGATCTTGACTTGCGTGACCTTTGTAGATGCCTCTATAGGCTTCTTGAAAATGTTCAAAGCAGTTGGATTTGTCAGGGCCCGGTCCCTTCAACCACAATCCGAGCAAACGAAAGACTTTCGAGCCAGTCAAGGGCGTCAAAATAGGTAGTCCCTTTTCTTGTTGATTTCAAAATAGATTCCGGTTCTATTTCCAACTATGGACACGTGTGCTGTCCAACAACTTGGGGAGAGCCCATGGAGGCGGAGGAAGATGAAGATTTTGATTTTGATGACGAATATCTTGATGAGGAGGTCTGACCATCTGACTGTGAGAGGAACCAGTGTGAGTCGAAGAAACAGAAGAAGACGAAGAAGATGAAGAAGATCTGCTAAGTCTAAGTGAAGAAGAAGATCTGCTAAGTCTAAATCTGAAGAAGTCTGAAGAAGTCTGAAGATGAAACACAGCACGTTCTCCAGGACTATGCCCCAAGGGGCCGTGGGGGCGGCCGTGGTCCTGGTGGCCCTGGTGGCCCTGGTGGTCCTGGTGGCGGTGGCCGAGGGCGCGGTCGAGGCAGGCTGTGAAGCACAAACGAGAATCAAATTGACCATCATTTCTATATAAACCATATTATCATTTCTATTTGAAAAGAATAAAATCCTAAAAGAAATTGAGATCATTGCTTCATTTCTTCATTTCTTCATTTCTTCATTTCTTCATTTCTTATGATTTGACAAATGTGTGCGGTCCTTCGGTAGTCCTTCGTGTTTCTCTCCTCAAAACAGCTCAGATCGGGGACCAGATCCTGGCCGTAGAGGAGGAGGCCGCAATGTCCAACTCTGAAATGTTTTCCAAAAAACCAAAACAAAGAGCTTGTTGCACAGGTCGTGGACGAAGGCCTTAAGAGGCATGCGGACCTGAGACTAGACAAGAGGAAACACAAAAACAGGAAACACTCGTATAAATCATTCTCATATATATATATATATATATATGTATATGTATATATATATATAAATATCATCTCGATTCTTTTTGATTTTTGGAGGCCCTCGATGTCTCCGGGGCGAAGACCACGGCGAACTGTCTCAGAGTCAAACCCCGCAATCAAAAAGAAGCACTTGCTCAGCAGAGCAACATGGTTTCAACTTGTGCGAACTCATTGAAACGCTGAAATCTTGTGAGAGTTCCACGGGCAGAGTGCCCCATATTCAACAGCGCATCTGCATTCGCTGCCGTTGAGAGTGCGTGAATCTGCATTTGTGTATGTTATTTTGAAGAAAAACTCATAGAGTCTTTCTTTTCAAGCATCAATCTTGGCAAAGATAAAGTAATTGCAGATTGTTCGTAGAGTTAATAGATTCATTGTTTCAGACATTAGCATTGTGCCTCTAGAAAGTCCTTTCGTTTTATGCAAAAAAAAAGTCTAGACAGAAAAAGATAGTTCAAAGATGTTTAAGTCCTGTTTGTGCAAAAGTCAATGGGCGCCCCACGCCATGGCTCCATGAGGCAGCGGAAGTGATGTCACTCAGAAGAGTAAAATGAATAAATTGAAAGAAGAAAAGATGTGTTTAAAGGTGGAATAGATTAAGAAATATAAGAATAAGTTCAAAGAATAAATTGAATCAATTGGATTCATTGGATTCATTGGATTCATTGGATTGATTGAATTCATTGGATTCATTGGGTTCATTGGATTCGTTTGTGGCCTTGTCGCAGGCGTCATGTCTGAGGCAGCGCTTCAGGCCATCGCCAAATGAAAACTGAGAGCGAAGAGATGAAATTTATTATATATATATATTCAACTATATATTAGATAGATTTAATTTATCTAGTTTATTTGTTTTAAGTGTGTTTTAGTCGTAGTAGAGGACAATGATCTCTTGGCAGTGCATTGACTTCGAATTGAATCTGTGAAAGATTCTGAATCAGTGAGAATATATCTTTGGAATACAGGATGAATCACAAAATCTGAATCCAAGTTTTCTGTGTTGAACTTTCGAGTGTTTGCCGAAGGATGATCCCGTGGTGGAACTCAAGGAGCGGCAGCAAACTGGGACTGACCTTTGCTTAGCACAAGGATGGCCAAGAATTTCCTGAAAGGTCATTCTGTCATTCCGCATATCTTGAGGTCAAGGCAGAGAAGCAAGTCGACGAAGAGGCTGACACTTGGAACTTGCCGTTGCTTCATTGTTACAATTGACTTTACATTGTTACACATTCTGTTCATTCTATTACACAAAGTTACACATCGAGTTCATTCTATTTCCGCTTGAATCTGCACTCGGCTCACGGAATGTTTAAGCAATGACCCAAGCCTGCGAGGTGCTGACCAGACAGCAGGTCTACGACTATCTCGTGTCTGAAAGAGTGCCTGTCCCAGTTGTGTGGCACCTGAGGCTCTCTGCAAAGACATCCCAATAGAAATTTTCAGCAAAGACAGTGTTGAATTTTTCTGTGACGCAATGTGTATCAATACGAAGCCGTACAATTTAGCAGATTTGTTCATTTCTGATTTAGGATAGAGTTCGATTCTGCGGAACCTTGCCGCTGACAGTGCTAGTATGGACCTCAATAGCGGCATTGGCACGTCTTTGCGTTTCTTTGTGCGCCATAATTCTTCTGTTTCAGTGCAGTATGCATACAGCTTTTGTAATATCACATATTTCAAAGTTTCCTCAATATTTTCGCACAGATGTATCTATATGTAAAGAGACAGATAGTTGCATATATAGATATATATATATATATATACACATGCATGTATATATATATATATATTTTTGATAGATAAACTGATTGTATATTTGTATATACATCAATCTAATTATATATGTGCATTGAATTATACATTATGATACTATTTTCGTTTGAATTTAACCCAGTGTTTTTTGCGGTCCAGAGATGACTTTGGAAGTGCAGCGCCACCGCTGACCGAGATCTGGTTCGTCTTCACGCTCACGGCCTGGAGCCAACCTCAGTGTCAAATTGTAAATTGAAAATGACAAAATAAATCATCAACATTAGTCAGAATCTTAAATAGTATGACTTGACCTGATATTTATTGACTTTACTTTAGTCAATATTTAGTTGAGATTAAAACTATTAACATTCAAACATTAAAACCACTTTCCTTAAACACTAATCTCTATTTAAACTTGAACTCAACATTGATTTTACATTCAAACTTTGACTTTGTTTACATTTGTCAACCGCAACTTGAATGTCACTTGTGTCGTCAATTCAGCGTTGGGCTGCGGTGTTTGCCTCTATGACCGCGGAAAAAGATCCATCAGTTGATTGATCTTTGGGGCATCAGATGCAATTGATTCATGCAATGCAATATTGTGTTTGAAAGTTTTCTTGTTCACTTTCGATGCTGGGTCGAGGACTCATGGCAATGTGGAGCGCACCAGTCGAGCACAAAGTGTCATCAGAGAGTCCGTCGAGCGGATAGAGGTACCAAAACACTACTCAGCAAGTTAAAACATCTTAACAGAGACGCAAAGATTGTTTCAACATGTGCATAATTGGAAGGACAGTAATTTCCAACGAAGATGCTTCTATCGGTACAGGAAGAAGCAGTGCGGCACATTGTCCTTGGAATCTAAACAAAGAAATCTTGGCAGGTGGCATCATCGAAGCAATCATGCGGTGTTTGTGAGAAGATATTTATTGCAGTGTAATCACCGATGTATTGCATGTCATGCATTTATGTATGCAGGTATGCATGTAGCTACGGGTGTGTGTGTGTGTGAGTGTGTTTTGCGAAGACCAGCCATGATCGCCACTGCCACTTGGTTACGCTGAGAGTTGTTCAAGGGCACCATTTGACCATCGCTGACATCACTCGCTTTGTGAAGGTGAACCACCAGATCTCTATGTCGCAGGGACAACCTGTTGCAAAGAGGAGATTGGATGCATTGCAACAGAGTTTCTCCGGATTCTGATGTAAATTACCTGCAGATTCTCAGATGCTCCAGATGAAGATCACCGTGCAGTACAACAGAGCGTCAACAACGATCAATTTATACATGTCCAAGTTTCGACTGGGACTTGCAAAGGTACTGCAATTCTTCTCACAAGTTACCACATTTTTCATCCAGGATACGTCTTCACAATATTAGTAGTGTGGATGAGGCAGGGCAGATTGTGATGTGTCAAGAGTAGCTGCCATGTAGCTGAAATGGCTTTTGATTTGACCATGCAGACTGGCTGAAAGTAAAGTCTTTCTAGATCTGTTTCTTGTCTGGCATAGATTTGGTCAGCTAGAACTACTTGAGAAGCAGCTTCGTTGTAGCATTCATCGCATCTTCCAATTGTCATGCACATTGTGGAGGGTGCTGCTTGAGCTTGGCGAAGATGTAATAGAAAATTGTACCAAGAATGAACACATTCTGAACAAAGTTGCAAAGACAACCTTATGGAGAGTCACAACTACTGTAGGATGAAACATAGGGAACAACATCAAATAATATCAAATAAAACAATATTCTTTACACATAAAATCAAAATAGACACCCAAGAGCTTGGGAAATAACAAACTTATGTGACATGACATATCACCTGAGCAGATGTAATTTCACATTCTTTCACATTAGTTTTAAGGTAGGACGAAGCGGCCTAAGGGCCAATGGAGCAATCAATATTACCAAGTAAGAATTCGCCGTGTGAATCAATTGAAAATAGTCCTGAGATACGGCAAGCGCAGGACTCACAGAAGGACAAAGCAAAAACTACAAAAAATAACCGGCAGATAACATAGCCAACAAAGGGACAAAGAGAAATCCAGAATAGATAGATATTTGAAGTGACAAAAGGCCAACAAGTAGTGCTCGAGATACACAGGAGGCCAGATGGATTGACAGATCGAATCACGAAGAGAGTACAACAAATTATCGACAGAATGAATAGAATTGCATCTGTATTGAGCACAAGACACAATGACAGCGCACCGAAGAAATTGAAAAGGAATGTGGGCCGAAGCATCAGCTGCATCAGCTAAAGACAACGCGTTAATTTTGTCACTAATGCGGATGCCAAATAAAACAAGTTTCCAACACTTCTGGTAACTTTGCCGCTTCCCTTTCCATCCTTTTCCATTTCTTTCGATCCCTTGGAGTGCCAATTGTAGGTATGAAACCGTACTTGGACGAAGGCGAACGCTCAAACCTCCAAACTTCGTCCAAACTTGGCGCTTGGGGAAGCAATCTCCAAGTGTCGCTGGCCTTCGAACTTCAGAGAGTCGAGGGGAGAAATGAAATGAAAGTGGAATATTTAGATAAATCTAGATATAATCTAAATATTTAGATAAATCTATTATAGAATCTCCAGAAAGTGACACAAAACTTTCCCAACAGAAAGACACCCAACCTCCGGAGACACAGACACACACACACACAGAGATACAAACCCACACCTTGGTTCAAACTGCAACTTGACCTACTCAAGGCGGCAAGCGCAAAAGATGTTTCAGCCAATAGGTTCAATAGGAAGTTCTGGAAGTGGAAAGAAAAATCGAAATGACTTGTACGGGGATGTGACAATCTATTGTGATCATCAGAACCTGTTTTTGATCATGGCCTTTGACTCGCAGCCATACTTATCTTCTCATACTTTAAGCATCTTTAAGCTCTCCAGCGTGACTTTGAGTCTTTTTGAGCCTGTGAGGTGTGGACTTGGTTAATCGATGGCTTTGTGCCTCTCATCGCTGGCAGCCACGAAGAACCTGGTGTGGTGCGAAAGTTCAATCAGGAGAGGGGAATCAGCCATGTGGTTAGCGGAAACTGAAACACATGAATAGACATAAATGGAATTGAATAGATTTCAACAAATGAACTAGTAGCATCATGTACGGTGCAACAATCCACCTCACTGTGTAACCCTTTTCGAGAGGTCATTCGCCCTGGCATTCAATTGCGGCAAAAGCGAGTCTCAGGCGCCACAAGTGGAGTAATGAGTTGATTGAATTTTGAGCTGCAGTCAGGTGTCCAAATCCCTTGGATTGAAAGCAACAGGATCAATAGATTCACACCGCATGAATGGTGTTGAGGTGGCGATTGCCCTGTGGTCGAAGAGCTGCGAGAGTACTTCAGGCTGATGAAAAGCATTTTGTAGACATATGGAAGCGCGTCACAACAGCTCGATCCATGCGATGGAGATGCAGTTGGATGTGGGTCTATTTAACTCACAGTGAAGGAACGTTGAAGCGAAATCATGCGAAACCGACATCCCTTCGTGTCTGTCAACAAGACCTGTGCATCGAATGCATTGCTTCGCATTGCTTCGCATTGCTTCGCATTGCTTCGCATTGCTTCGTGCACTGTTCTGCTTTTCTTTGCACAGTTGGGGATGTCAACACCTTGCAGGGCAGAGTGCCGAACCTCGGAGAGATTGCCAGTCAGATTTGGGCCTGAGGCAACCAGATGCATTTCACACATGCCTTCCAACTATCAGGTTATGAATCTGTTAGTCAAAGCTGGCCTAGAAAGGAGATCAGTTGGACTCTCCGACATTTCAATCCCTTTTGAAGCTTCTGAACTCCTTTGATTCTTATTGGATCCTTTGTTCGCTTCCTTTTCTGTGCGGCAGTTTCCAGGTGAACAACACCGGAACTGCTATAGACCGTTCGTTCATCGCCGGTGGTGGCCTTGAGGCAGTCACGCGTGCTTGAAGTGCTAACTTCGGTTCTAAGAGCTATGCTTTGGATCCAAATTGACTTGTATGTTTTGTCAAATTCTGTTGTGAAATGGCTTCTTTTGTCAAGCCTTTGAGACCCAACAAAGGTGGATGAAAGCACATGTAGATATGAAGATGATTTCAACATGACTTCAAGATGACTTCAACATGACTTCAAGATGACTTCAAGATGACTTCAAGATGTCTTGAAGATGACTTCAAGATGACTTCAAGATGTCTTGAAGATGACTTCAAGATGACTTCAAGATGTCTTGAAGATGACTTCAAGATGACTTCAAGATGTCTTGAAGATGACTTCAAGATGACTTCAAGATGTCTTGAAGATGACTTCAAGATGACTTCAAGATGTCTTGAAGATGACTTCAAGATGACTTCAAGATGTCTTGAAGATGACTTCAAGATGACTTCAAGATGTCTTGAAGATGACTTCAAGATGACTTCAAGATGTCTTGAAGATGACTTCAAGATGACTTCAAGATGTCTTGAAGATGACTTCAAGATGACTTCAAGATGTCTTGAAGATGACTTCAAGATGACTTCAAGATGTCTTGAAGATGACTTCAAGATGACTTCAAGATGTCTTGAAGATGACTTCAAGATGACTTCAAGATGTCTTGAAGATGACTTCAAGATGACTTCAAGATGTCTTGAAGATGACTTCAAGATGACTTCAAGATGTCTTGAAGATGACTTCAAGATGACTTCAAGATGTCTTGAAGATGACTTCAAGATGACTTCAAGATGTCTTGAAGATGACTTCAAGATGACTTCAAGATGTCTTGAAGATGACTTCAAGATGACTTCAAGATGTCTTGAAGATGACTTCAAGATGACTTCAAGATGTCTTGAAGATGACTTCAAGATGACTTCAAGATGTCTTGAAGATGACTTCAAGATGACTTCAAGATGTCTTGAAGATGACTTCAAGATGACTTCAAGATGTCTTGAAGATGACTTCAAGATGACTTCAAGATGTCTTGAAGATGACTTCAAGATGACTTCAAGATGTCTTGAAGATGACTTCAAGATGACTTCAAGATGTCTTGAAGATGACTTCAAGATGACTTCAAGATGTCTTGAAGATGACTTCAAGATGACTTCAAGATGTCTTGAAGATGACTTCAAGATGACTTCAAGATGTCTTGAAGATGACTTCAAGATGACTTCAAGATGTCTTGAAGATGACTTCAAGATGACTTCAAGATGTCTTGAAGATGACTTCAAGATGACTTCAAGATGTCTTGAAGATGACTTCAAGATGACTTCAAGATGTCTTGAAGATGACTTCAAGATGACTTCAAGATGTCTTGAAGATGACTTCAAGATGACTTCAAGATGTCTTGAAGATGACTTCAAGATGACTTCAAGATGTCTTGAAGATGACTTCAAGATGACTTCAAGATGTCTTGAAGATGACTTCAAGATGACTTCAAGATGTCTTGAAGATGACTTCAAGATGACTTCAAGATGTCTTGAAGATGACTTCAAGATGACTTCAAGATGTCTTGAAGATGACTTCAAGATGACTTCAAGATGTCTTGAAGATGACTTCAAGATGACTTCAAGATGTCTTGAAGATGACTTCAAGATGACTTCAAGATGTCTTGAAGATGACTTCAAGATGACTTCAAGATGTCTTGAAGATGACTTCAAGATGACTTCAAGATGTCTTGAAGATGACTTCAAGATGACTTCAAGATGTCTTGAAGATGACTTCAAGATGACTTCAAGATGTCTTGAAGATGACTTCAAGATGACTTCAAGATGTCTTGAAGATGACTTCAAGATGACTTCAAGATGTCTTGAAGATGACTTCAAGATGACTTCAAGATGTCTTGAAGATGACTTCAAGATGACTTCAAGATGTCTTGAAGATGACTTCAAGATGACTTCAAGATGACTTCAAGATGACTTCAAGACGACCTTTCTACGAAAAGATGTGCCTTTCTAAGAGAGCGACAGCCGTAGCACAGCTGTGGAGGTCGCCTCCATGGCGTTGAACGATCCTGCGGAGGCGCTTCTGAGATTTCGCTCTTTGAAGCGCCTTTGTGTAGCTAAGAGATGCGTAGCTTGTGGATAGCTGCGTAGCTGCGTAGCTTGTGCATAGCTTGTGCTTATGGTTAGCTTTGAACGGAACACCCAGAAATGGACGCCTCATATTGATTCTGCCATTTCCAAACGGTTTTGCAAAGACAGAGTTTAGAGGCAGGCAAAGGTGCCACTGCTACTTGTCAGTGAAGGTTTCAAAGCTAATTGATATTCCCAAGAGCAACCTTTCAATTCTAAGTTTTCCTAACAATAGACAGTCAAATGCGAGGTTGCTTAAGGAATTCCAACAAGAATATCAAGATTCGAGAACGTTCAAACTGTGATAAAACGTGGGAGTTTTGTCGTTCAAATTTTCGCAGCGAGAGGAGCTTTTTTTCGCATTTCTCAGAGCCCTGCACCCAGTGCCGACAACAACATGTCACATGTCACAACATGTCCATTTGTTGTGTCAAAGAAGCTGAAGAAAATACTGGGGGAGATCTCGGTTTGTCCCTGTCTTGTCAGATTTCACGCTTGCAGAATGATTCCAGCCAAGTGGAAGGCCACGGGAATAGCTTTTTGCAGAGTTGTTTGACTGACATCTGCAGAATTGAAAGCAACAATGAGAAAGGGATAGAAGCTTGATGTAGAAGGATAGAATGGAATAGAAGGATGGAAGTTCTTGGAAGGATAGAAAGGGCATCCACAGGGATCCCCAAGAAGCGAACGCTTTGTGGAGGCATTGTGAGGGCACAGGAGTTGAAGCAGCTGCAGTGGATCGATGATGCTACAGATGCCCTTCAGGTGCAACAAAATGGAAACATATGCAGAAACAGAATGCACATCATATGCATATCTATATTAACACATTTCTTAAATACATATTATATACACGTAGAAATTTACGTTCTTCTCTTGCTTAGGCGGAAGGCCCAACAGGTTGCAAAGTGCTCAAAAATTAGCTTTCTTTCAACATGAATTGCGACATACAACCTTTCTGTGAAATCTGCACCTTAGTCCTGCAGAAACAGATTTGCAGTTGCCGTTGATGTTTTCACATCTGGCCTCAGATTTCTAGCACCTTGCTGAACCCGGAGATCGGAAGTTACATCCACCTTCAGGCTGAGCATTGTGCAGAATGGGCTTCTGTGGAGATCTTTTGAAACCATGCGAGATGACACAAATGACGCAGATGATGCAGATGACGGATGACCTGAAATGTTCCACTTTCTTTGGGATCTTTGAAAGTCTGAAATGTGGTGTGGCCGTTTGCATTTTGACATGCTGACAGTTGAAGATCAACTTCGTTCGTGGTGGACTTGTCCAGCCAGACACTCAGATGGCTCAAAGCGCTGGGCAAAGTGGAATTCCAGCTATGCTAACGTGCAAAGTGTGCCTTCGAAGGTGTTGCAATGTGTCCTTCAAAGTGTGAGACATTGCCTTAACACAGCTGTCTTCCTTAGGCCCGAGATGGAAGTGCGGCCTTTGCAAACACGGGTTTGGCACAATGTTCTGGAGATCATCGTGGATGTGATCTGGGTTGGGAGCCCATTCAAAGTGGTACTCGTTATCAGAATGTATCTGCCGATTGACCCAGGGCTTGCTCATACTCCTCCTCGCTGTCCTAGCCTTGCAAGAGGTCTTTGAGGATTCTGGTTCGGGTCTCAAACCTTTGATGTCGTGATCCAGAACATGCATAAGAGGTGTGCGATGCAGAAGGCTTATTACAACACTTGGGATATAGAAATATGTCAAGAGTCACAAGAGCACCTCATGTGTATTGAGTTATGCAGATAACAGGTGTACTGTAGTAGTGTGTAGTGTACTGCTGTGCTGTTGTGTACTGTACTGTGCTCAGTTTTGGATTATATAGGGGCAGCTTGTCAAGTTGTGACCTGGGAAATCTGATGGCTTCGAAGTCCTTAGTCCTACCCTGGTTCCTTTCAGGTAGCTGCTCACAGCGCTGTTGTTTGAGATCCCAGAGTGAGAGACATATCAAGAGACACAACATGACACAACCCTAATCGATGTTTCCACGTTTCGCTCACGTTTCGCGAAACATGTGAATTCCAAACAGTTTGATTCCCTGTTTAGGCGGCAACTTCTGGTTGCTCGTGGACTGGTTATTCATTTTAGCCAAGCACTCAGCCGCACCTCATCGCGTCTCGACGTCTCTGCAGTGACATCTTTACGCAGCAAGGTCGGTTTGACGCTCATCGGCTTCTTCTTTGCAAGCTCCTCAGAGCTGAAATCGAAATCTTCTCTTCCAAGAGGTCATGAAGTGGAAATGAACCTTCTGAAGCACGGAAGAACCGAGATTTAATCTATTCAATCAATGTGATTTATGTTAATTCTTATTTGTGTCTATTTTTTATCCAAATTCTTTTGTTTCTTTGCCAAATTCGATTTTCAAGGTCTACAATGCTGGGATGGACGGTCTCGATAGACACATGGCCCTGCTCTTAGAGGCATAGCACCTTGTGAGGAGCGTGTGTGCAAACGTGGATGTGCAAAGCATAGCTGGCATAGAAAGCATAGAGCTTCATGCTTATATATATATATATATGATATATATATATATATATATGATATATATATATATATCATAAATCAACATGTCTTTTCCAAACAAACTGAAAGCATTTTCTGTTGAACATGTGGAGCACTGCTGAGGCGGAGCTGCCAGTTGCTCTTTCTGAGGCGAAGATCTCCTCCATTTGGATAGTCTTAGTCTAAAATCTAAAACAATTCAAAGCAAAAAACAAAAAAATGAGAATATATTTTTATATTTATATTTTATTCTATTTTATTTTGTTTTTCCCCAGATAGCTGGAAGCTATAGGGGTTCTTACTTCCAAAAGAAAGGGTGCTTGTCGGCGAACTTTTTGGTGGAGGGTGCTGTCGGCAGGTGCTGTCCGTAGGTGCTGTGGGCGGGTGCTGTCGGCAGGTGCTGGTGGAAGGTGCTGTCGGCAGGTGCTGTCGGCAGGTGCTGTCGGCAGGTGCTGTTGGCAGGTGCTGTCGGCAGGTGCTGTTGGCAGGTGCTGGTGGCAGGTATTGTCGACAGTGTCGGCAGGTGCTGTTGGCAGGTGCTGATGGCAGGTGCTGTCGGCAGGTGCTGGTGGGCAGGTGCTGTCGGCAGGTGGTGGTGGCAGGTGCTGTTGGCAGGTGCTGTTGGCAGGTGCTGTGGGCAGGTGCTGTTGGCAGGTGCTGTCGGCAGGTGCTGTTGGCAGGTGTTGGCGGCAGGTGCTGTCGGCAGGTGCTGTTGGCATGATGTTGGCAAGTGGTGTTGGCAGATGCTGTCAGCAGGTGCTGTGGGCAGGTGCTGTTGGCAGGTGCTGTCGGCAGCTGCTGGTGGCAGTTATTGTCGACCGGTGCTGTCGGCAGGTGCTGTTGGCAGGTGCTGTTGCCAGGTGCTGGTGGCAGGTGCTGTGGGCAGGTGCTGTTGGCAGGTGCTGTC
>VSDK01006786.1:63122-87183 GCA_009767595.1 Symbiodinium kawagutii | reverse complement strand
CAAGGAAGACTTCTATTCCGAGGAGAAAGAAGAGTTCTATTGCAAGGAGAAAGAAGAGTTCTATTCCAAAGAGAAAGAAGAGTTCCATTCCAAGGTCAAAGAAGAATTCTATTCCAAGGAGAAAGAAGCGTTCTATTGCAAGGAGACAGAAGAATTCCATTCCAAGGAGAAAGAAAAGTTCTATTCCAAGAGAAAGAAGAGTTCCATTCCAAGGTCAAAGACGAATTCTATTCCAAGGAGAAAGAAGAGTTCTATTGCAAGGAGAAAGAAGAGTTCTATTCCAAAGAGAAAGAAGAGTTCTATTCCAAGAGAAGCAAGAGTTTTATTCCAAGGTCAAAGAAGAATTCCATTCCAAGGAGAAAGAAGAGTTCTATTCCAAGAGAAGGAAGAGTTCCATTCCAAGGAGAAAGAAGAGTTCTATTCCAAAAAGAAATGGAAATCGGAAAATTTCAGGTCAAGATTCAGAAGATGCCTTCAGACTTGAGAGCATGGCATTTGACATTTTCATCGAAATCATTGACAACAATTTTTGATCAAACATTAGAACCTACTTGATTCCCTACCCCAACCTTGTTGTCCATACATGTTCTATCTGGGGTCTATGCCGGTGTAATAATGTATTTGTGCAGAAAAGACTTGGACGATTTCTTGATTTCTAACTCTTTCCTGTTTCTTCACGTTTATATTTCGGTGCCCAGTACGTGTCGACGACAACGATCCTCAGAGCTCCAGAAATCCAGGACCAGAAGTGGGCACACGAAAAGCAGATACAGAATTCACTTATACTGGCTTATACATGGGTTATACATATGTACTAGTAGGAGCTCATACTAGCTGCTGAAGCTGCTGAGATGTATCTGTTTATACTGGGCTTTGGAGATGAGCGCAAGATTTGGACGACATTCGGGGCTTAGCTTGTCAAAGCTCGATACTAAGGTGCTAAAAACCATGATTAGGAACTCTGTCTCAGTGTTTGCTGTAGCTGAGAATGGTAGGGCTCGCTTTGAAATGAGCTGTTTGCTTTCAGGAAGAATGGGAAAACAATCAGGCACGTTGCCACACATGAAGTCTCGAAGGGCCATGTGAGGGAAGGGGCAGTCATCTCACTGCTGTTTCCTGCGGCATCCAAAGTAACTCAGTGACAAGACTTTTTCCACCACAACATGTCGTGAGTCAGTCGGAACCCTTTGTCCCTGCGTAGGCCATCTCTGAAGAGCGTTGGCAGGCCTGAGACTTGAAGCGAGGACAGAATGCCTTTTCTTTTCATTTCGTCATTTCTCTTTGAAAAATCATTTTCATTTTCAAAAAATCTTTTTCCCGTCCATCTTCATTTTCCTTTTCATCAGTTTCTCGACATTTTAATTTTTCAACTCCAGCCGATCATGGTGTCAGCTTCATTCTCTTCCAAGGCCCAATTCCAAGAAGATCTGGAGTTGATGGTGTTCCTCAAGGTTTACCATCGGTCAGTTCCTAAATGCTAAGCTCTGAAGCATTTCCATCGTTTCGCTCGCGATTTAGGCTAGGGATGTTTTGGTACGTGGGGTCCTGGCCTTGGCGCCACACTTGCTGAAGCCCAGCTTACGATGCAAAGAATTTGCGACAGATCAGAGGTCCAGTGAGGTCCAGTGAGGTCCAGGCTGATCTTGAGATGTAGAACTCGTTTGGAGGCAATAGCAGTCTTTAACCACACCTGGCCAAACGTATTGAAGTTGGTGTTTGGAACCTGCATCCACTGCATCCCCAAGGTTGATTTTGCTGCGCTTCTTCCGCGGTTTTGCTGGGCAGTGAACGCCTCAAAGAACCATTTCTCTTCGTATCGATGAGTACATTGAGCTATGTCAAGATTTGTCAAGCAGTGTCTCTGGCACCTGTGTTGTCGCGAATCCATTTATTGCAAGGCCACGCATTGCGGCCATTGGGCGCACCATCGGCAGAGCTGTCTGAGCCAAAGTCAAAACTCACGTCGCAGTCTTTCCCACTCTCTTTCTCTCTTTTATTCCATATTCTCTGTAATTTTTTTTTTTTCTCTCTCTCTCTCTCTCTCTCTCTCTCTCTCTCTCTCTCCTTTTTTTCATTGTAATTATATATATATATATATTATATCTTCTGCATTTTTGATGTCTGAGGCATAGCAGAAGTTTCAGCAATGAGACAGCAAGTAGCAGTAGTGAAGGTATGTCAAGGTTCCGTAGGAGGCGATTTTCGTGGGCAGATGTTCAGGCTGCAGATATTGGGCATGTTGGCTTCATGGCCTCTTGGCATGATCAGTACGATGAGGCTCTCAACTTCCCAAGGATTTTGGTGCAAAGGTTTGATCCAGAACTTCATCTCAGTTTGATCTCAATCTGATTCCTTTGATTCCTTTGATTCCTCTGGGGTTTCATCCCCGAGGTGACCATTGCCCTCTTCAATCTCATCCTTGGAGGTTGGAGATGCTGCTCATGGATCTCATGGCATAGCATGGCATTGTGCTGAAAGGAAATACAAACGTGTCCGTAGGTCTGAACCATTGTGTTTGTTTCGGCTTTTAGAATTTTCAATACCATTTCTCCTTTTTTAGTATGAAATGTATCGCATCCTATTGTCGGGCATTGAATTGAGCTTCTCTTCGTGTTGTATTCCATTGAGATTGTATTGTATTGTATCTTAAGATTTTGCATTGTACTGTATTGCATCGTATTGCATTGTATTGTATTGTGTTGTGTTGTGTTGCATTGGATTGGATATCATTGAAATGTATTGGAATGCATTCGAATGTATTGGATCGTATCACATTGTATTATCTTGTATTGACTGCATTGTTCTATACTGTATCGCAATGTATTATATAGGAATGTATTAGATTGGAATGTATCAGAATGCATTGGAATGTCTTTTATTGCATTGTGTTGTATTGTATTGATTAAAATGTATTGGAATCCATTGTGTTGTCTTGTAGTCTCTTGTATTGTGTTGTATTCTATTGTGTGGTATTGTACTGTACTGTACTGTATTGCATTGCATTGCATTGCATTGTATTGTATTGTATTGGAATGCATTGTACTGTATTGTATTGGAATGTATTGGAATGAAAGGAATGCATTGGAGTGTATTTTATATCGTATTGTATCATATTGTATTCTCTTCTGTTGTACTGCATTGTTCTATACAGTATTGTATTGTATCATATCCGAATGTATTATATTATATAGATTGGAATGTATCAGAATGCATTGGAATGTAGTGTATTGCACTGCGTTGTACTGCACTGTGTTGTATTGTATTGTATTGTCTTGTATTGTGTTGCACTGTATTGTATTGTATTGTATTGCATTGTATGGTATTGAATTGAATTGACCTGTATTGTACTGTATTGTATTGTACTTTATTGTATTCTATTGTATGGTATTGTATTGTATTGTATTGTATTGTATTGTGTTGTATTGTATTGTCTTGTATTGTATTGTATTGTATTGTATTGTGTTGTATTGTATTGTCTTGTATTGTATTGTATTGTATTGTATTGATTCATTCATTCTCTTTTTGCATTGTATTGTGTTGGATTTCGGGTTGTCTTGTGCGCCGTATTGTTGTCCTGTAGTATCTCGTATTGTATGGGGTATTGTACTGGGTATTGTAGTGGACAATGCCACATTTTGTATTGAGTCTTGCTGTGGGTTTTGTGCTCAGTCTGATCACAAAATTTTGTATGGAATGTTGTTTGAAGTACTATAGGCTATATGAAGTAGCGAAAGGAATACGATACTGAATATCCTGCTGTATTTGCTTTGTGGAGTCCTGTTTTGCGTATGTTTTTTGTGTTAGTCTTATTTGCATTGCATGGTTTGCTTTTCGTTGGAATGTATGGTCTTGATAAATTACGTTTCTTTTTATGCTTTGGGTCTTGACATGTTGCCCTTTGATGTGCTTGTGCTGCATGTTTGGTTGCAGTAAGTTAGATCTTTAGATCTAATTCGAGGCTCGAAATTTTCGAAAAGAGAGAAGTGAGAAGGAAAAAGAGAGCAGGTAACAGATACAGCAAGACATCACAATAGAGAGCGAAAAATAGAGAAGAATGTGAAGGGAAGGAAGGAGAAAAGGCAAGCAGGGAAGGGGAGCCAAGATGCAGGAACCAAGCAAACAAGGCCAAGAGAGAGAAGACCATAAAACAAGAGAGCAATGGAAGAAGAAAAGAATCAAAGAGCGGAAGAAGGTAAGGAAGTAGGAAGAAAACAAGAAAAAGGAAAAGAAAGAAGACTGATTTCAAGAACCAAGCAAGAATCAACCAAGAAAGAGAAACAACTCAGAAATAAAGAAAGAAACCATAGCAGAACAAAAGAAGAAAGGAGTGAAGGAAGGACAGAAGGAAAGAAAGAATAAAGGGAAGAAAGAAAGGAACAAAGAAAAGAAAGAGGGAGGGGGGGAAGGAAAGGGAGAAGGAAAGAAGGAAAGAAAGAAGAGAAACAAAAAGCAGCGCAGAAAGAAGGAAATTATAGATGAAGAAAAAAAGGAACGTAGGAACAAACACAAGATTAGACACAAAATGGCTCCCCAAACCGTCACACAGATCACTAAGAACAAAAAACAACAGGCAAAGCATGGAAAGGATCGAAGAACAAACAAGAAGAAAAATACAAGGAACAATTAGGCAAGTGAGGGAGAAAAAAGAGGAAGAAGGGAAAAGGTGGGAGAAAAGGAATAAGGAAGAGAGGAAAAGAGAAGAGATAAAAGTGAGGAAGAGAGAAAGAAGGAAGGATGACAGAAAGAAAAGAAAGAAAAGAAAGGAAAGAAAGGAAAGGAAAGAAAGGAAAGGAAAGAAAGGAAAGAAAGGAAAGAAAGGAAAGAGAGGAAAGGAAAGAAAGAAAAGAAAGGAAAGAAAGGACAGAAAGGAAAGAAAGGACAGAAAGAAAGGAAAGGAAAGAAAGGAAAGAAAGGAAAGAAAGAAAGGAAAGGAAAGAAAGGAAAGAAAGGAAAGAAAGAAAGGAAATGAAAGAAAGGAAAGAAAGGAAAGGAAGGAAAGAAAGGAAAGAAAGGAAAGAAAGGAAAGAAAGGAAAGAAAGGAAAGAAAGGAAAGAAAGGAAATGAAAGAAAGGACAGAAAGGACAGAACAGAAAAAAGGAAAGGAAAGAAAGGAAAGAAAGGAAAGAAAGGAAAGAAAGGAAAGAAAGGAAAGAAAGGAAAGAAAGGAAAGAAAGGAAAGAAAGGAAAGAGAGGAAAGGAAAGAAAGAAAAGAAAGGAAAGAAAGGACAGAAAGGAAAGAAAGGACAGAAAGGACAGAACAGAAAGAAAGGAAAGAAAGGAAAGAAAGAAAGGAAATGAAAGAAAGGAAAGAAAGGAAAGGAAGGAAAGAAAGGAAAGAAAGGAAAGAAAGGACAGAAAGGACAGAACAGAAAGAAAGGAAAGGAAAGAAAGGAAAGAAAGGAAATGAAAGAAAGGACAGAAAGGACAGAACAGAAAGAAAGGAGAGAAAGGACAGAAATGAAAGAAAGGAAAGGAAAGAAAGGAAAGAAAGGAAAGAAAGGAAAGAAAGGAAAGAAAGGAAAGAAAGGACAGAAAGGACAGAACAGAAAGAAAGGAAAGAAAGGAAAGGAAAGAAAGGAAAGAAAGGAAAGAAAACTCAGATAGAGACAGATAGAAAGATGCAAGGACGGATGTATATACAAGTGGATGAGTGGATGAAGGAATAGACCAATTGATAGGTGGACGGGTGGGTGCTAGGGTGTATGGGTTGATAAACATATCAGGAGGGCAAATTAAACGGAAGGAACGAGTAGAATAGAAAAACACAATTCAGACAAAAAAAATCTAAGAGTTGAAACAGATCCAGTTGCAAAATGGACACGATATCATAGGTTAGAGAAGAGCTAGATCATAGAGATTGCACACTATACATAGATTAGAACCAGAATCTTGAGATGAAATAAATTCCAGCAGCTAGATGTCGTGGGTCCGATAGCTTGGGTTGTGCAATAACATGGAATGGAATAGGATGCAGTGCAGTTTCCATCACTGTAGATAGCTTGTAGAGGGGGGTAAGTAGACAGGTAGGTTTATATACGCAGGTTGGGCAGATTCAGGTGGTACGTGGAAGCGCAGAGAGGCTCATGACAAAAGATGAGCAAAACAAGCAAATCAAAAAGTAAATAAAACGAAGGCCCTAAAGAAGGCAAGGAAGGTAAGGGAGGCAAGGGGGCAAGGGAGGCAAGGGAAACAAGGGAGGCAAGGGAGGCAAAGGATGCAAGGAAAGCAAGATAGGCAAGGGAGGAATGAAGCAAGAAAGAGTCCTAGACAAATGGGCCAATTGAGTGTGTATAGCAGAGGGATTGATAGAAAAGGTACCAAGGTACATGATATGGTCAAAATATGGCTTATGGCAGGGGGATACGAACACGTACAAGTTACATCAGTTTATCCATAGACAGGTTGGATGACTTGGATGAGAGGTAGGTCCAGGGAGGTTTCAGAGATGG
Source organism: Symbiodinium kawagutii (assembly GCA_009767595.1). NCBI lineage: Eukaryota > Dinophyceae > Suessiales > Symbiodiniaceae > Symbiodinium > Symbiodinium kawagutii. The sequence continues at coordinate 80,734 of VSDK01006786.1, read as the reverse complement.
CGCATCTGTCAAGCAGCGCGCCCAAATGGGGTGTGCCAGGGCACCTGCTTTTCGGTCCCGAACTTGAAGCATGGCTGGAAGCCCAACGCCACACCAAAACAATACGCATCTTGCCATATCTTAAACAAAATACATTTGAAGCTTAGCAAATCTTAAAGCGCTCAATGTATTCTTTTATTTCTTCTTATCAACAATGCGATGGGAGAAGCACATGATGACTTTAGGACACCCAAAAGTTTTTCTTGGTCCTGAGGTCATCCTTGGGGAATTCTTTGATGACCACGCTCGGATCCAAGAGCTCCGGGGTGATCAGCTTAGGATAGTCATTGCCATTGCTCTAAAAACCTCAAGTTTTTAGGGAAGTCGCATGAAGCAGAAGGGCATGCTACCTGTGGTGGCAGACAGTGGAGCTTTGTCATCCTGAGGATCCTGATCCTCTTTGGTCAGGGAGACATAGGAGCTATGTGTCTTGGCAGTCCCAAGTCCGAACACAGATTCCACGGAAGAGTTGGTCTATGGCAGAAGGTGAATGTAACGTAGGAATAACAAGATTACTTACCGCAGAATGTCACTTACGCAGCTTACCTGTCCTTACAGAAGGTCTGGTTCACGTAATGTAAGCGAACTGCAAGCGACAGGTATTTGATTGCTCCAGCATCAACCTTGGTCGCCTCCTAAGTTCACAAGCGATGTTTGAACTGCGAAGAGCTGCTTTTTTGATGCACGTGGTTCAGCCGGTCTCAGTGTGTCCTGCGAAGACTTTGGGATGCAAGTTCTCTGGCTCTTGGGCTTCTCCTTCTTTTCCTCCTGTCTGTTGGAGTTTGGTTTACCTTGTCCCAGGTTTCAGGGTGTCACAGCAAAGTGTTGGAATCTTTTCTCACAGCATATCAGGAAGCTGGCTTCTCCAACGACTCCATCCTTCACTTTTGCTTGCTCAGGTTGGTGGAGTCCTCACTCCTTTCAAGTGTGGCGCATTCCCACATTGTCCTAGTCTTTACTCCAGTGTACAACCTTGGACCTGTTTCGGTCTTTAGGTTGATGCCTTATCTGCATACATTTTGTGAATTATTTTTGTTCCTCAGTCTTGACCCTTGATCTCCAGCCTGAGAGGCAATGCCAAAACGCATTTCGAACAAGCTTACTTCCCTTACTTCTTTCGTTGGAGCATCCTGATTGATTTGGTTTGCATTGCCACCATTTGAGCGCAACCATTTTGGGTTTCTCAGACCGCGTCTTCCCTTTTGTTGAAAGGGTCAGTTTCCTGCACTGCTTTCACTCTTGCGGTCTCAGATTTTACGGCGCTTGTGTGTGGATTTCTGTTTCATGAAACACCCAACAAGAATTTGCTTATGTTTCATCTAGTTTCCCTGTCTTGTTCCGTTTTGAAGCATAGATCTGCAATGTGTTTTGTGATTGCAGTTCTTGGGGCGAAAGAATAGCACCAGCTTCAATGTCGCATTCCGTTTCTGAGTTTTTTGGGCCTCATTTGGGAAAACATGTGGGAAATTCCACAGGGTTCAGGATTAGTTAGTGCAAGACAAGGTTTCAAAGGGCTCTGAACATGAAACTAGTCCACGATGATCAGATGCGCTTGAGTTGTCCAGCGGTCTGGGGTCAGGCAAGAGACAAGATAATCAACAACGCAAGGAGGAAGGAGGGGGAAATGAGAAAAGTCGGGGCTTGCAGACTGCTTTCAGACTGCTTCTGTTCAAAGCTGTTCCACGGTGCAGAAGGGCGGTGCCAGTCTTTGTTGGTTGAGAGATGGCATTTCAGGGAGCCATCTCACGTGTTTTCCGTCTCTCACGTTTGCCGTCTAGTGGCTGACTATTTTTTTGGAGGCAATTGGTCAGAGATGAGTTGTCTCTTCAGATGTTCGGCCTTGCCTTTCTATTTCCTCAGTTTTGATTGGAAGCTTCCTTTGCTTCAAAAGGGTTGCGGTTATCTATCACACCGGCCTTTTTCCCCCAGTAGAGCACCTTTGCAGTGTCAAATCCTTTTCAACTCAAGATTTCCGGAAAAATACTGTTTCTGCTTACACTCTGCATTTGGTAGTAATTGAGCTTGACTGGTCAAGTTTAGACTTGGGACTGCAGATTCACAGTCACTGAAACTGAGATTTGGGGCCTGAGCTATATCATTTGCATCATCGTCATGCTGATGAGCATGCCTTGACCTCGTGAGAGATTGCGACATTTGCACAGCCCTGCAGGAGCATCTTCCTATTGAGACTTTGTTTTCCAGATTTGTTTCTCTAGAATTCAGATCCCCCACATGGTACAGGCTGCTACGTTTCTTCTTTTGCTGTACGAATGAGCAGGTTGTTTAGCATTTGCTTGATTGCTTTTGGTCATTATATCATATCACAGAACATACTAACGATAGAGAGTTCTGTAACGTGATGTGATATGTCATGAAACTAAATGCAACACATTGTACTGTATGTAAAGTTTGAAAAAATGAAACAAACGCAATACATAAACGTAGAAACTTGGGATGTTTCCTTACATCGTGAGATTTTATATTTCTATGATATGCGATGAATGTCGTATGTATGCATGCATGCATGCATGGGTGGATGTCCATGTTATGTCATGGGATGTCATGTTGTGTTGTGTGATTTCAATGTGATGAAAGGTAGAATGAAGCACAGTGTGACATTCGCATGACATGGATGTACGCACTGTTTGTTGTTTGGTGACATTCATAAAGCACATAGTACAGCAGTTCTCGAGCAGAAGGAAACTGTACTTAAGTATGTGCTGCTTGAAGTAGTACGCTTGAAAACCTATATGTGAAAACATTTTTATGTTTCATTTGTATTCAGTACAAGTATACTAAATATATTTATGTTTGTCTCCCAGTGAATTTGGGCCAAGGATTACTGCAATTCTCATTGCTCACCATCGCGAGGCATGGAAAGTTGTTGTCAGTTCCCGCTGCCTTCCCCAATGACATCCATTGACCATGTCAAAATTCTTAGGTTCGCAAGAAGAGAGGGCCAAAAGCTCAAGAACATCAACCAGAGTGCTCTGCAACGGATTTTTGATAGATTTTCATGAAGAATCTATGCAATTTTTGAGTAATCTCTACATGATTTCATTAAAATCCCTACATATTTCTATACATCTTTCTACTTCGAAGTTTCATGTCGTGGACGAGTTTTTGACTGCTTCGGCCGTTCAAGGCGAGCGCAAATGACCCTGCCTCACCAATGCTTTCTGATGCTGGAAGACTTTGTTTGGAAGGTTCCAAACCTGTTTGGAAGAGTTTAGATTTATTTACTATGTTCCAAACTGAATATTTGTTTAACTCATTTTCTTTCAAACCTATAGATTCTGTCTCTCTCTCTCTCTCTTTATGTATTTCCATTTCTTTATTGCTTTTTCGAATACATAAAGAGAGATAGAAGAGATAGAAATACAGAAATAGATCTCCTTTTGTATCTCTTTCACTTTCGATATGACATATCTGTATTCAAATTTTATAATTCTCTGTATTTTCATTCATTTTTATATTCTGTATCCGTTTACTCATCTTCGGTTTTCGAATGTTGCAAACGCACATGGCTACTGTCTCGCCAGCGGAGCTACGATGCACGGAGCTTGCTGCGCTTCATGCGTTCAAGGTGGGGTTCCAATACGTTATAAACGTGAATCTATTGAAAAGAAATGGGAAACAAAGAAATAAATCATGAATAGAAATTTCATAGAACTCTTATTGAAACAGTTCCTTTGTGTATCCAACATTTTGTGCTAACGAATTCCTCAGCAGTTTGAGAGCCCGAGGGCTGGACCGAAGAGCAAGATCTTGCGAGCGCTGCCTGTACTGAAGTGCCTGAGTTCATTAAGGGCAGCACAAAGGGCACATGTTTGGTGATTTATTTTTGACCTGAGTGGATTATGGATGACTACGGCATGGGTTTGTTGGATATTCAGTCGTTGCTATGCAATCCTTTTTCTGAGTCGCAACTGTTGAATTTGGCTTCGGAACTTATTGTTCCTGACTGGGGTGAGATGCTTGTTTCTAGTTTCTAGAGTTTCCATCATGAGCTCTTGATTTCGAGGCCAGAAACAAGGCGAGTGAGAAGCATCCCATATGTTGGATGCTCAGCCGGACGTGGATGACTTTAAGTGGCAAAGGAGTGATGTTGACTTCCACAACCACACTCCATGTAACATTCTCCTTTCTCTCCTCTACTCTTCCTGAGGATGCCTTGATCGACTACTTCCGTTCAGAAGGCTCCAGTTGGATGACATTGGAAGTACAGTGCCATGGCTTTGACACGACGGCACTGACAGATCATGGCCAAGAGTCCGTCTTACCTGGCTGGGCCACTGTGAAGAAGGCGCGGCTTGGTGCGACCGTTGGACTGTCCGAGTCAAGACCTCCGCCAGGAAGAATTCTACAAATTCGGCGTTGACTCAGCGACCACGAGTCGAATCATGAGAAAATGCCACGTTGGAGCTTCAGAGTAAAATGATGGAAATGCAAATCTTCAAAAATTGTCAAACATCTTCAAAAATCTTCGAAATTCACAAATTTTGAGAAATTTTGAGAATTGCTACAGCCAAGCAATCCTTGGCACTGCCGCAGCAAGTCTTGTCGCGCCCCAAGGCTGCCACCAGCAACAGTCCCGATCAAGAGATGCCCGTGATGCGACTTTTTGAGGCATCGAAAGCCTTGTTTTGCATATGTATCTATATACATATATACATATATATATATAAATATAAATGAATACATTGTTTGGACGGTTTGGAGAAAGAGAAAACATCTAGCTTTTGAATGGTTCTTTTGAAGTGCTGGAAATGCTTCTCTTTCTCCATCTCGAGTTAGAACATACTGGCGAAATGAACGCCTAGAAAGTAGTTTTTCTGTTGCTTTGGCTCCACACAGGAGTTTCAATCTTCAATGCAAGAGACCTGCCACGTTCTGGATGTCGTGATCCACCCAGAGCAAAATGACAGAGCTTAAAAAGTGAAAAAGGAAAGCAAAAAGGTGTAAACATGAAAAAAGTATGAACAAATCATGGAAAATAGATCACATAATAGAGGGACCAAGCATATGTTTAGAACCTTTTTGGAACATTTGTCAAGTCAAACTACCTGTGCAGTGACAACGCTTTGAAGCGTCCTGCTCTGAGACTGGGGAAGAGCTCAAGACTTGGGTGGCAGAACGACGCGTGGACATGGCAAATGTCGAGTCCTGGACTCAGCGAAGGAGCAAAGCGATGAGCAAAGTTTTCGTGTCAGACTCTGCTTACGAAAGATGCAGATGTGGATGAAATCTGGAGGTAGTACCTAGAAATTTGCTGTTACTCCCACTTACTCAACAACAAAGTAAAAAATCTACATTTTCTGTCAATCTTTTTTCTGTCATTTTTTCCATCCACACAGTTTGACTCATTATGAGGCCACGGCAGCGAAAACTGGAAGCTTTGTCTCGCCCACAACCCAGAGAACGCCAAGTGGATCTATCCTTCTCTTCTTTCTCTCTTTCTCTCTCTTCCATTCTATTTCTTTCTCTTTCTTTCTCTTTCATTCTCTTTGTTTTTCTTTCATTCTCTTTCATTCTCTTTCTTTCTCTTCCATTCTATTTTTTACTCTTTCTATTTTTTAGTCTCTCTTTTTCATTCTGTTTCTTTCTCCTTCTGTTTCTTTTATTCTCTTTCTTTCTCTTTCTTTCTCTTCCATTCTACTTCTTACTCTTTCTTTCTCTTCCATTCTGTTTCATTCTCTTTCTTTCTCTTTCTTTCTCTTCCATTCTATTTTTTACGCATTTTTTTTTTCTTCTCTTTTCATTCTCTTTCTTTCTCTGCCATTCTATTTTTTACCCTTTCTCTCTCTTTATTTCTCTTTCATTCTCTTTCTTTCTCTTTCATTCTCTTTCTTTCTCTTTCTTTCTCTTCCATTCTATTTCTTACTCTTTCTTTCTCTTTCATTCTCTTTCTTTCTCTTTCTTTCTCTTCCATTCTATTTTTTACTCTTTTTTTTACTGTTCTCTTTTCTTTCCCTTCCTTTCTCTGCCATTCTAATTTTTACCCTTTCTTTCTCTTTATTTCTCTTTCATTCTCTTTCTTTCTCTTTCATTCTCTTTCTTTCTCTTTCTCTTTTATTCTCTCGCTTTCTCTTTTATTCTCTATCTTTCTCTTTCATTTTCTTTCTTTCTCCTTCATTCTGCTTTTTTCTCTATCTTTCTCCTTCTTTCTCTTTATTTCTCTTTCATTCTGTTTCTTTCTCTTTATTTCTCTTTTATTCTCTTTCATTCTCTTTGTTTCTCTTCCATTCTATTTCTTACTCTTTCTTTCTCTTCCATTCTGTTTCATTCTCTTTGTTTCTCTTTCTCTCTCTTTATTTCTCTTTCATTCTCTTTCTTTCTCTTTCATTCTCTTTCTTTCTCTTTCTTTCTCTTTCTTTCTCTTCCATTCTATTTCTTACTCTTTCTTTCTCTTTCATTCTGTTTCTTTCTCTTTCTTTCTCTTTCTTTCCGTTTCTTTCTCTTTCTTTCTCTTCCATTCTATTTCTTACTCTTTCTTTCTCTTTCATTCTGTTTCTTTCTCTTTCTTTCTCTTCCATTCTATTTTATTCTCTTTCTATCTCTGCCATTCAATTTTTTACCCTTTCTCTCTCTTTATTTCTCTTTCATTCTCTTTCTTTCTCTTTCATTCTCTTTCTTTCTCTTCCATTCTATTTTTTTTCTCTTTTTTTACTCTTTCTCTTTTCATTCTCTTTCTTTCTTTTTCATTCTCTTTCATTTTCTTTCTTTCTCCTTCATTCTGCTTTTTTCTCTATCTTTCTCTTTTATTCTCTTTCTTTCTCTTTCATTGTATTTTTTACTCTTTTTGTTTTTTTACTCTCTCTTTTTCATTCTGCTTCTTTCTCTATCTTTCTCTTCCATTCTATTTTTTACTCTTTTTTTTCCTCTTCTCTTTTCTTTCCCTTCCTTTCTCTGCCATTCTATTTTTTACCCTTTCTTTCTCTTTATTTCTCTTTTATTCTCTTTATTTCTCTTTCATTCTCTTTATTTCTCTTTCATTCTCTTTGTTTCTCTTCCATTCTATTTCTTTCTCTTTCTTTCTCTTTCTTTCTCTTTCTTTCTCTTTCATTCTGTTTCTTTCTCTTTCTTTCTCTTTGTTTCTTTTGCACTTCTCTCTTGTTTCTTTGTCACACGTCCGTCTTCTTTGCGTGAATGATAGAGCTGTCCTCTCAGGTCAGCTGGAGCCAGCAGAACCTGTTTTCGGCTTGGAGACGTCTTGGCCCCGAGCAAACTCATTCGACCGTCAGGGGAAAGGATGGAAAAAGGGAGTTTCATTGACATCACTGGGAAGTCCAGATCGGCACAATGGTGTTTGCTTATCTCTGTTCGGAAAGCTGAGGTCACGCACCTCTCACTTTGTCCAATGTCAATGCATAACATCTAGGATTATCCAATGTGCAAATTTGCTAACGTCCAACTTCTTCTATCTCTGTTTAAATTTTAATGCAAGTTACTTCAATGCAATGACTTATCTAAAGAGTTTGCCTGGCCAACATTCGAAAGAAAAAAGGGCACATGACACTCCCAGTGCAGTTGAGTTTTTCATCAATTTGACAAAGTCAATCATGATGAAAAATGATGGATTGACTATGTCAAATTTGAATTTGCATGTGCGGTGGTTCACGACCGAAAAGCCCCTCGTTCACGTGCTCGCATTCGTGGTTCTTTTTGGTAGAGAGGCCTTCTCAATGCAATATGCCAACTATATATGTATGGCTAGATGCAGAATTCGAAGGCCTAAGCACTACTTGGCCACTTTGAATGTTTGAGACAATGTGTTCTCAGACTTGTCCAATTTTTTTGGCGCTTATCCGATGCCTACTTTAGGGGTCCTTTTGGAGATGTTTGGTGGTCCTAGGCACTTGCAGTGCAGTCATGCCTAGGCACTATGAAGAAGAACTTCCAGCTTTAGAGGCGGAATCGCAAAGGAAAGTACATTCGGAGCAAAGCAAAGACGTGTCTCTTTGACAAAGAAACTTCAAGTTACTTAAGTCATTCTGTTTCACGGTTTTGTTTCCTTTCGCAAAGCACTTCGAACTTACACAGAACTTGAAGTTGTTCGAAGTTGTTCGAAGTTGTTGAAAATTTGAAGTTTTGTTAAAACTTCATTGGAAGTTTGAAGTTTCACTTTCTGTTTTCATTGTGGCAGGGCCCAGCGGCTGGCCAAGCCATCGCTGATGCACCCCGCTGAAGGCTCACAGAAAGAACATGACAAATGTTCGCAATGAAATGAAATCTAAAAAGGCTGAAAATGAAAAGGTAGAGCTTGGTAGAACTCAGAGCTGGGTAGAACTTGGTGGTAGAAGCTCTCTCTTTGCTCGTGGCGAGTGTTTTGAGGCGTGCTCCTTTTGTGACTTTCCACTTTTCTTATCTTTTCTTGCTTCACATCTTAGAATTGCAAAGGCTTAAAAGGCTTAAAAGGCATAATTGTTCTTCATGGCTGTTCTGGATGTTCTCGCAGGGCGTGGCAGAGACGAATTCGGCAAGGGAAGCGGACAGTGCCAAACAGCTCGGCAAATCGCTGACAGTGACACTTTGACAAATCCACTTTTCTAAGAAAAAGTGACACTTGGCCAATTCACAGTTCCTAACACAGTGCTCACATTTATCATTTCTTGTGCCGGCTTCTGGGTCTGCAACCTGTTCTATTCAATGCTTCTGGAGCATTGAATCTCCCGGAGCATAGAGGCCAAAGAGGTCTTCAGGAGTGACCATGAAATGCATTGCCGCATTTCCAAAAAATGCATTCTGTTTGCGTATCTCAACGCATTGCATTTGGCATCCCGGCCTCGCGTATCCGTCCCTTGCAGGGAAACAACCTGTTCATCTCTTGCACTTTTTCTCTGTGTAAGTTTCTGTCTTGGATTACTGCATTCTTTGCATGATTTCTTTTATTTCTCTCTTGGAGTTTGATTCAGTTCGATTGTTTCCCAAGCTGACTTGGATTCAATTCAATTCATTTCTTGAATGCATATATATATATATATATGTATGTATGTATTTATATATATATATGTATTTATATTTATATATATATATGTATGTATTTATATATATATATATGTATTTATATATATATATGTATGTATTTATATATATATACATATAATTATGTATTAATATATATATATATATGTATTTATATATATATATATGTATGTATATATATATATATTTATGTATATATATATATATGTATTTATATATATATATATGTATGTATTTATATATCTATATATATATATATTTATGTATATATATATATGTGTAATTTAAAGATAAACTGATATATCTATATATATATATATATATAAAATATATATATATATATACTGAAGTGACTTAGCAGACTTAGCACAAATGAGGCGCAACCCGCAGCATTTTCAGCCTCGGCGAAGCATGTGGGGTTTTGGTCTCTTCTATCTGCTGAGTCCGGCGGCCAGCAGGACCTGAGACCCGGAACTCTTTTTCTGAGCCGTGTGTTCTCATTGGTGCCGAGTCAAAGCCATTAAGACTAAGTAACTCACTAAGACTAAGCATGATGGTAATTGAATCGTAAGACTCACTAAGACTAAGCATGATCATTTTGTGATCGTGATGAATATTTTTTTATGATTTTCACAGGAACCGCTGTGAAGTCCTGTGTTGGTGCACTTCGGAGGGCGTCAACAGGACATGCTTTCCAAACGCCGTCGCGGAGCAACTCCGTGTGAACATCACCTTCGATGGCCTATCGATGCCCATTGGCATGGCATCGTGTCACAGGCGCATGTCGCGGAGCTAAGTTCTGCTGGAGTTCCACTGTTTCCGCAGTGGAAAGGGGTGAGTTGCTGGAGCGGCTCTGGTAAGATCCAAGGCTCTCAAAATCAAAGACAGGATCATTTTTTCTGTGTTCGAGTTTGCAACCATTCCTCGCAGTATTCGTTGCAGTATCCTCAATACTTTCAATATCTTCTTTTCAACATTTTCAATCTCTGCAGATGTACAGCATCATCGTCGCTGAAATCCTGGGCTACAATATTGTTGCTGGGCTGCAGCTGCTGACAGTTTCAATTCTTTCACACGTTTCGTATGTGCATGGCAGTGCATGGCAGTGCATGGCAGTGCATGGCAGTGCAGTGCATGGCAGCATCTGGCAGCATCTGGAAGACACTGACGCAATGATGAGGCGGTCGGCATTGGCCCGGCCAGCGAGCTCATCATCGGGAAGTTGGCAGGCTGCGCGCATGCTGGTTTCGCCATCACAGGCAAGGCACCCCCAAAGAATTTCTGTCGCATCTTTTAACAAGTTCAGTAACGCTTCATTGGCAGCTGCCAAGTTGTCAGGAGTTGGAGCTTGTGTGCCTAGTTCAGGCGTCATTTTACAGAGCTTCAGATCTGCCACAAAGAGTTGGAAGAGATCTAAGGGCAAATGGCTCACCATCCCAATGTACATCTCCATATCTCCGTCACTTTCATCAGAGAAACATTTCAGGCGACTGTGGACCTCCACGACGATTCCAAGTGTCCTTCGAGAATTGGTTAACAGGATCACCTTGGACTCAGCAGTCGTTGCTGGATATGGAACCGTACGGCACACCTGTCAACTTGGGCAGCATGGGAGACCTGGCGAACTTTTAGAAAAACATTTTGACAAACTCGAAGAGAATGATAGTACGGATAGACACAGATTTTTTAAGTATGACATATGTGACATAGTATATGAGTATAACAGAGTATATAAGCATAGGATAGTACATAAATATAGGATAGTACATAAGTATGTGTATATATGTGTAATAAACTTGCTTTTTGATCTGGTGTTTCTGTGCTTTTGCCTTCGCACTTAGGATACGAAGGGAAGTCAGGAATGGTCGTTCTCAGCGGGTCCTTGAATGCGGGACTGGCCGACAGTGCCTCTGCCATAGCACACACGCCTTGTCGTTTTTCGGTGAATGGCTGCATCCAGGAACTTAGCCAGGGCCAATTGGCTCCATGGCTTGACTGTGGAATAGCCCACGACTTTTTTGCGCATATGATTTGTGCTTGTTGAATCTTGTTGAGGGTTCCCAAAAGTAAACGACTTTTTCGGTAAAATGTATCTTAGTGATTCTAAGTAGCGTACTTCGAGGCAAAAAATCGGCTTGGGACTTCATGCTTTGGGAAATCTCGTGTACCTGGAATCCCAAGGTGGGTTGGCCCTGAACTTCTATCGTTCTTACAAGGTTTCCTGGCACAGTCCCTGGATGCTTGGAGTACGTTGGATGGCCTGATCGTTTGGGCAGTAAAGCCTCTTTTCAAAATTGGAACAAGAAATTCCTTAGACTGAAGAGTGCAGCCCACAAAACATGGCGTAGCCCAAGACTTCATACAGATCCAATTCTGGTCCAAGAGAGATTTCTTGAGTGGTGTTCAGCATGAAGCACGAAACTAGCAAGGGAGCGGAGCTCAGGCCTGAAGGTGTGGGATAGTTGGAGCATCAAAACAGTTTTTCGGGGTCAAAGAAGGGTCTGTCACGCAGTGGCATGATTCCATTGCTAGACGTTGAAGATGTGGTTTCGAGCATGCCATGAAACAGACCCTTCCGACCCTTCCATTGCCTTTGTCATCCTTTGTCTACTTGTTACAGCATGCGGGTGGGGTCCTTGGTGGAGTCCTTCAGATTCCGATGTCAGGAAGTACACTGCTGTGGTGGAGGATGTGGACCTCAACCGCTTGAAGACATGCGCATCGAGCGCTGAAGTGGGCTACCCGGGCCTAGCAGAGCTCTACTTCACAATCACTGGCGATGCCGCAGGCTGGATGGTGCACGCAACGCAGTTCACAATTCTCAAAATTCTAATAGTTTGAATTTTCAAGTTGAGGAATTTCAAGTTGAGGACATGTGGCGCCAAGAGTCCTTGCCGAAGTGCAATGGATCTGGGTTCAAGTTTGTTACGCCAGGTGTCGTGGAGGTGAACGGAAAACGAGTTTTGAAACTTGGATGCCAAGGCACGTGTTTGACAAAGGGGTCAGTTTCGGCAAGATCTGACAAGTGAAACAATTGCAGGAAAAACTGGGTTTGTAAAACCTGACACTCACAATGGCCTATTCATTGAAGAGCGAACTGGGATAGCCAACCTTCAAAATGCAAATAGTTTCTGTATAGAAAGATTAGAAAGATATTATTACATTTTGTTCTTTCTCTCGCCAAGAGAGGTCGTGGCTCTCAGGAATTGCTGGCAAGACAAGTGGTTCATAGCACCAGCATGCAGGGCCAACAGATCCACATGCGTACCAGCTCCTTGGCCACGGAGACAGTGCTGTGTGGTCAAGGATGCCATCCAAGTCGCAGAGTCTGGTTGTACTTCCACGTGTGGTCACATGTATTAGCATCCATGCAGCATCCAATCTACTAATTCTTCAATCTAGGCTACCTATATCTGTTCAATCCATAGCATTTCCGTTCTATGAGGCTGTCTAAGAGATCCATTGCTATTCATCTTCTGTTCATTTAGCAATAGATGACCTATGGTATCTTTCTAATCTGCTCTAATCTCTTTATTCTGAGGGTATAATCTCTCTTTACTTTCTCTTGTTAAGTATTTCATCCAAGGCCTATCATTTTCTTTGAGGTTCCCGGTCATCCTCTCACCAGGTTCTGATGCCCTGGACGGCATGGGGGATGCCAGAAATGATGCAGCAAGCCTTTTGGCCACTCGTCTCGGTCTATGTCGATATTGAAAGTTGCTGAATGATGAGTTAAATTTTGTGAAAGGAATCTATTGATAAAACTAATCTAACTGATAATCAATGTATTTTTTTCCATCCAAGTCAAGGATATTTCCATTTCAATCCATCTGCTATGCAGGACACTCAGTTTTGGGCAATCCCACCTTGTTCAAAAGAAGCTACTGAAAACCCATAGGCTACATGCCGCCTGACACAATCACATGTTTGAGCCGAAGTTATGTAAGAGACAACTCTGCTTGGCCATAGGTCAATATTTACCAACCAACAATTGGGTAGTAGTAGTTCTCATCCCAACAAAGACTTTCACTCCACTTCTCGTGGGTATCCGCCCACACCGCCTGATTCAGTGGCTGTCAAACAAAATCTGCACTAAAACCTCCAAAAGTCACAATTATTACCACAATAATTCCAGGGGGGCTGAATAATTCATTTATCCCCCCCCCTCCCCCTCGACAGTCTCAATTACCCCCAGGGTCGTTGCATGTTGCGGTTTTCTTGAACAAAATGAATGCACGCTCTATCGTTGTTTGTTTTTTTCAGTCAAGTCTTTTGCAATGCTAGCTTTCGTCACCTACCCCTGGCCTCAAGTCCCTGATCTAGATCCTAATCTCAATCCAGTTCAATCCAACCCAATCCAACCCAGTCCAATCCAATCCAGCCCAATTCAATCCAAATCCAGTCCAACCCAGCTCAATCCAATCCAGCCAAATCAAACGCAATCCAATCCAGTCCAATCCAACCCGGTTCAATCCAATCCAATCCAACTGACTATCTACCCTCCACCTCACTACCCATCTACCCATCTACCTATCTACCTACCTGCCTATCTTCCTATCTATCTACCTCTCTATCCATCTATGTTTCTTTCTTTCATTCTTTCTTTGTCTCTATCTCTCCACCTCTGTACCCAATCTATCCGATTGCCAGCTGAAAGCATCTAGAACATCCTAAATTCAGTCACTTGGTCTTGTCTCAACTGCAAACTTTAATAAATATTGGATTTCTTTTCAAACACATCATGGCATCTTTGCCATTCTATGGTTTCATCCATGTACAAGCAAGCAAAACTATCAGGCCATTTTGGTCTCAAGCCCTTCCGCACGCAAACACAGCGACAGAGAGGGACAGAGAGACACGGAGAGAGGGACGCACACAGAGAATACAATGACATATTCCCTCTGCACACAAAAAGAGAAAAAGAGACGCAGAGGTAAAGAGAGACAGAGATGCAGGACACAGACAGAGAGAGGCAGGTACGCATGCACGTACAAATACTCAATCATGATTGCTTGTATCCCCCATTGCCGGACAGTCTTGATCCTCTTGCAAAACAGTTCTCAATTCTTGTTCCAAGCATTTGTCGTCATTGAATAGTGTGGCAGGCACAATATGCCACTGGCATTCGCAACAGCCAGTGATTCCGATTACACCTCTCTAAACCGAGAGCTGCAGAGCCTTTTGTTTCTTGGCGTTGCTGTTTGGTGTCGGAATCTCCAGACCTTCAAAGGTATGCCTCGAACTGTCGTGAAGGGGTGTGCTAAGTAGAGGATGGTGCCCTCAAGCAGTGATCGATGGCTCGCAGATTTTCGGTGCATGGGACGGAAGATTCCAAGTTGGCCAACTGATTCAATCATTGGTTGGCGTTCTATCTTCTTGACAATATCTGCAAACTCCGAACAATTGAGGAGGGAGATGGGACCCCAAACGCATCAGAATAGACTTTTACACTTTTACTCTAGCTTGGAGAAGGGAGACTGCTTGACAATCTATGGCAATCTCTTCAAAAAGATCTAAACACTTTACTTACATTAGTCAAATCATTAGTCATCTTGAATCTTTTCAAATTGCCTGAAATGTCTCTTCGCCAAGGTACACGTACATTCCCGACAGCACCTTCTTCTTGGACCAACCTTCACAGGTCATTTTCCCCGATCACAGCCCTTCAGAGTATGCTAACAACGTCTACAAAACCATGAAGCTTGGACCAGCACTGAGGTGAAATAGCCAAATCCAATGGTGAGAGAAAAATAGAGAAAACATATTCAAAGGATTTTAAAGGATAAAATTTTCTCCTAAAATGTTTTGAACGTTTTTGAGCTTGGGATAGTTGCGTTGCATCCGATGCATTTTCAGCTGGGAGAGTTCTTGAGATCGTTGCCTCAAGGAAGACCAACACGGTTCTATCAAAATGGGCTGCTGACGGATTTGATGTAGCTGCAGAGAAACCTTTTGCAGCTGCTCGGTTACAAGGAGACGTGGGATGAGAGCAAGCTTTTTTTGGGCCCCCAATGTAAGTATGCACAGAGATTTTGATCGATCGATAGATTTATTATGTTGGTGCTTGATAGTTTTCTGGCGCAGATCAAGAATTTGGCACCTAGATAGACAGATAGTCTTGATTGGGTGGAAAGGCCAGGTTGGGTGAAGACAGAAGATTTGGTAGAGACAGACTAGATAGATGTGCACATCAATGAGCTAGTAAATCAGATGTTCGGGAGACACAGATAGATAGAGAATGATAGAGACATTGATGGACGCAACAGATAAGACAAGGTTGAGCGGCAGATTCATCGATGGCTTAACATTTGAGGGTCCTTTAGATTTTTCCACATAAAGATTTGGAATTGTAGCTAGGTAGATGGATAAACAGATATGTGGATAGACAAATAGATAGATACATAGAAAGATAGGTAATTGGTAGATGAGTAGGTAAAAAGATAGAAGGTTGACATGTGGAGACAAGCAGATAGATAGGTCAATGGATAGATATTTGCATGCGTTGATGGACATCGGTAGATACTGGAGCAGACCTGTGGATAGGTAGATAGGGAAGATTAGAACGATTGGAAGGGGTTGTCGGTTACAGAGATTTAAAGGGTTGGAAAGCTGCCAAAGATTGGATTTAAAGTCGTAGAAAGCTGCGACGAGAATTGGTCGACAGAGATAGTCAGAGCATCCAGATGGCCAAAATGGACCGACAGCTTTGCTGATGGATGGCACTCAAACCATTCTCCCATTTTGGGGTAACACTATTTAGGGAGAGGCATTTGAAACTACTTTTTGGAAAGGTAAAGTCAAATGCGTGAACTGGTAAGCCCTGGTAAGCCACGTGCATCGTATATCCTCCAGGGTTCCAACCCTTCACTAGGTACGGGTCATGCATACTCCCTGTAGATAAGTTGTGCGACGTATGAAATGCCCAGTGGGTTGGGGGTTTGGGGTGTAGGGTATGGTGGTTGTTACAACACATGTAGCTTGCAAACGTGAAGGTATATCAAGGGCAATCTGGGCAGAATAAAGGCAGTACGCGGGTACAGGTAATATCATACATGGCATGTAGGTAGGTGGTCGGTGGTCAGTAGGACACAAGGAAGTTCACAGTACACTAGTTGCATCAACTTTTAATTGGTAATGTATCCAGAAAATTTTCATATCCATTGCATACAAAAGGTTCATCAGTAGGAATTTACTAGCAAAGAGAGTGCGCTTCTCCCAGGAAAATCGCAAGCGTGCACATTCGAGACCGATTCAACAACAATGCAAACGTTTTGCACAATGATGTTTCGAATTTATTTTCTTTCAGTTTGCTGCAAAACGAGGTGGCGAAGAATCTTCGAATGAACTTTGATGAGATTACGCTGCTGCTTTCGCGGCATGTGCAGAGCAGCGAGCCCGATCTCTGGGAAACGTCATGTGGATGGCTTCAAGAGAATGAGGCGCTACAAAATTTGCCATAAAATTTGTCATTCTTCGTCATTCTGGTGTCTCAGTCCAGGAACAGCTTAGAGACCAGGGCTTTCAGGCTGTCAAAGGGCAGCATGTTTGACCGGGATTTGTACCCCAGTTTCAGTCCTTGGAAGGGCACTTTCGTGCAGTGTGAGTAACTGTGAGTATGTGCGCATTTTTAGCATTGCAATGCGGCAATGCATTCATCGTGAAATGGACGAAGAATGCCAAGAGGAAAGCACGCAAGCAAACTAACCTAGACTACGTACACCTACAGTGATACAAACAGGCAAACAAACAAGGACATGACTTACCTGCACAGGCATTGGAGACAAGTTTGCAACATCAATGGCAGGTTGGATCGTAGATACCACCATGGACACATGATTTGGGATTAGATTTGAGTGGAGTAGATTTCAGACAAGTTTCAGTCGCATTAGATCACTACAGTAGATCAAGTGGGGGTATGATGATAGACGATCAAGAGGACCTAAACGATCGTGAGTCCTGAAAGATTGACCGACGGCATCAACAAAGACACTCATGAAATTGTTAAATCAAACCTCCTTAGCTTGTACGTTTTTCCGGGCCGTGAGAAAAGGGTACTGAAAAGGGCGCTCATTACGAGCGTGATCAGTACGGACGTGTTGCGTGGGAGTAACCGATCGCAAAGTGAAACGACTCTGTACCACATGGACTGCAGCATGTCTTGCGGACACTCATGATGTCCCAACCGACTCCAAAGTATCGAGAAGGAAGTACTCAGTACTCCACTTCAATTTTGGGAGATTTCTTGAATGAGAAAATCGAAAAAAGTCAAGAATCAGATTTTCTTGTTGAGTTCGGAAGAAAATGCGATTCTTTCAGGACGTGGGTTCCCAGGTCTTGACCCTCGTCAGATTTGTTGTCAGGCTCTTTGGAAGACATGGATCCCGAACGAGACAGAGTGCGTCTTGGGAAAAGGTCTGGTGGATTCTTGTCCTTGGAAAGAAATATGAGATTTATCCGCGACCTTTCCAAAGAACTGCCACAAGTTGGAAATAATTCGAGGACCCAAACGAAGAGGAAAGGAAACAAATGGAAACGGTTTGAAAACAGTCAAAGATGAAGATCCTTCCACGATGATTCCCGTACACGAC
>VSDK01006786.1:31463-57412 GCA_009767595.1 Symbiodinium kawagutii | reverse complement strand
AGCCTTTGGCGGCTGCGGCGGCTTACGCTCGTCACAAGGAGGCCCACCTTCAGACTGCTGCTGCATGTCGAGCTCAAGGTGTGTGCTTTGTCCCCATGGTCGCTGAAAGCACAGGCGCCTGGGACACTGATGCGATGACTGTGTTGAAACATGTTGCTCAGGCCGTTGCTGCCACAACAGGGGAAGACCCGGCCACTTGCTTGTCCCATTTCCTTCAAGAGTTGGGGGTCGCCATCCGATCCTTTCGTGCTCGGGCTGCCTTGCGGCGGCGCAGCGAGGGCATTGCTCATTGATGCATCCCATGGCTCCAAACCATCCTTCGCCGGATTAGGGCCAGCATACATTGTTTCCAAGACCTAGCAGCTGCCACGCCATGCTAGTATCACCTTGGTCACAGGGGGGCGAGCTCCAGATTCCATCGCAGCGGTACTATGTGTTGGCCCAGACACCTTGACCTGCAAATGCCTCGGCTTACCGTTCAACCGTCTGTGCCTGTGAGCTTCCTTTCTTGAGAGCACCTGACGCCTGAAAGCCCTGTTTTTCGGAAGTGCACCATTGCTAGCATTTTCACCCATCATTTTTCGCGGGATCACATGTTGTTTTCGGCCAGTCTCTTGTGGTTTCACCGATAGATGGATTGGCCACTTTTCACAGTTTTCGTGACCAACATGAATCGATGTTGGTTTGGATCTTTTTGGCACCAGACTCTATTGGCCAATTTTGTCACAATGCTTTCCATACACGACATGATCACTACGTGTGACTTATAATGTGAAATGTAAGGTGGAATGTAATGTGAAATGCAATGTGACATGGAATGCGAAATGTAATAATGTGAAATGTAATTCATGTAATGTAATTCATGTAATGTAAAATGTAATGCAATGCAATGTGAAGCAAAAAATGCTGGGGGCTTTCAACATCTCTTAGTCAAGCTGTTTTTACATATCTAAAAAATAGTCGTGACAATTTGCCAAGTTTGGTTGAATGAAATGTTCGGGATGCGGGGGAAGGGTCTTCGGAGATGATTCAAATTGATTCAACCTCAGCCTGAAACTTTTGTTTGTTCTGTGCAGCAAGGAGCATCCATCATCGGGCTCGAGCAATTGTTATTGCAGTAATGTAGGCTCTATGTCAGAAGGTCACAGGTAAAGTTGTAAAAAGTTGTAAACAGTCCCGTGAGTTACCCGTGACAGCCACATGTGGCCTTCAGAGTTTGCAGAGTTTGGAGTTGGCAGGTGGGCCTTCGGATCAGATTTCGCTTTGGACCACCAGCAGATCTGTGTTGAGAGAGGGCCAGGATCAGAGCTGAGACAAGTCACGTTTGAAACCATGAAACGACACTTGTAGAATCTTTCGAAGTTTTTCAATTCCAATCTTTGCTCTTTTTGAATTCCAATTGGTGATGTCGACAGTTTTAAGGAGTCTTGGATTCAATTCGAAGGGGCCACTTCGAATTCCTTTTGCACCTTGGTGACCGGAGACGCGTGCGGCAACAGCATGACGCGAGTTGCGCAGACTCAAATTTTATAGAAAGCAACAGAATACGTTCAAAATGAGTTTGATTTAACAAACACAAATATTTTGAATTACTTGAAATGTTTTTCTTTTTGTGTTCTTTGTTAGGTACCTGCATCGAAGGGCACTTCCTCCTGGCTGGTCGATGTGAGCAATGCATCCACGGCTCGATTTGTCCCGGCTCCAATCGTTTATCGTTGCGTCCGGGCTTCTTCTCCTCACCTGAGGCAGGTCACAAGTTGCAGAAGTGTTTAGGAAATGAAAAGAAATGCGGACTTTTTAGATATGCTAAATATGCATATATATATAATAGAAATAGATATATGTATATGTATATATATCTATATCTATCTATCTATATATATATATATACCTATTTTTGATTATATATGTATAGAAAAAACATGTGGATTTATATAATGTAAACAATTTCTTTAGGAAAGAAATGAACTTCGAAGAAAAGTTCTGTGATCGGAGGATCCTGGAGAGATCTTCCAATGCTTCGGAGAGCCTGAGCGATGTCCTGGGGGTGAGCCTGGAACATGTACAACTGGCAGAATTGCAGCCTCAGGGAGTCGTCTTCACTCATCTTCACTCTTTTCCAAGCTCTGTAGTCATTAGATGTTGCTTTCTTTGCTTTCTCTTGTTTCCAGACGTTTTGAAGCTTTAATTTGCCAGAGACAGGTCTTTGAAGTTCGCTTCTCTTTTATTCTCATTCAGGTGGAGCATTGGCATTGATGGAATAAAACTCCTGAAGCATCCTAAAGGGACACGCGTGGTGGCCCTTTGTTCTTCTCCCTGTTCAATACTTCTTGCTAAGCTCAGTGCTGTTCAAAGGACCCCTTACTCGGCTGCACAAAGGCACGGGGAGTTTCTTGATGAAATCGATGACAAAGATCTCCTCACCAAGCGAGCACACAATGTCTTCCTTTGACTCTGACCACTTCCACTCTTTCCGTCTTTTTCTTTCAATTTGTTTTGCCTTTCTCTCCTCTTCTTCTCTTCTTCCACTCTTCTTCCAATCGTGCTTCCTAATCTTCCTAGACATAGCGTTCGTGCTCTCACAAACCTTATCATAACTTATCAACTCATTAACTTCATGTTCCGAGGAACACGCTGGTCGCCTTGTAGAGACCGATATCCACAACTTTCCACAACTTGTCTCCACAACTTGTCTCCACAACTTGTCTCCACAACTTGTCTCCACAACCCACCATGGTCGCAGAATGTATCTGGTCATGGGCCCTTCGAGGCCATTGGCGCAACCTTGCTCCAGATCAACCAGTCCATCAGTCCCCCGATATTCCGTGCCCCATTTCTGCTTCGGGAACTTCCAAAGTTCTATGCTCGTTTCTTCTAGAATTTCCTGTTGGCATTCCTTACTTCAACCACTTTGGGGCCTTTGGGACACATACCCTCACACATCACGTTCAACACCATGATTTTCTTTCTTAATCTTTGTTCATAAGTACCAATCTCAAAGGTATCCATACGAACCTGTTCATTAAAACCCGTAAACCTTATTGGATTTGACCACCGGATGAGTACTTGGAGGTTTCATGGAAATGCACACGCTGTACCGCAACTCCTTCGCATGTTTTACTGGCCCTTGAACCACAACCCTTGCGTTCTAACTCATCTCATACTCAACTTGTTCACGGGGTTCGCTGTGTTACCTGTATCTCCTCTAGGTACTTGGAATGAGGCCGCCTCTTCCCCACTTGGTCCTCCATCTGCACCATTGGAAGACCATTGGAAACTGGTGTCCTGAGCATTGCCTTCCTGTTGAGATTTGCAAATCCGATCCTTGCCTTCTGCTGGTCCCAAGTCACAGTCCGCTCACGCAAAAGGCCTCCGATAGTTCCTGCTTGGTGCTGAAGCTTGCGCTGGCATTGGCGAGGGCGCCAGTGCCGCTGCGCACATGACAACGTGTTCCTTGAACGATTTGATCCACGGAGCACTTGAAGCGCTCGAAACGGTGCTGCGTCTCTGACCTCGACACCTCGATAGTTTCATCTGCACATCCTGAGAGCTCGCTGGATAGGTACCTTTCGTCCAGGACTTCCTGAAGGTCCCACAGCATGCTCTCGGCCTCAAGTCGCAGCTTCAAATCCCAAGAACACAAGGAACTTCTTTCGATACTTCAAATCTTCTTCACCCTACGGCAACTTCACACTTCATGCTCACTTCTTGCAGCTGCTGACGCGCAGCTTCCTGTCTCAGCATGATTTTGTGATAGGGCTCGCCAGATCGGATGTTCGGGGTTCCACAGGGTGCCGGTGTAGTATCATGCTTGGGTTCAGCAAGTTGCCAGTGTGGCTGGCAGCCTTTGTGGTGACAAATCACAGTAATTAATGATAACCAGAGCACTTCGCTCCCCAATCAAAGACAACAAATTTGAGCATAGAGTTCATTGAAAAAAATGTCAAAGCTGTGACGCTGTTTTGGATAGAACCCGAGTCTATTTTCAATACGCGATGCATATTTGCGTGTGGAAGTGCGATGACACGAGTAGACTATTTGTTTTTTTTGTATGTTAAGATCTATCTACACATATAAAGAATATTTCATATTTATATTATATTTGCTTTTCAAGGGTTAAAGCGATATGCATATCGCATCAGCAGAGACTGCCAGGTGCCGCAGGCCGCGACAACAGCAGCGTGGCCTGCGCAACATGTTTGGAGGGTCTTCACGCTCGGGGAGGTGAATGCGTGCCATGTGGAACAGGAGCAAAGTGCAACTTGTGTAGATGCTGCATATGCTGCTTGCTGCATATTAAACTCTGTTCTGCGTTTGGACTTCGACAAAAGATGAAATTCTGAGGCCTAGCGCTTTGCGACACAGTTTCTCCAGCATAGACGATGTATTGGGTGTGTTCAAAACATGTATCAAACGCGTTCCTAGAAGAGCTGGACTCTTTGCGAGGTCAAGAGAAGCAGTTTGCAGAAGAGACACTCTGCTAACTATTTATATTCACCCCGCTTCGCATCGGGTATCGGCCAACACCGCCGAATTCAGTGGCTGTGCGTCCGCAGCGTGGCGGGTCAAACGTTAGTTATCTACATCAAAACCTCCTTTCAACACCTATCTAGCCAGCAAGTGAGGCCAATTTCACCGCATATTGGGCCCAAGTCAATTCCAATTGGAGTTATGTTGGGCCAAAGATGCGCGAAGTTGCACCAATTACCTCCATTTTGCATCAGAAAAGGGGTAGGTCAAACAACATTTGCATTAAAACCTAATTTAATCATCAATCTAATGCCCACTTGAGGCTAGATTGAGCGCCAATTGGGCCCAAGTCGAGCCGCAATGGGGGCTATGTTGGGCGAAAGATGCGCGAAGTTGCGCCAACAACCTCCCGCCACAGGAACAATTATCCCCTGGAGCCAGAACATGCTTGCAAAACTGAATTTTACACAACTAAACTAACACAAAAAAAACTGTATGAAAACGGCACAAAATCGCCAGCATCAGTAGACGCTGATGTTCCAAGAGTCTCCGGGGCGAGTTGAACCCCCCAAGCTAAAGCTGCTATAGCGACACAGCGCTCTAGAGATAAAATGAAACGATGGATTTTTTGAGCGAATCCCTCCCCCAATGACACGTCACCGCCGCGGTGTAGGCGATTTGTTTGTCATGTTTTCAACATGCTTTCAATTCACAAAGCTTTGCTTCGAGGAGACTTTTTCTTGTTGGCGGTGGCGATGGTGTTGGTGTGCATCATTGGCATCACCGTTCTCTACGTGGTCGCATTGCGCAAGGGCCAAAAGGCTGCACAGCCAGGCAGCCTGTTGATTGCAGCGCTGGGTTTGGGACAGATGGTCACCGTAGTGCAGCAGCTCACGGTGATTCAGCAGTTCAAGATCGAGCAGCTCAGCTGGCAGCGAGTTGACTGGTAGAGCAAGTTGGAATGGTGTGTTGATGTGTGTTGTGATTCTTAGCAAAACATATCCAAAAGAAAACTGACTGGAACTATGCAGATTTTTCCTAACCTGATTTTCAGCCCTGCAAATTTCATGCAGGTGATAAGATTTTAAGCCTTGGGAATTTTATCAGGTGATGGTGCCCAGCCTTTCTTCGAAATACTATACTCGATCTGCTAATCGTACGTGAACTCCAGGAAGTCCAGTCATGCTACGCTTCTGTGCCTTGATTGTTCTGTCTTGGCTATCAAACTTCTGTTCCTGACATGTGCAGCTGGATCTCCAGATTGGAATCCACGGTTTGGATTTGACAAATGAAAACAAGATATATCATTCAATGACATTATTGAAATTTGTTGGTCACCCTAGTGCTGAACATGGCAGTCAGTTGATACAGGAAATCTAAAGCATTCTGCCATTCTGTCGCCTCTTGCGCTGGTTTTGGCACTCTCTTCTGGTCGGCCTGCAGCTGCAGCTTCTCCATGCTGAGATTGCTGAGATTGCTGAGGTGGGGTGAGCCGTTCAGCAGCATGCTGCTCTCCCTCGACATCTTTGCCTTTGATTTGGACCTGGTCTCCATCGGCTGCGTTGCACCCATGGGGCCCGTTGCCAAATTTACCACAAGGCTTGGTTTGCTTAGAAAGATTGGAGTATCAACAACCGTCTACCTCCTCTCCCACCCCTGCGCTACCCTACCCTATCCTATCTTGCATCTCCACTTCTCTCCACCTATCTCCAACTCACTCCAACACACTCCAACTCACTCCAACTCACTCCACTCCTCTCCACCTCTCTCCACCTCTCCTCACATCTCTCCACCTCTCTCCTCCACAATGTTCCACGTTTTTTTTTCTGTCTTGTTGCAGGTGTTGGACCATGCTTTTCTCCTGTGCTTTCTTGCATGTTGATGCAATGCTTTTCCAGGCAGCAAGTGTTTGCACCGCACGGCTTCAGACAAACAGAACAGCTTTTAGACAACTTCAGACGCAAAGAAACCATGTTGGTTCGTTGGAAGAGATTGACAGCCACCCAGTAATTTCAAAGGAGATCCTACCTGAGCCCAGGATGGTAGAGGAGCAACGAACCAATAGTATGGACCACTAAGAATTCTGTGGTGCCAAACTTCGATTTCTGCATCACACGCCCTGAAGGACGCTGGTCGTTCTCATTTTTTTCCTGGTGGCTTGCGTGATCCATGGCATATGTATGGCGATCCAGCAGAAGGGCTTGCAGCTCAGCCACTGGGCAGAACCCAGTGGGGCTCCTGGAAGTGCACATTCTGAGTGTGACAAAGGAAAGTGATATGGAAAGGAAAAGGAATGGAATGGAAAGGAAAGGAATGGAAAGGAATGGAAGGGATGAATCATGAGACACTCGAGTCTTCAATCCAGTACAGGACAAGTGCGAAGGACATCACAGGTTTCTAGAGATTGAGCTGTGAAACGATTGGAATCCGATTGGAAGAACGTCGAATTTGCATTCCTTGGAGCGTCAAGGTGTGCTGGGCAGCACTGTGGGTACCCTTTTCATGGTCTTCTTCATCTCGGTTTGCTCGTCGCTGCTGGCACCATTTCGATGCTATACCCACCCCAATGAAGAATCCACGGTGCAAGCTTATCACTCAGTGCTGTGCAACATGCAAGACGAGCACTTGCAAATGAGCTTGGTTGGAGGCAACATTCCTGCCGTGCACAAGACACCGTTTCGGTGGCCTCAAACGAAACATTTCAATAATTTTCAATCTTGGTTGATTCATTTTCCTTCTTGGCTCGTCTGACACATGTTCAACATTTCCAGAAAGGAAACGAAGGCAGGACATGCGGTAAAAGGATCACAGAAAGACATACAAGAAGAAGAAGAAGAAGAAGAAGAAGAAGAAGAAGAAGAAGAAAAACATCTTGATATTTTCAAGAAAGAGAAGAACAGAGTCTTTGGAAACATGTTCCATGGCAGGCTTCTGCTGCTTACTTCCCATTGGTTTTCTCAGCGTCTGCTCTTACCTCACTTTGGTGCAGTTGCCCAAGTGGATTGCCAACGGCGAGGCGGAGCTGCAATTTCTTGCCCAAAGACTGCGTCACACAGGACATTCTGACAGAACTTCGTTACTTCTTATGTCTCAAAAATATTTTAAAAAACTTCATCTGTTTACTTACTTTTACTTAATTTGTTCTTTCACTTCATTTTTCTACTTACTTTTACTTAATTTGTTCTTTCACTTCATTTTTCTATTTACTTTTACATGATTTTCTCTTTTACTTATTTTGTTTACTTACTTTTACTTCCTTTTTTCTTTCACTTCATTTGTTTACTTGCTTTTATTGCATTTTCTCTTTTACTTTTTTTTACTTACTTTTTACTTAATTTGTTCTTTCACTTCATTTGTTTACTTGCTTTTATTGCATTTTCTCTTTTACTTTTTTTTACTTACTTTTTACTTAATTTGTTCTTTCACTTCATTTGTTTACTTCCTTTTACTTGATTTTCTCTTTTACTTGCTTTTTCTACTTACTTTTGCTTCCTTTTTTCTTTCACTTCATTTGTTCACTTGCTTCTAATGTATTTTCTCTTTTACTTATTTTGTTTACTTACGTTTACTTAATTTGTTCTTTCACTTCATTTGTTTACTTCCTTTTACTTGATTTTCTCTTTTACTTGCTTTTTCTACTTACTTTTGCTTCCTTTTTTCTTTCACTTCATTTGTTCACTTGCTTCTAATGTATTTTCTCTTTTACTTATTTTGTTTACTTACGTTTACTTAATTTGTTCTTTCACTTCATTTGTTTACTTCCTTTTACTTGATTTTCTCTTTTACTTGCTTTTTCTACTTACTTTTGCTTCCTTTTTTCTTTCACTTCATTTGTTCACTTGCTTCTAATGTATTTTCTCTTTTACTTATTTTGTTTACTTACGTTTACTTAATTTGTTCTTTCACTTCATTTGTTTACTTCCTTTTACTTGATTTTCTCTTTTACTTGCTTTTTCTACTTACTTTTGCTTCCTTTTTTCTTTCACTTCATTTGTTCACTTGCTTCTAATGTATTTTCTCTTTTACTTATTTTGTTTACTTACGTTTACTTAATTTGTTCTTTCACTTCATTTGTTTACTTCCTTTTACTTGATTTTCTCTTTTACTTGCTTTTTCTACTTACTTTTGCTTCCTTTTTTCTTTCACTTCATTTGTTCACTTGCTTCTAATGTATTTTCTCTTTTACTTATTTTGTTTACTTACGTTTACTTAATTTGTTCTTTCACTTCATTTGTTTACTTCCTTTTACTTGATTTTCTCTTTTACTTGCTTTTTCTACTTACTTTTGCTTCCTTTTTTCTTTCACTTCATCTTTTTGCTTCCTTTTATTTGATTTTCTCTTTCACTTCATTTGTTTACTTCCTTTTACTTGATTTTCTCTTTTACTTGCTTTTTCTACTTACTTTTGCTTCCTTTGTTCTTTCACTTCATGATTTTGCTTCCTTTTAATTCCTTTTTTTCTTTCACTTCATCTTTTTTCTTCCTTGTACTTGATTTTCTCTTCTACTTGCTTTTTCTACTTACTTTTGCTTCCTTTTTTCTTTCATTTCATCTTTTGGCTTCCTTTTACTTGATTTTCTCTTTCACTTCATTTGTTTCGCTACTTTTACTTATCTTTTTCTTTCACTTCATCTTTTTGCTTCCTTTTCCTTTTTTCCACGTCATTTTTTTACACTCTTACTGGATTTTTTCTTTCACTCAATTTGTTTACTTACCTTTACTTCATTTTTTAAACTGCATTTTTCACTTACTTTTACTTCATTTTTTTTACTTACTTTTACTTCATTTGCTTTTACCTTCTTGATGACTGACTGACAGACTGACTTACTCACTTACTCACTTACTCACTTACTTATCTTATTTGTTTGAACGCACTTCTACTTTTTTGCTTCTTTACTTTATTTCTTACGTACTTACTTACTTACTTACTTCATTTTGTTTACATACTTTGACTTCATTTTCTTGACTTTCTTTTACTGCAAATGTTTAAACTATCTAGATACCAAAGTAACTAACTGACTGACTTAGTTACTTACTTATTTCGTTTTTTGGTTACTTTTACTTCCTTTTTAAACTTACTTTTATTTCATTTTTTTACTGACTTTTACCATATTTTTTTACTTATGTTTACTTCAATTTCGTTTTACTTACTTTTACTTGACTTTCGTTTACTTCATTTTTTACTTAATTTTACTTCATTGGTTTTTATTCACTTTTACATTACTTTTTTTTTCTAACTTTTGCTTCATATTTTTACTTGAGTTTACTTCAATTTTGTTTTACTTCATTTTATTTCATTTTTCTCACTTTGTTTTACTTCTTTTTTTTACTTGCTTTTACTTCTTTTGATTTTACTTACTCGTCAATTTTTCTAGTTAGGTTTACTTGATTTTCGTTTACTTCATTTGTCTTTACTTACTTTTACGTCATTTTTTCAACATAAGTTACTTTTTTGAACTTACTTGCTTGGACAACATTATCTTATCCTTTGCTGCACCTGAGAACAACAAGAACAGCAACAGCAGCAACAACAACAAGAACAACAAAAAAGCAACAACAACAAGAACAACAAAACAGCAACACCAGCAAAAACAACGCAACAGCAACAACAACAACAACAACAGCAGCAGCAGCAACAACAACAACAACAACAACAGCAAGAGCAAGAACAAGAACAAGAACAAGAAGAAGAAGAACAACAACAACGACAACGACAACGACAACGACAACGACAACGACAACGACAACGACAACGACAACGAGAGCGACAACGACAACCACAACCACGACCACGACCACGACCACGACCACGACCACGACCACGACAACGACAACGACGACAACGACAACGACAACGACAAGGACAACGACAACGACAACAACAACAGCAGCAGCAACAACGACAACGACAACACCAACAACGGCACCGGCGACAATGACAATGCAATCAATAACAACGCCCGTTAGAACAACAACAGCCACAAGACCAATGACAAAGATCAACACCACTTCCAGCAGCAGTAGCTTCCAGCAGCAGTAGCTTCCAGCAGCAGTAGAAGCAACAACAACAACAGCAGCAATCTTGCAGGGTTGAAGGGCTGACCTCGGCTGGTGACAACATTTGTCTTATTTTCTTTACATTTTGTCTCTAAGATTTCTTTCTACTCTTGTAAACTCTTTAAGATTTCTCTCATATTTCTATCTACTCTTTAACATTTCTCTGTGATTTGAATTTCCCGTTTGATTGTCTTACAGAGGCTCGCTGCGACAGGTGCGTTTGATCCGCGCCTGTTCCTTTCTCTTCGTACGCTTCCGCCCTGGAGCAGAAGCCTATTCCGTTCTCTTCTTACTGCGGAATGCGCTGGTGGGAGGGAGTTGAGGATAGGCTTTTGTTGTGCCAGATCAAGTGTCAAGTGAAACATTCTTCAGTGAGGACTGAGACAGTTTTTCGCGCTAGGAATGGAAGGATATGCGATTCCGGGACATGTTTGATAAACGGAACTGTGTAGAGGATGACTCTTGTCAATGTTTGAATTTAAGGATGAATTTATGTGTTTTCGAATTTTGGATTTCATTGGTTGGGTTTCTTCACAGGTGGTCTTGTGTCCTCTGCTACCCTCATCCTCGGGGCGGATCCTGTGCATGAATTTGATTCTCTATGGCAGTTTGGTCATGGTGGCCTACGGCAAGCCCTGGCGGCATCAACTCTGCAATGCACTGGACACTTGATACACTTTGGACTCAAAATTCGAGCAGAATGTATGTATATATATATATATGTGATGATACATATATATACATTTATAGTCATATATGTATCATACTTTTTGCATATAAATATATTCATATACATATATATATAGGATTCGAAGATTCAAACACCAGTCACTGTGTCCATTGTGTCCACTCGGACGAGCACCGAATTACCAAAAGTATCAAGTCATCGGTACACAGTTGGGCTTTGGCAGTGGACATATCTTTCTTAAAGGAGCTAACATTGAAAGCTGCAAACACCTAGGACCTTTTTCTGCTCAGCGGCATGTTGGTGATTCTGGACATGGGCTCTCTCTTCATCCGCGACGTGGACATGGGCTTGACAGCAGCAATTTGCATCGTCTTCTCGGTTTTCATGTGCTTATCCGTCTTGCTGGCCATGGCCTACGGTTTGTTCAAGCACATTGTGCAGAAGCTTGAGTCAGAGGGACAGACAGCTATATATTTTTTTTGTGAACTTTTTCCTAGACTTGGGGCTTCATGCTCGTGCAGCAGTGACAAAACCAAGAAATTGAGGACCAGAGAAAATGCTTGGAACAATCAAACAGAGGGTAACCCACCAAGGATATTTTCTTGACGTATTTGTCCCGAAGACATTGTCAGGGTTTTCTTCCAAGAAAAGCTTCGTGAAACTCTGTTCTATTCACTTTTCATTTCAGGTTGACAACTTCTCTTATGTGACTTTTTTCACATCCGATTTGTATTTCCAAAGTATTCTGGGAATTCTTACTGTCAGTGTGATACTTGTCCATTCATTTTACTTTGGTAACATCTTTTGTGCAGTTTTTGAGTAGCTTGCCTAAAGGCCTAGAGCAAGGACGAACCAACTTGCCAACACACAAGCCGTGTGAATGATTAGCAACAAAATACACTGAAAGTGCAAATTTCTAGTTTTCAAACTCAATCATTTTACAAGTCGGACATTTCCAGTTTGCAAATCCGGAAAATGCAAATACGGTTGGTTATTTGAATTTTCATTCAGTGACGAAACACCGTGAAACTCTGGAGACAGGGCACCCTTCCAATACATTTCACAATCAACATCAGCTTCCAAGGGCTCGGCCATCAGTTCATTGAAAAGAATTCCGTGTCCAATATGAGTTGTTTATTTCATGCTTGCAACATTTGTTCAACGTCATGAGATGGTCAGCAGCAACAACAGCTTGGCCCATGTTTCTGTCCAACATTGCCGCTTGTTAAAGTGCAGCCAATAGTAAACTTAGAATGACACAAATCAGAATCGAAGCGAAACGAAAAGGAAAAACTCGAGGGCGGAGAAGCGGACAGTCCAGGAAACTCAGGGAAGTTCCTTTTCTCGCTGCCCCGCTTGCAGTAAATTCTGAAGAAATCCACCTGACTTCACGAGGAAGTATAGAAAACCTTTCTACTTCTTCGTTTGTCATCAGAAGAATGCAGCAGGCAGGGACGTCGCAAGAGTTGGGTTTTAGAATTTGTTTTTTCGATTTCAAGGTGAGCTTCAGTGGCATCCCCAAACAGCAGGCGCGATCTAGCTTAATTAACGGGTCTTCTTGCACCGCTTGGTGGAGCCAAGCTCCGGAACCTTCCAGAACTTCCCAGTTTCCCGGACTCTTCCGGAACCTTTCTGCCAACCTCACTGAAACCTCCAGGAACCTCCCAGAATCTTCCAGAACCTAAAACTGAGCCCAAAATGAACGTGGTCTTCCAGGTTAAGGACACCCGTGACCTCCCAAACCTTCCTGAACCTGGGAACTGCTCCCGATCCCGGAACCTTCCAGAACCTTCATCTGCACCAGGGAACCAAACCTCGGAACAGGCACCTGCACCGGAACACACCAGGGAACTTATCCGGGACCCCATTAGCGCTCGGGAAAATCATGGTGCTCAAAATTCGGAAGCTGTTTTAACTGTTTTGTTTTAGATCAGCCACGAAGCCACGAGTACGCCACAAGCCACTGAAAAATCTAGCACATTTCAAAGCTGAGAGTGAGACATCGATAGGATTGTATGAAAGTGATGTTTTGCCCTTGTATGTTGTGGTGTGTCGTTGTAGGTTCCTATGCCCGTTTGATGAAGATCGAATTGCAGAATCGTGGGCCTCGCTTCAGCACTTTTATCGACTGCGACGACCTAAACGACCTCACCAAGTTGTGACTCAGCCGTGATCAGGTTTTTGTCCAGGGTAGGCCTTCGACGGGGAGATCTTGGGATACCGTGAACCCGTCAGATCTGGATTTATTCGGACATTTGATGATATTTGATGATGTTTTTCTCTAAATCTAGATTAATGAGAAAAAACTATAAATGTCTATTTGGACATTTACAGATGTTTATATTCATGTGTTTATATTTGTTCTTTGGAATCCAAAGTGCGCATCGGCAGCTTTCAACTTCCTGCTCTTGTCCCGTGTAGTGCATCTTAGTGCACCTGGCACTGTAGGTTCAGCTACGTTGGCCAAGACACACAGACTCTACTTATCCTGGGATCGCCGCAGATCCTAACCCGAAAGTGGTGTGTGGGAGAGATGGTGACGGGCCGCTTGCAGAAGGTGCACACTGTGCTCTTGGCGTTTCCAGGATTCGAGAAGCCAGACCAGCGTGACTTGACTACGAAAACAACATGAAACTTATTAAGTTAAATGCATAAGTTTCATAGTGAATGGGTTCCCAAATCCTTCCAACATCAAAATGTGGCGGAGAAACGCAGCATCCGTGAAGGCTTCATTGAGACTTACACGACACTGGTGCCGGATATCACGGCCGCTTGGTATCAGGGCGAGTCGTTTTGCAGCTTTGCAACACCCAGAGGTGTCACTGCTTTGGCTCTCGTCGTACCATGTAGTACCTTCCAGTAGACTCAGTAGATGCAGTACATTTGTACGACATTCCTTTTGTATCCTCACATTCCTCACATTCCCTACTTGAGAAACAGGGCTGGCTCTCTGTTGTATGTATCCGAAATGGACAGTTCTCTTATTGATATTGCATCGTTCTTTCTAGACTTTGAAGATCAGATTGTTGGCAAATTGAAACCGCTTTTAATAGGAGTGGCTCTGACGGCCTTTTTGCAATGCATTTTAGACATCTGAGAAACACAAATCCATTCGCATTGCATTGCTCGGATTAATTCATTCAAGCCCTTCATCTGAGGAACTGGCCAACTACAATATTGGTCTGGACGAAGTTGAAGCAACACTTCGGTGGATAAACGATGTCACCACGATCCAGGTAGGATCGAAATGGAATCTCCGTAGATAAAGGATCAGATAGGTGCCAAGCTCTGTGCTTGTCAAAGGTGCTTGTATCATTTTATCAACTTTAGACCTTAATGCAAGGTGGGGTCTGCGTTTCACAGCCTGATCTTCCAAAAGCTATTCCCAGAGTTTTGAGAAAGACGAGCATTCTGCAGACCTCTAACGAAGCGCAATGCGAACAGAGGAAGGAATGAAGATTTTTAAGTTTTTCTCCAAGTCTTTCCATGGCTGTTTCAGATTAAATTGAGTCTCGAGGATAGCACCATGGATGACCTCAGTGGGTACCATCTTGAAAAGGTTTAAAATGAAGTGTGACACAGTGTGACCGCCTGACCAAGGAGGCAAACACTTTTCAAAGAGTTCTTCATTCAACTCTTTTCAACTCTTTACTTAAACTTTTTGTTTCAACTTTTTCAACGCAACTGTTCCTGAAGAATTCAACTGCAAGAGCTGAAGCCTTCTCTCCGCGAGTCGTTGTGAGGTCCCAGCGCTGATCCATCCTGAGACCATCAACGAGGTGGTCAACCGCCTCACAGACACAACGAGAGCCCGTTCCATGAACCCAGACGCGCATCAGGAGCCCGTCCTTTTTGGGAGAGCCCTTTTTTGGGAGAGTCCGAAGGGAGAAGGGACCTGAGAGCAGAACTCAAGGTATCCCCAAGTCCTCGTCCTTCAAGACATCATTCAGCAGTCTCAATGTTGTCCTTAGAGAATGGGAACAACAAAAGATATCATGGATTCACAATGATTCATATCGATATCGGGTTTTGCTCAAAAGCATTAGGAGTTCTGTTGGAAATTTGACCCGAGGATAGTGGAGACTCCTTTGATCCTAGGAGGCTGGCTGTTTAATTCTCGTGGACCTTGACAACATGGAAGCCGCCTCCACAGCATTTGTTCTTCTGGGCTTGATCCGCAAGAAGGTCATGGCTGGTGTGCAGGGTTCGGTTCCTCACGTCCTGATGAAGCTAAGCAACACTAAGCACTAGAGAGTGAGTTTGAAGGCTTTGAAGGCTTTGACGGATACTGATTTCAAGCGACTCAGTGCTGATTTCAAAGTTTCCAAATGTCTCGTACCTGCGCGGGACTGAGCTCTGTGACTTTGCCTCTCCTAGGAAAGAGGACAAAGTACCAAACGACGTACAATCTGTGCTCTTAATTTGTAGTTTCTCGGTGTGAAACCTGTGAACTGCCTTCAATCAAGCGTTTGCCACTGCGTTGGCCAATGTGATTTCTCGCAGACAAGTTCCAGCGCCAACACGCTGTGTGAGAGATGAGATGCCACTGTTTCTTCTAGATGGCCAAATCTGAAACCTTTCAGAAAGACATGGACATCGTAAAGCTTAGTGATGAGTTCTTTGCATGTTAGTAACAACTTTTTTTGATATGTAAAAATTTAGCAAAACTCTGTGGTTTGCATTAGGGGTGTTTGTGTGTATGGTTGTTTACAGAAAGAAATCAAAGATATTTCTACAGTCCAATAGACAAAGAGAGTTGGCTCAGAAAATTTTTGGTTTCGAAACAAATCTGAGTAATTTGCATTTTACACATTTGCGTGCATTTTTGCATATGCATTTGCTATGGGACTGTGACTGTGTCCATCTCGAGAGCCTTGAGGTGAGGGTTGTTTCAACTCCCTCAACGTTGCGAATTGGCTCTTGCAAGTGCTGCAAGTGAAAACATGTTCCCTGCCGGGGTACCCAGAAGAAAAACGGGGCGAAAGATGGCGAAAGGTCGCGAAGGTAGCAGCGTTCGAGCCATGAATCGAGGCTTCCGATCATCGCGGAGGACGGATTCCGCTTCCCATCTGACGCTTTCTATGATCAACTTCTGGCCGATCCATCTTTGAAGCAGCTGGACCTTGCAGCTTGGCATATCTTGACATCAGAGATCTTCGGCTCTGCCTGATTTGATCGGTGTCTGAGGAGACATATGTGAAAATTATCCGGGCGGTGTTCCAGGAGACGCTGCAAAGTACTGCAAGTCTTTCTTAATGAATTATTTGAATTATATGATATAAATTGATATAAATTGATATATAAATATATATATATATTTATTTATTTATTTAAATTTCTTTCTTTCTTTTATTGCGAAGGTCTCAGTCTGTCGCAGGAAATCGCTGTGGTCTTCTCCCCGCAGAACTATTCGTCGACCGCAGAGGACTTGGAGCTCCGGGCCTCGCAGGCGCCGCGCTGAGCGCGCTGAGTGCCGTCGCTTGTCGTCGCTTGTCGTCGCTTGTGAGGTCGCATGGCGCTTGCAAAACGGGTTGCAACCTATGTCCTCCAAGGCCAGGAATCCAAGCCACATTTTTTCTTCGTGTTCTACGGAAGTTCTACAGTTCTGGAATCCAAGACGTTCCTTTGCCTTGCGAATCTCCAGTGACACTTCTGACGCAGTGATGCACATGTGCCAGTTGATATTTACACATTGTGCATAATGTGTGCGATTCATCGAAGCACACAATACCTACTCCACACATGCGTGCATTTGTGAATTTATATGCATGTATCTTTATATGTATATTATATACACTTGTGCACAGGTATAAGTATACTTAGATGCTTTGCGTGTAAATACGCAGCAATCTATGTATTATCATATACAAGGCATGTTTGTTGTGCTGGAATTTCCGGTGCGCCCCAATAAATGCATTGATACCTCGATCATTTGGTGAAACTGTGTTCTTGCGACTTCGTGTTTGGGAGCTGAAAAAACGAGAGCACTCCACAACTCGAAAAATCTCCAAAAGTCTTCAACAAATATGTACTGCAGTATACTAAAGCAATCTGAAGTAATCTGAAGTACTGAAACAATCTGCAGCGCCGCAGGTGTCCACAAAAGAGCTTGTGGACAATGCCAAGGAGTCCAAGGAGCTTGTTGAAAAAGACGAGTCCGATGATGAGCGGTTGGGCAGTGGGGAGGTGCTTTCGATGGATCTGTAGTTCTCACATCAATTCCCATGGCAAAGCCTGGTGAATTGCATCAAATGTTTATACAGAGGTGTAGTTTGGCTGTGCAGGTCGACTCAGGACCTCTGTTAAATTCGAACATATTCGGACAACTTTCTTTCCGAACTTTGGAAAATTTCTTTCCGCTTGGTGCTTTGCGGAGCTTGGCAGAGCTTTGTCTTTGGACATCCAAGAGTTTGGCAGGCAGTTTTTCCTGAGCGTCGCTCCCAAGGTATGGGACGAGGCGTTCCGGGCCCTTTGGTCAAGGACGTGGCAGTCGTGCGTGTTTAATCGAACTTGGACATGAAGATTGGGTGAGTCCAAGCAAACAGGGTTGAAACCACATCTCACTCAGAAGCCATCATCCTCACATTTCATCCACATTTCATCATCAGCAGCAGCAGCATCATCATCATCATCGTCGTCGTCGTCGTCGTCGTCATCATCACTTTTATTGATGCAACCGGTTTTTGCCTGAAGACCATTTGGAACAGCTACTTTCATCATATAGATGGATTGAGACATTGGGCTTTCTCAAGCGTGTCGTTTTCATTCCATGCTGTCAATCCGCTTACAAACCAAGTGAAGACATGTTCTTTGATATTTCTTTTTGGTACGAAGACCGAAAGGGCTTAGGTTGGAATATGTTTGAATACTGTAGCTTAAATGGCCAAAGGCTTGTGAGTGACAATGTCAGCTCCAGTCTATGACAATTTTCGTCATGTGCCATTGCAAAAAACGAGGCGGCCCCGAGATGTGATGTGGAGTTCTCGAGGGGATCAGCTTCACTGTGTCAACAGTCGTCATTAAAGGAACAAAACGACAAGACATTGAGCACAGCAGCCTACATCTTAGATCAAATAGCTCCGAGTTCTTAGATTCTGTGAATTTGTTGGGAATACTGTGGCAGACGTGTAGCGACTTGTCGGGTTCTTGTCGGGTTCATTTTAAACATATACATGTGGACCCGGTTCCTACCTGGTTCGGTTCGGTTCGGTTCGTACATTTTATTTTACGGTCCCGGTTCGGTTCGGTTTGTACATTCAATTTTCGGTTTCCGGTTCGTTTCCTGATTTTGCGGTTCTTATATTTCCGGTTCGGTTCCCGGTTCCCGGTTCGGTTCCTGAACCACTCTGTTTTGACTTCTTGTTTCCTTCAATCCCGGATTGAGCCACCACAACTGACATACAGAGTGCACGTTTGGTGTTTTGTGTGCGTGCAGAACGCATTCTTTTCTCAGTCCATGTGACTTTAGTTGGTAGTTTGAATCTTGATTGCGATTGGCAATTGGTTTCATAGGTTGGTTTGCTGCCTATCCACCCGCATTGCTTCCTGGACACAAACTCGGTTTCACTAACAACTGTTTTGCTTCCGAAGAAACACTGGTTTCCGATGAAAACCTTGATTGTGCATGTTGGTTTATTGTTTGTGAACTATCTTTGTCAACTCGAAGGAGTTTGAATGCGTTACTTTCACTTCCATGACTTGAGTTTTTGTTCTGTATCATAGACATGATGGTTTGGGAACTTGAACTAAATGCCATCCAGTTTGAAAAAATTGCGGAAGATCCAAATCATGGACACTCCAGATCAAGAAAACATCAACACGAATTCCGAAAAATTACCATGCTAGCGACACGTTTTAAAGTTTGGATTTTGGGTTGCGCTCTGTCCGGGAAGTACCCCGAAGCACCAGGCAATCGTGAGACCATGCGTTCTGCGGCTGTTTTAGATTCAAAAGAGCATGCAGTCACGAGTGTCCGGAGGCGAAAACAGTTTCAATTTGTCTACCTGTGACTGAAGAGTAGAAATTGCATTGAATTTATTATCTGTGACTGAAGAGTAGAAATTGCACTGTATAGCGATAATTTGGCATGCTTTGCGCAACTCAGTTGTGGGGCGGTTCCTGTGGAGATTTTGTGTGGCCAATGATTTTGACGGTGAATACCTGCATGCACATGACGAATGCGCGGGTTCCAATGCTGTGCAGAGTGGCTTGCGCCAGAAACTCAGCATGGTTCCACTTCCGACTTCAGTCAAAACCAAAAAAGTTCGCAACTCAACATGACACGCAAGCAGTACTTGTGGTTTTGCTATTGCAATTACCAACTTCATTCTAGACAGCAGGTGTCTCCAAACTCACAGAAGGTGCAGTCAGAGTGCACATTCACGTGTATGATTGCCTGGGGTTCATCATCTCGTCGTTTTCCTTTCTCAAGCTGGGAAATGTTTCATTTTTAAGCGAAGGATGTATCCTGCAGCCTTTGGTCTCAGATATGTGTCGACTATTGTCCGGGATGGGATTTGCTGTCCCGGTGTTTGTCTCCAAAATAATTGGACTAAGGATTGTGGAAACTACACGGAACAGCACCATACTGATCATGTGCCTGGTGGCATTCAGCGGTGAACTGTAATCATTTTATATAATCATCTAACCAGAAGTGAAATCTGGATGACTCCATGTAACTGTTCATAACTGTTCATACTTTCGGGAGTTTTACAGATCCGTTATCATCATACAACGACCGTCCCAAGACTATATATCGGTTTGATCGATAATTCATGAATCTTACCTGGCTACAATCGCAATATCATTGCGGTGTCAACTCAGTTGTGCCACATCGTTTTCAAAGCCATTGACGATTTCCCACGCGGCTGGTTGCTGATTCCGCAGTTGAGTCGAGAGCCACCATGCATCCTATCTCTTTCAGGTCTCTTTCAGGTCTCTTTCAGGTCTCTTTCAGGTCTCTTTCAGGTCTACCACTTGATTCTCAAAGCAATTCTGCTCGGGTGACCAGTGAGGTCCTCTCAAGCTCGGTGCTTCGAAAGACCCAGGTGGGAGGGGATGGATGGCACATCGATTGCAGCATCGACACTTGGAACATCGACACGTGGAACCGATGTTGTTACAACGCACCGATTTTACGCAAAGCAATTTGTTTCATCATCGACTTTGTCGGTACTTAAAGAACCACCTTGCGCCATGATCATTCACCTCCAGTGCGAGGGAGGGAGCACCCAGCTGGGTTGGATGTGACTCGGAGATTTGCTGCCAACCCTATCGATATCAAATCAACCGATTGCAATTTCTTTTGCGTTGGGATGTTCGATGAATTTCACGTAAGGACGAGAAGCATCCTCTTTTCGCGGTTCACCTCAGAGGTGCCGAGCGGGCGTCAAACCATCGACCCATCACTGAGTGAAGCCAATCACAACCATTCAATCCATGAACGAATCCATGAACCATTCAGAACCAACCTACAGATTCTACAGATTCTACATCAACGGGTTTCACTGAGGTACCTTGTGGAACCATCAGTTGCAACCTGAGAAGTTTGGCTAAGGCGGAGCCGCCAGCTATTCTGCTGAGAGCCCCTCAAACCAAGTGAGGTACGAGGCTGGATGCACAACGGGAAAGCCATGGGCTGTTGCACCAAGCGGGTGGAGATTGAGTGATTGGTCAAGTTTTGTTCGTTACACAGTCGTATCGGTTGCAAAACAGATCAAATTCCAAGTTTGCAAAGAAACAACAAAGAAACTTCGGATGTGTTGATTCCATTTTGCTTAAGTTTTGTTTGCAAAACACCCGAGGTGCCAACTCAACCGCTATATGTCACTCATGGTATCTCTGTATGCATAACACTAGGGATGTCCATGAAAAATGCTCATTGCTGATTCCTCCATGGCCAGGTCGCAGAACTAGCGTCATTAGGTCATAGAACTTCCTTTTTTCATCTATCAATGGTTGTTAGGTGACCATTTGAGACCACAGGTAAGACAGGTGATCAGCGTGCACCTTTCGCCTCCCGCTGTGGTGCTGTTTGGTGGTCGCCCAGGCGTGCGGTGACATGGCACAGAGTGGGGCTTCACAACGCTGGGAGAGACGCCGCGGGGATGTCGCGAAGGGGGGCGATGTTGGACGCCCACCAGGGAGAGGCTGGAAGTTTAACCAAGTGGCTGCAGAACGGTTGATTACCCAAGTGAGGCTTAAGTCCATTCAACCGGTGGAGCAATCGTTTTCATGGACTTAGTATGGAGGTATCACCACTTTCACCTCCCGCCTAGGCTGGGAGGACCCAACCGTGCGGGCTCCAAGACATGGGAAGGTCCACAGGATGGGACGTGACATCACTCCGAGATTCGCTGCCACCAACCGTATCGATACCTCAACCAGTTGATGACTTTTTTTGTTTTGGTAAAGGTTTCCGGGGGCCGTTGGTCATTTTGAATAAACATGTTGTTGATATGAGCATGGGCTTAATCGTGTTCCATTCCGGTGAAAGAAAACTTAGTTTATACAAGTTTTTTGAAGGGCGCAAGATTCCTCATTGAGTGACAGTAGTGGCCTTATTGAGTGTTCTGAAGGTCGCATTTTTTGACATTCGGAGAGTGCGGTATCAATCTGCATGAACCGTTGGAATATGAGCCGTGCGATCCGGGTTCCGTGTGCGCTACATCAAACCGTGCCCCGAGCAAGGACAAGTACATCGTTGTCCCGAAATGTTTCCTGATCATGGCTACTTTAGTTTATCGAATACCCGGATAGAAACTCAATGTTGGAATCGATATGTAATTCAATGTAATTCTTTGATTCATAGAATTAAGCATTTCAATTCCTCGGTTCCCCGCATTTCAAGGTCAGTTAGACTGGGTCTTCGAGCGTGGTAACGCACCTCCGTTGGATCTCAGAGGCGCTGGTCCCCGCCAGCCCTGTGCGATCGATGAGTTCTTGGATCGGCTACCGATGAAGCGGTGATATGTCCAGATATTTGTTGGTTTGGTTCAATGACCCACCATTTTGTTTTGATATTTTCCCGATTTCTGATTTACATATACACATATATATATAGATATATGTCTATCTATCTATCTATCTATCTTTCTGTCTGTCTGTCTGTCTATCTGTCTGTCTATCTATCTGTCTATCTATCTATCTATCTGTCTATCTATCTATCTATTTATCTATCTATCTATCTATCTATCTATCCATCCATCCATCTATCTATCTATCTATCTATCCATCCATCCATCCATCCATCTATCTATCTATCTATCTATCTATCTATCCATCTATCCATCCATCCATCCATCCATCCATCCATCCATCCATCTATCAATCTATCTATCTATCTATCTATCTATCTATCTATCTATCTATCTATCTATCTATCTATACATGCACACAGAGTTTTGAATAAACCAAGAAACCAAAATGCAATGGATTGGACTTCCAATGAAACCCATCTTCTGATGCATTCTCGGTGAGGTTTGCTGATAATCTGATTATTCAACATGTGAATGAAAGTTAACATGGCAATGGCAACACTTGGAATGTGTTTCATCGGTTCCAATCATTTAGTTCATCAGAATTATCTCATCGTGGCCCATCGGTTGCGCAAACTGGCTATTGATCAAACATCACATATTTAGTAAATAGCCATTGATGGTTGTGACTGGGCGCCTCCCCAATCAGATGTGCTGACCCACCAACAATGGAAGGTAACGCAACTGTAGTTGTACTCCATTCAAGGGGTAATTTCAACCATTGCGAACCGTGTTGTGAATACCCTGGCAAACCTGCAAAAAGCAGACATGCAAGCCATCAGTGCCAAACAACATCCGTGCCCCCAATAAGACATGAAGTGGATGGTGTTGCGAAGGGTTCTGAGTTCCTGAGACCAGTGGGCAAAGCCGCTTTGCCAATCATTTTGCAGAAACTTTAAGGACACAAATCGGCTTGCAGCATATTAACCGATAATTTGCTGGAAATACTGAGGATTTTCCAATGTCTTCCACTGTCCTACTTGTGCAGCTTGATATGCCAGAAGCAAGTGGAGACATTGCTGGATCGCTCTGCAGAGCTGGAGATGATTGAGAGGTTTGAATTTATCATGTCATTTTTTCGAATGGAGTTTCGATACTTTCTTTGTGTGTGATATCTGTGCACTATCACTTTATGAAGAGCTGATATCATGGTGGAAGCACTGAACGAGTGAGCTACCTGATCCAAAAACGAAACCGTGTTGGTCCGTTGCTTTGTGTTTAACTGATGTGCGGGGGCCTGTACAAGCCGAGTGTCACTACTGAGTAGGTCATGCCATGTTTTTAGTGATCACGCACCATGTTTCAGCACATCGGCGCTAGTTTTCTTACCACGGAAGATTTGCAATTCTGTGGTACCAGCAGACATGATGTGCACTGGTGCTCGAACTTTTTTCTCGAGGAAGCGTGAGAGATGCAAAGTTCATTGCTTTTTGGGGCTCCAAAAGGACTTTTTTTCCGACACTCTTTGACTCTTGTTTGTGGCCTTTCAGAGGCGCTGGATGTCGCCAAGAAACTGGCCTGGTTCTAAGATCGCACTGGCCAAAACCAGCTTTGATCGGACTTCTGCTTGTAGGAAGTGTAGTGACTTCCTAGGGCCTAGAGATTCTTGAGAGTAAGTATGTTTCTCTCCCTGGTTTGCTTTGTTTGTGACAATTTACTGTACATGTTTTTGAACAACCTTTCCGACATTGATTGAGGAAAAAATCCATAGAATAGAATGCCTGATGGATTTTGATGCTGTGCCTGCACACTGGAGACATCTAGCTGTATGTCCTTTAGAAGAACGAGCCTATTTCACTTGACCTATACAGTTCCCAACCTTATGACTTGTGAAATGCTGGATTGTTCATTTACAGTACATATCAACGGGCTGTGAAATGTTGTCTTTGGGCACAGCCAGGTGTCTCCAAGAAAGACTCATTTGCGTGTAGTATTGGTTGTCCCTGGTGATCGTCACTACGATTATATATTTCAACCAACACAGCATAGTACGAATACATCCATAATCACCAGAAAATGTACACCACCAAGACGGTTTCCTTGTTGAAAAGTCGGATCTGTGTGATGGTTTGGGGTCAGGATGGTATGAACATCTATAGACCCACCAAAACTGTCTGGAAAACCTTCGGCAGATCAGTGGTGATTCTTCAAAGGTGAAGCCATGGACCGTTGAGCGGAACCTGGAAGGTGAAGTCAGGGTGGGAGCTTCTATGATGTACATTCGGCCGAAAGGATGTACATCGCAACAAAAACATCAATGACTCTTCCACACTGTGTTCATTTGTGTTCTCTCTTTGATTTTTTGGAACATGATTTGAATCTCATTGATGTCTACTCCGTTATTATGGTTTTTTGATTCATACGGATACATGTGCAAGTTTCTTGTTGTCCAGCGCTTATAACGACCTGTGGTAGTAACCCCGCACCACCATTCATCTATCGCTGTTTTGGTCCGCATCGTGCACACCTATCCTTTGTTTCCTGCCAGCAATCAATATAGTTGGGATTCCAACAACCTGGGTCCAATGGTGTATAGGGGTCGGTAGGATGGCATATCCACATGTACATTGCAGATAGAATCCAGGCCCAGGCACAGTCAAGCGTATCTTTCAGGAGGTGGATAGATTCAAAGGCCCGAAGCACTGCAAGTAGTGCTTCAGAACCCAGATGTGACACCTTCCACCCTAAACTTCCACGCAGATCTAAACCTGCAGAAGCATTGCTCTGACTGACTCAGCATGCTCTCGTTCATTCAAGGCTTTTGCAGGTTTAGATCTAGAGAAG
The DNA here is from genome assembly GCA_009767595.1 of Symbiodinium kawagutii. Lineage (NCBI taxonomy): Eukaryota > Dinophyceae > Suessiales > Symbiodiniaceae > Symbiodinium > Symbiodinium kawagutii. The sequence continues at coordinate 32,377 of VSDK01006786.1, read as the reverse complement.
TTCAGGGTGGAAGGGGCCGCATCTGGATTCTAGGAACTAGTTGCAGTGTTTCGGGCCCTGGAACCAATCCAGCTTCTGAAAGACACGCTTGACTTTGCTAAGATTTGCATTCTGTGCAAAGTGCTCCGTAAGATGCAAAGGGGTCACATCCAGAAGGATTGGATTTGCTTCCTTTGAAGCCACATATAGCCTTGTACCAGGGTTAGAAGCAGCAACAAGCCCTCGTGCTGCTTAGAACGCTGTTGGGACATAGCTGGTATCTCAACAATTGTGAAGGATAATAAAACTTTTTAAGAATTAGAGTAGACAGAGGATAGAATTTGAAATAACTTCAAGATTGATAGCAGCGACAAGCAGACGAGGGGAACACACACACCATTGGGGCAACGGTTGGGGTTGGGTGGGTGGTCTATTTGATTGGGGTCAGGTAACTTCAGCTGGATTCTGACACCGTCTTGTTGAAAGCAGCATTGCAAGGCCGACCCTCTGCGACTTCGGGATGTGAGTTTGCGAGGGCAGGGAGGTAAGAGATTGCGAATTGATTTTTTTTTCATAGGAGCATAGAAGAGAAATAAAGGGTCGGTCTTGCAATGCTGCTTTCAACAAGACGGTGTCAGAATCCAGCTGAAGTTACTTGATCCCAATCAAATAAACCAACCAGCCCAACTCCCCCGTTGCTCCGATGGTTTGTGTTCGCCTAGTTTGTCTTTCGCTGTTGCACCGAGCAAGGGCAGTGACACTGTTGACCCATTCCCAGACACTCCACTCACTCCGTTGCCTCACAAGCTCGTGCGCGTGCCCCTGAACCACTGGACTGTCTTGGAGAGGCTCAACCTGATGGTTGGCCTCTTCTTGTTGGTCCGGTGGTTCAAGGGCACGTGCGCGAGCCTGTGAGGCGACGGTGTGGGGGGGGG
>VSDK01006786.1:9239-24591 GCA_009767595.1 Symbiodinium kawagutii | reverse complement strand
CGACGACGACGACGACGACGACGACGACGACGACGACGACGACGACGACGACGACGATGATGATGATGATGATGATGAGGATGTTGACGACGATGATGATGACGATGCACTATTTCTTGAAGCCAATTCGACCCTCTTCCTTATTATCTATTTCGCTATGGATATATAGTTCCCAAGGTTTGCCGCAGGGATGCAACAGCTATGTTATCGCCCTACTCCTTTCCCCCTACCTACCGTCGCCCGGGTGACGGACTCATACCCCTCTCGGTTGACGACTCTTGCTGTGACTCACTAGGACCGTTTTTGGTTTCTTCCCTACTCCTTTCCACCTACCTACGGTCGCCCGGGTGACGGACTCATACCTTTCTCGGTTGACGATTCTTGCTGTGACTCACTGGGACCGTTTTCGTTTTCTTCCCTACTCCTTTCCCCCTACCTACCGTCGCAAGGGTGACGGTTGACGACTCTTGCTGTGACTCACTGGGACCTTTTTTGGGTTTCTTCCCTACTCCTTTCCCCCTACCTACCGTCACCCGGGTGACGGACTCATACCTTTCTCGGTTGACGACTCTCGCTGTGACTCACTGGGACCGTTTTCGTTTTCTTCCCTGCTCCTTTGCCCCTACCTACCGTCACCCGGGTGACGGACTCATACCTTTCTCGGTTGACGACTCTCGCTGTGACTCACTGGGACAATTTTCGTTTTCTTCCCTACTCCTTTCCGCCTACCTACCGTCACCCGGGTGACTGACTCACACCCCTCTGGGTTGACGACTCTCGCTGTGACTCACTGGGACCGTTTTCGTCTTCTTCCCTACTCCTTTCCCCTTACCTACTGTCACCCGGGTGACGGACTCTGTTCTTTGGGGGTGGCTGACTTGTGCTCCCTAGGTTCCTGACTCTCACCTTCGGGGTGGCTGACTCGGGTGGCCGACTCTGTCTTCTTCCCTTCAACTGCCGATAAGTAAGAGTGAATTTGGGCGCTGCTCCAGAAAATGTAGTCATACAAACTGCTCAGTGAAGCTGATTTCGTGCTTTTGCCAGACCCATCCTTCGCTTCAAATGTGAAGCTTTCGGAGCCGCTGGCTGGAGGTCCGTGGATCAAGGTTACAAGTGCTGGAGCAGTGATGACTGGAATATTGGTGATGTTTAACATCAGTTCATGTTCTGTCATGGTAGGTTCAAACAGTAGTCAATCTTGAAGGGTGATAAGTAATCAAGTGGCAAGATATCGCAATACCATGATGCGAAGAATCGCGAACACGATGCTACCATGATAAATTGCGTGCTGCTGTCCATGCAGTATTCTCAAAAGTGGAATAGTGACACAGAAGCCGTTCTTCCATGATGCTACCATGATGATACCATGATGAATTGCGTGCTACTGTCCATGCGCTATTCCAAAAAGTGGAATAGTGACACAGAAGCCGTTCTTCCATGATGTTACGATGCTACCATGATGAATTGCGTGCTACTGTCCAGGCGCTATTCCAAAAAGTGGAATAGTAACACAGAAGCCGTTCTTCCATGATGTTACGATGCTACCATGATGAATTGCGTGCTACTGTCCAGGCGCTATTCCAAAAAGTGGAATAGTAACACAGAAGCCGTTCTTCCATGATGTTACGATGCTACCATGATGAATTGCGTGCTACTGTCCAGGCGCTATTCCAAAAAGTGGAATAGTAACACAGAAGCCGTTCTTCCATGATGTTACGATGCTACCATGATGAATTGCGTGCTACTGTCCAGGCGCTATTCCAAAAAGTGGAATAGTAACACAGAAGCCGTTCTTCCATGATGTTACGATGCTACCATGATGAATTGCATGCCACTTTCCATGCAGTATCCCCAACAGTGGAATAGTGACACAGAAGCCGTTCTTCTTTTCTTTTACCATGATAAAGCGCATGCTACTTGCCATGCGGTATTCCAAAAAATGGAATAGTGGCGCAGAAACTATTCATCCATGATGCTACCATGATAGATTGCGTGCTACTTTCCAGGCAGTATTCCAAAAAGTGAAACGGAGAAAACGCATTGGTGATGCTGTCGATCGGCCACCAAGTATCCAACCACATATCCAAGAATGTTACTTTAGATATGAGAGCCAGTTTTTTTGCGCGCTACGAATGGACAGAGATTCGGCAGAGATCACAGGGACTTTACTGGATTGACAGTGCTGTTTCGGTGTGCACGCATGTATGGAAGCACTGACTTGTGATGTGTGTGTATGTGATGTATGTGTGCGTTTTAGAGACCAAGACCCCTCTTTTGGGAAAGCATTCCCCCCTTGACTTGATGAAAATCAGAACCGGGAGGCATCATAGGGCCGTGCTGTTTACCGCAATGCATTTCTCAAGTCATTTCAAGGCGCTGGGAGCTAAGAAGACACTGCGATGGAAACCTCTTCGACGTTGTCGGCATGAGCCACCTGGCACCAACAAACACATGATGTGCTGGCATCCGTTGGCAAGGGTTCGAAACGAGTTGTCCCTGAAATCCATAGACATACTATCTATTTAGATATAGAGATACATGTTTTATATTATTCATACGTTGATTAAAATGAAAATAATTCGAATGGATGTTGCTTGTTATCATTACTTCGGTTCATCTCAAAGAGTGTCTACAGATCATGGAAGTTCTGCCCACGGCCATCCACATCCCGCGCCCCAGGTCCTAACCAGTTCCTGTCTCTGGAAGTGTCAGCAGAAGATCAGTTGGAGCACCCAGGGACTGAGTTTGAGCACCCGCTTTGCGGCAGAGGCATTCATGGTGCAGCTTAGTATCACGGCATTGATATGTACTGCTGTATTGAGATATGCATTGATTTTGTTTTTGATATTGTTTGAAAGTATGCTAAATCATGCTGTATCCTGCATGGCCCACGATTCAATGATGGTTGAAGATGACATGTGTGATCGGTTGCCAGACACTGTGGGCAGGCAAAATTCAGTTCCTTGATGCACCACGTCCGATGCCAAGGACCACGAGCTTAGCTTGGTAGATGACATAGCCAGCCGATAGATGCGCCATTCGCAGCACTTAAAGACATGATTCTTGATGTAAGTATGATACATGAACTATCAAGATGGTTTGACCATGAACATGTATCAATGATATCACCATGGCTAGGAACTTTTTGCCAGATATAAACCAGCCATAGATCGAACAGCTACATTTTCATTATCAACTACATTTGGCTATTGGTCATTACATGTCATTGCATCCAAAAGGGGGTTGTTCACAGCTACCTTCTAAGCCATCGAGAGGTCTGAAAGACGTGCTTTGCCTCTGAGGCATTCGCTCTCTGGCTTCGAGTTCTGAAAGTCTTGGCGCACGCGCTGATGGCAGGTGGCTGCAGGTGGCTGCAGGTGGCAGGTGGCTTCATGGAGTGCTGAAAATCATGGCAGACCCATAGCAGATCCATCGCAGACCCATGGTTAAAACTGTTAGCAATGAATCGCCGTTTGATTGCCGACAGCCTACAGCTGTACTGTTGGTTGCTGTCAGGTTCATCTTCAACGATCAAATTGCCATCCACTTCTTCAATCGTTTGAAAATCGTGGGTTTCGAACACTGAATCCTATTCGGAAATCAATGACCTCCAGTATGTCAAACACTGGTATTGACGGCTCACGCATGCAACAGACTGCATAGCGTAGTGTGGAATCAACTAACGGTCACATCAGTTGGGTGATATGACTACAGTCGATATTCCAGCCTTCGTTGCGTCCCCATGATATAACCACTAGTGGATGTACCTAGATTACCATTAAATTATTGACTATTTGATTGATGAAGCAACTATGTCAAGCCTGATGCCGGGCCGCTGTCCAACCTGGTCGACAGAGTTCCATGATTTGATGGTAAGAAATATGAAACACCACTTCGACTTGAAATCGTTGGGGTGTTTACCGCTCTGTTTTCAGTAGGTACTGCTTTGTTTCAGCATTGGTGCAAACTAAGTTCCGGCTGTGAATTTGTTCCTGTAGTCAGTAACCTGATTGAAACCGCCGGGCTACGTGGTCAAGCTGAAACCACCTATGGCCGCTACTCATCAACCGAAGACCTCAGCTTAGCATAGCTACTGCGACCAATACTCATCAACTAGAGAGCTTTCCTTAGTATAGACAGATACATTTAAATATATATATATATATTCATGATATGGCACATGATATGTTCATCAACTTATTAGCTCAGTGTTGATGTCTCAAGCCTTAAGCATTCATTACTAATAGCAATTGCAATATGAATTAAGCCCTTGCAAATCGTAGTTTTAGTGTGGAATTACTCTTTCTCTCAATCCCTGCAATTCATCATTTTGTGGGTCCAAGCCTTGTTGTTTGGGATGTTGGGGCCGTGGCTGTTTCAAGCCTCTGGTCCACGGCGACGAGTTGATTTGGTTGAGCTATTTGATCTGCAATTTCTGTCAAACAAGCCTACGATCGGTGGTATTGGTGAAGTTGTCCTACTAAAACCAAGCAGAATTGGAAGCATTGTTGGCAAAAACTTGGATGATGTCAACCGATACTGATTCAATATCAACCCATGATGATCTCACGGCAGCGACCATAATTCAACATCGGAATTCACGGGATAGTTCTCACGTTCCCAACTCATATAATATGCAATCATTAATGTATTGAGGGATGTGAGAACGATCCCATGAATTACATATGTATTGAATGTGTTTTCATCTTACTCTCAACTAATATCCAACTCTCCAAAGGTGCAGAAAACTACCAGGTTTCATTGGAGTCATGACTAAGGAATTGGAGACGGTTCCCCCAAAGCAAAGAGCTTGGGAACTCCCATTACAGTAGATAGAACGGATGATCGTTGCTTCTTACCATGAGCCATAAACATTCCTTAAATTCATTCATTGTTTGTCATTGATGTCCAAAAAATCCATGAAAAACCCGGCGGGTGGTTTACCGAAACCGCATTTTGATGATTTCATTTTGTGGCTGGTCATTTCGTCCCAGGGAACACGGTCTTTCTTGCATGTTGGAACCTGAAATTTTCACTAGATTCTGGTAGCCCAAGTTGAGGTCCAATGTCTCAAAACTCAAGGGCTGCATTCTTTTCAGTGCTCTAGTTCTCCTGGAAGAGGTTGACAGAATGAATTTCCAGAATCAGAACTGATTCTTACAAGAAGTTGCAACCTTAACCTTGTGCATTCAGACATCGAAAAAGGAAGCGTGTGGTATGTACTTCACACCCCAGCACCCCAACCCATCAGTGACGAAGCGCAAACTTCATGTTGCAAGCGCAAGTGAACGTCATTGCAGCCCGAACCTATCAGCACCGTAGCATCAACTTCACTTTGCAAGGGCAAGTCAACGTCATGGCAGACCCACCCGCTATCCCCGCTGTAATTAGTGAGTTTGCGCAGCAGTGATCAGTGATGCAGGCTGCTCCCACAACAGAGAAACCAAGTGAGAAGAAGTCAGAGGACAAGGAGCCGCGCAAGTGGAAATCAACTGGCGTTCTCAGACTGGGCCCAGGGAGGTTAAATTCATATACCTTTCGAGTCCCTGAACATAGCATCGTTGTCATTGATAATGGAAGAGGGCTCAGCGTTGCATTGTCGCTGCTGCAGCATACATCACTTGACGATAAGGAGCCTCCAAGTAGTGCCCCATTTCCTCAGGTGCGAAATTCGGGCTGAAAAACCATGAAACGTTTGTTTTCCACCGGTCAGCAAAAACATCCGGCAACCATGAACAATTCACATCATTATCAACCATTTGAAACCGTTGCCAGACCTTGGCAGAAACTACAGCTGCAGCATTGCCATTTGGAGTTATCTCCCAAACATATCTTTGCAGAGTGTTGCACGATGCTTCTGCTTTTGAACTTTCGGGGAATTTCGTCCATGAATGCCCGGCCAGGTGGGAGGTGGTTTGGTTCGAGCACAATGCCGGCAAAGACAAATTCAAAGGAAAAAATATGAAAAATGCATGAAAACCACACTTGTCAACAATATTTAATGTCAAATCCATTTCTTATTGTGGTACATGTTGAACTCATCACAGGTTCGAATCGAAATTCTTTGGTTCCGAGAAGATGGAAAGGCGTAAGGGCTCACAGGACGCCGTGGGAAGCTCCTCTTCAAGGCCTCTTCAAGGCCTCTGCAGAATGCGACTTCGGAAATTCCGAATCGAAAGATCCAAATCGACACCGTCGCTTGAGACAAAGTCGCAGCTCTCGAGAGAGGACGCCCCGACGATCTCGAAGCAGGACTGACAGTAAACGAAGAGTCTCTACACTGCAGCCGTTGAAACTGAGACCGACAGACTATGGTTTCAACAAGACAAAGTTTGATAACGACAAGGATGCAGCCACCTCCTTCTGTGAGTCATTGGGCATCTGGTTTCAGCATGGTTTTTGTGCGCTCTTTTTCTTTTCTTCGTCTGAACTTACCAAATTGGCACGGAGTGTTCTTTTCTACATCCCGACGTCAGTGCTAGCACCCTTTCTGTTTTCCCATGGGAGGTGCTGCCTGCTGCGGCCGCATTAAATTACAAACGAGGGAAGGAAATCTTTTTACTTTTTTTGTACAAAGCCAGGTTCTTGATTTCCTTGATGGCAATGAGCCTCGAATTTTACGACTGGGAGGGTTTCATACAGTCCATTTTTTCAGTTGTGAACCCAAATGAATTTACAACTGAATTCACACGGTCTTCTTCTCAAACAGAGTGGGGATTCAAACTGCTCGTGCATTGCTGAGGCGCCTTGCGCGACCACAGCCAGGCGAGAGCCTTCCAGCGACTTACAACACTTCTCAGGTTGCTGGCGGGTGGCAATGCACAATGACTTTTTCCAGTCGCTGCCGTGAATTTCTTTGGGGAGAAGAGAAGTGCTTTGTAGGTGAAATTTGTCGATCAAAAAAGTTAGCCGAAAACTCTGCAGCAGCGGAATTCTGGAAGGACAAAACCGTGCGGAGACAAGCGGAAATCATTCCACCTGCAAAACAAACCGTGGACAGGCTGAGAAATTTGATTGAGTATAAGCGGCGCCAACGGCTCCGAAATGACTCGAACAAAAATGTTTGTTTGCCTCAGAAAGACAAAGACAGGCAAAGGTCGTGAGCTTTGGTTTGGCCCGTCATCAACAATGAGCTCGATTGAGTGTTTCGTGCTTTGAATTTTAAACTGCTCCGTGTGAGTTCTATTCTCAAGCATCTACTCAGCTCAGTGGCATAGAGCTGACATCAGTGAGTTTGAGAGTTTCACCCCCTGCCAGATTTTGGGTCTGACCAAATCCATGGGTGGTTGGTTTGGGTTCGACAAATGTATTCTGAGCTTCTTAGTGCAGAAGTGACAAAAAAATCGCACCGGCGTTTTATTGTCCAGGTGGAGTGGATAGATAAGGTGCCTTTACATTTCCTCGCCTTTATCTTCCATGATGGCGGGTCAGAACTATTGAACGATTCAAGTGGCTAGGGGATGATTTGTTGGAGACCACGGGGCGTTGATTCGAATTGGTTGCCCATAGGCCACGCGGGTAATTATAAGAGGCATTCCAGGCCGACCTTACTCCCCCCCTCCCCCGTATATATCAACGGTGATCGAGAAAGGTTGAGGGAAATGCAAAGGAGATTTACATATGCGATCTACATTATGTTAGGTCGGTCCCTCTGGGTGTGAAAAAGTCGTTTTTTGGTTTTGAATTTAGATTTACAGTAGAGTGATAAAATGTTTGTTACATTCTTTTCTATGGAGGGGGGTCATCCCTCGCCATTTTTGATTTATATGTGGTTCCTGTGCGCTTTAACTTTCATCGGTTTATGTGATCTTTTACGAACTCTTTCTGGCGCCTTTGGGCCTGGTGCTCTTATGTAGTGCTGAATCAAACGTGGAGTATGTAGTCATTAGTCATCTTATGTCATCTTATACTATTTTCAAAAATATAATTGCAGCATCGATGGCGCATGAGAGTGCCATAGAGTGCCAATGCCTGTCTGTCATGTTTCATTCGATTGAGTTTGGCACTTGGTATTGGCTGGCGCCAAATTTATGATTTTGACTATATAATGCTCAGCCATGTATTTTTGAAAAATCTGATGTATTTTTTTGACCGGCCTTGCTAGGTTTCGGAGGACAAATGGCTTTGAACTTGCTCAGAATGCTTTGGAACAGGTTTAGATGGATTTTGTTCAATTCTAGCTGGTTTTGCTTAGTTCTGGTTGATCTCAAGGTCCCTGGCAGGTTTTGATATCTTTGCAAAAGGTGCAATCCTTTGATGTGTTTGTTTGTTTCAAGGTGCTCTTAAGCAAGTTGGCCGACTTAGTGGAACTTCATGTGGTGTCTATTGTTTTTTGTCCGCAACGGGATGCATATCAGACCTTCGATTACCGCTCCGTTTATATTTTGTATACTGTAAATGTTTGGTTCAAAATGGGGATTGAAAACTAAATGAAATACCACCGTGTTTGGTGTTTGCGCACCCAGGGGTGCTTATTCAAGATTTTAATTTTGCGGATTACAGTATTCTATGGGTTGGTACAGAATCTACTGTTTTCCACATGATTTGTCTTTCGCATCTTAGAACGGCGCTTCAGATTCAGAGTACGAATCTGGAACAAAGACACCAAGTTGATTTAACAAAGCGCATTCAAGAAACAGGAATCGTTCAATGAGTTGGTGTAGCGAAGTGAATCTGAGTGATTTTGAAATTAGCACGCAGGGAATGAAGGTTCCTCAGTCTTGCTCGAGAACTGTCAGTATATCTTTTGGCTTGTGGCCCGGAGGCTGGTTGGAAGCCATCCGAGAGACTTTCAGCGGACGGCAAGGTCCTGTCCCGAGTCGCCTTTCTTAACAGCCCAGGCATTATATTCTTATTTGAACCACATGCTTGGTTTTTCCTCTTTGCGGATCTCAAGAGATTTTGTTCGAATCCAGTTGCGGGCAAGATTGGGGGGACGTGAGCGACCATATCCCTGATCGATTTGCTGATGTCGTAGGTCCAGCAGGTAGCATGTGGTTCGATTTGCCCGAAACAGTTGCTAGACATATGCAGACCTGGGTCATTACCAACAATCCCTCCTTATCTTATTGGCGGTTTTTAAGAGGTTTTAATGTCTGGTATTTGGGATGGTTGGTTGATCAACTAACAATTTTCATAGGGGTTGAAACCACCAAATAGCCATGGATGCTTCTTCACGTCCCCGCACTTGGGCTAGTTTGGTCATTGATTGGTTGACAGCCAGGGGTACCTACGGGGGCCTCGGCCCACAGCCATAATAGATATACTGATTTTTAAATGGCTTAACCATGCTCAACCGATTCCTTTTTGGGGGACCATCCTGTACACAAGTGTATTTGTTAGTATTTGTAAGCATTTGTTACACAAAAGAAACCCCGACATGCAAGTATCGGTGTGAAATCATGTCTTTGCCATCCGTTACCTTGGAATGCTGCGAAGACCCGAACAACTCACTTCAAGAAGATGAGTTTAGGTCACGAGGACGGGTCAAGATGGGCTGATGCCACCGTGAAGGTGGACAACGAGAGGGATAGCATGGCAAAGCAGGTCTTCCAAATAATTTCTAAAGCAGCTTGGAAGGTCCCTGGAAGGTCCCTGAAAGGTTGAGGGGTCCCTGATGCTCAGTAAAATGTTGGGAGATTTGGTCCTTTGCAGTTCGCCCTCCACCCAGCCTTCACCAGCCACGGTCCCAGGAATGTCCGAAGCTCACGCCCCTGAAGCTGGTCTCTCTGACATCGCCAGTTGCCACCCGGCAGCAATGTGCTGAGGATGGTGAACTAATGGTTAAATACAACGGGTACCTAGCCAATACTAGGGAATACAATGGTTATTAAAGATGATGATGATGATGATGATGATGATGATGATGATGATGATGATGATGATGATGATGATGATGATCGTTAAATAGTACTTAATGATAATTTGATAGTGCTTAATTAGCACTCGTTGACAATGATCTATATGCTTCTGTATTGGCATGAGCTTTGATTTGTGATCCTCAGTTGTCAATAAGCGTTGAGTACTCACTACTTGCCTCCGGGTAGCTTCTTGAGGTAGATAGGATTCTCACGAAAGATAGGACTATTCATGAACCAGACATTCAACACAAGAAGGAAGTTGATCTAACACGGGTGGAAATACATGTTTCGAACTTTAATGTTTCTTTTTTGCTGCCTATTTTACAGCGACAGTCTTTGTTTGTAAAAAACATTGGCATCTGGATGCATCTGGACATTTCGTGTTTCACCCATGGCTTTACCCCAAAAGAATTGTACACCCAACATCCCAAGTATTTGTTCTCGGGTTCATGAAGTGTGACTTGGGATACAACCCCATAAATAGTCTGTAGTTCTACTTGTTGCATGTGATGTTCATGTGCATAGTAACTGGTGTCACTATTTGCTCATAGTCGCTCATTTTTCATGAAACAATGGGATCAAACGGTTCATACATCCACAACACAACCACACTGGAAAGCAATACACCGAATGGATAAGGTCGAACTTCACCCCAAGGGAAAGTTCACTTGGAAGTGTGTATGTTTTGAGGAGCATGATTGATTCTGATTAGCGGTGGCGATTTAATCCGGGATTCTCGCATCGATATAGAAACAATATGTGCTATCAATGTTTTTAAGTGAAATAGCAAATATCCATGGTAGAACTGTCATAGTGACCTACGGTGGTTTGATTCGTTCTCTTCCTCTCCCCTTCCTCTCCACTTTCTCCTCCTCCTCTTTCTCGTCTCCGTCTTCCTTTTCCTGTCCTTTGTTCTTTCTCGCTTGCTTTCCTCTTCCTGACTGATCTCTTCTTTATCATCTTCTTTTGCACTTCCTCGTCCATTGGGTTTTTTTTAGCTCCTCTTTTCTCCACCTGGTTTGCTGTACTTTTGTGCAACGGAGCTGCTTTTGCTTGCGGGCAGCTTGTGTTTATTGAATTTGTATTTACAGAACACAGTTTTTTTGCACAAGAAAGTGTTTCTCCTGCACACAGAAACCGCTTTTGCTAATACACCAGTGATATTCAAACAGGAAAGCACCTGCATCGCAACATTTTTGAGGCACAATTGTTTCTATTTACAACAAACTGCGCTTGCGCAAATCAATACTGAATTGTTCTCGCGGCAAAGCTAGTATGCAATTTGTCGTGATTAGCAGCATTTGGAGATCAACGCCTTAACGCACTACACCTTACACACTTTTTCAGCATTGCGTCCTATTTGCAAAACTTGTCCTTACCAAGGTCGTGAAAGAATATATAATTACTTGATGGTCGGCCCACGATTCTCCCAAGATCTCCCAAGTTATCCCAGGTCCCGTCTTCCAAGGGTCATCTCCTTTCCCAAAAGGTGCATGGCGGCGCGCAACAACTTCAGAGCAAGGTCCAAATAACTCCTGACGGCTATGGTGTAATGGGACTTGGAGGCACGACAAAGAAAGCAATGAACTATATTTTTAACTATTTAGTTGTAAATACATTTAAATATGATATAGAAATGAATTTCATCTAAATAATTTAGATTATATATTAGGGATATTAGGTTTTAGTAACTTTAGTTTTCCTCTTTTTATTCTTTTTTACTTTTATGTTGTACTAGAAGTATACATATTATTTAGTTTAAGACGGAATACTAGAAAATATACTAGTATTTAATTGAAATAAATATTATTGGATTTTACTTGCCAGTTATTTAATTCGGTAGGTATTGGTGGACTTTAATTGATGGTACTTGATTTTAGTAAGCACTATTGGACCCTAATCGCTAGTATCTAACATAATTTTAGTACGTACCACTGGACCTGAACCGCTAATATTTGATTTTAGTAAGCAGTACAGGATTCTAACCGCTAGTATCTGATTTAAGTAAGTCCTGCTGGACCTTAAATACCAGTATCCTATTTTAGCAAGTATTGCTAAACCTGAACAATCAAGTATTAAAACATACATTCAATGAAATGTTAAAAATACTATTATGTAAAACGCTAGCCTGAATGAAATATTTAAAAAACTACTATATAAAATTTTGTTTTTGGACATTGTCCAAGACACAACAACTTTCCGAAAATGTCTGGAGTACTGTTCCAAAATTTTCCGAAGATTTCGCCGTTTTGGACAAAGAGGACTTCTTCATTCGTTAGTCTTTATTTCCTTTCCCAGACATGTCCTGTCCTGTAGCCTGCTACTTCGTCCTTTCCGAAAAAGTTGATTCCAAGCTTTGACCAAAAGACAACAATTCTTAGAAATTTTGACCCTCCTGGTGGCACGAAATTCTTGGAAAATTCTTCCATTTTGGTTGATATCAATGCCAAAATCAAAGAATTTTCGGAACATTTCGTACCACCAATGCCTCGGCTGTTGGTTTTTGTTCGAAGATATGTACTTTGAAGTTTGGCTTTCAGATAGAAGCGGTTGTGACAGAATCTGTACGTCTTCGGATACGTCAAGTCTTGCGAAACAAAAAGTTCGATAGATTGTATTTCATTGTCCGTGTCGTTATTACATTGAATGTTTTTTTCGGCTTGACGTAACGAAATTGAATAGAAGAAGTACGTACCTGTCATGCACAAGTATTGGCAATATTGAAAACAGCAGGTTCTTGGCTATGGGTTGTTGGCTGTTATTGGTTGTTATTGTTGTTGGGGTTCTTAAGTTGTTGCTTATTATTGTTAAAGACCTTCGTTGTTATGTTCTTTACTCGTTTTAGTTGTTAGTTATTGTGGCTGTTCGTGCTGTATTTTGTTGCTGTTGCTGTTGCTGTTGTTACTGTTGTTGTTTTTGCCGCTGCTGTTATTATTAGTATTGTTTGCTTTTTCCGGGTACCGGTTGATACCATATATTTTTCTTCTTTTTCCCCATAACTAATATCCAATACCCAACACCCAATAATTAATAACTAATAACAAATAAAAATTAATTAACAACCGACTACCAAAAACCCGCAACTAACAGCCAATAACTGACAAATAATAACCAATACTTAACAATTAAATACCGACAACTAATTACTAACTATAAATAACTAAAAACCAACAACCAACTACCAAGAAATACTAACTAACAACTAATAATTAATAACCGATAACTAATAATTACTACCTAATAACTAATAACTAAAACCTAATAACTAATAACTAATAACCGATAATTAATAATTAATAATAAATAATTAATAATAAAAAACTAATAACTAATAACTAGAAACTAAAAACTAATTACTAATAAACTAATAACTAATAACTAATACCTAATAACTAATAATTAATACCTAATATTTAATAATTAAAAACTAATAATAAATTATTAATAATTAATAATAAAAAATTAATAATAAATAATTAACTACTAAAAATAAATAATTAATAATTAATAATTAATAATTAAAAATTAATATTTTATTACTAATAATTAATAACTTATAATTAATAACTAATAATAAATTACTAATATATATTAAAATTAAAAATTAATAATTAATAATTAAAAATTAATAATTAATATTTATTTACTTAAAATTAATATATATTAATTTTAAATTAAAAATTAATATTTAAAAATTAAATTAATTTTTAAAATAATTTAAATAAATAAATATAATATAATTATTATTTATGGTTATTTTATTAATATTATTTTTTTAATTAAAAAAAAATAAAAAATTTAAATAAAATTTTATTTTTATATTTATATTTTTAATAATTAAATAAAATAAATAAATATAATTATTAATATTTTTTATATTTTTTAAAAAATTTAAAATTTATTTATATTATTTTAATTTTTAAAAAGGAAAATTTATTTTTATTATTTAATTATAAATTAATATTATTATTAAATATTTTTTATAAATTTTTTATTACCTTGGTTTTAAACCGGTTCAGAATAAAAATTAATTTATATATATAAAAAATAAAATATAGATTTCAAAGGACTTATAATATATAACAAGCTATTTTTCTTGTACGGAGAGTATAAGACCAAGCTGAAATAAGCGGAGCTAATTTACCTTTTACATTACTTAATTTTAAAAAGGCTTTTGATAAAATCGGCCAGATAAAAATTCTCGAAATTTTATAAAAATTAAAAATTACAAAAAAGACATTTAATGCTATAAAGGCAATATACAGTAATCCTCGTTTTGTGGTTAAAAAAATGTATGTTGAGTTAGTTATTTATAAGTAAAATAGTGGAATAAAATAAGGCTGTTTTTTAAACCCCTTTTTATTTATTTATTAATAACCATGTTTTTTAATAACATTTATAATAAAGTTGGAAGTAATTTGGTAAATAACCGGCTTTTATATTTAAATTTTAATAATATCCTATATATAGATAATACGTTATTAATTATTAATGGAGATAAATTAATAATTAAATTCCTTAAAATAATAAAATAGGAATTTATAATTTATATTTTAATAATTTAAAATAATATATTATTTATATAAATAAAAAAATAAATTTATTTTTAAAATAAAATATTTTTTGATAATATTAAATAATTAAGATATATGGGTAATTTTCTAAGTAAAACCAAAAGTGCAACTATTGAAATTAGCGGCAGGATTATGTCAGCTATGGAAGCGGTAACTTTTATTAGATAATTTTGGACTAGTAATTACCCAATATAATAAAAACTTGCTATATATAATACCATAGTATGTTTTAAATTAACATATGGGCTTGAATCACTTCAGCTGAACACATTACATTTAAAACGACTTGATACTTTCCAACAAAAAGGATTAAGGCGGATTTTGAACATCCCGCCAGCTTTTATTAACAGACAGTGGCTGAATGTGAAAATACTTAAAGCAGCTTTTAAGTACCATCAGCAGCTGTTGGTTAGTAAGATCTTACACAAAAGGAAATTAAAATTATTTGGTTACCTGCTCAGGGCAGATCGAAATAACCCCATGAGGAATTTAATTCTTACTAAAGATAATGATTTGGCTACCCCTATTTATCGATGTCCGGACCGTCCCAGAAATAATTGGGTATTTTTAGCTCTTAAATCTGCTTGGGATAATTTCGACCAAATTAATTTTCTTTATAACCAAGTAATTCAACGGACTGGAATCTTCTTTTAAGGCCTTGCTGCCTTTTATTTCTAATTTATTATTAACTCGATCTCTATTTCATTACTTTTACGACGGCAAATCTAATATTATTTGGCTTAAAATTTATATATCTCCTTTATTTATTAATATATATCGATAATACAGATAATATTAATAATAAAAAAAGAAGAAAAAAAATTAAATATAATATTTAATAATTAAAAATTAATATTTAATATCTAAAAAATAAATATTAATATTTTATATTTATAAATTAATATTTAATATTTAAAT
>VSDK01006784.1:133415-166004 GCA_009767595.1 Symbiodinium kawagutii | reverse complement strand
CGAGACTGGGTGCTCGAGCCTGGGGTTTGATTTTAGATTAATGAAATATCCTTCCAAAGACGGACGAGGTCGGAACTGCTTTATGTGTCAACCTTTTCATCCATCATGTCTCTTGCAAACTATTCTTTTCCAATTCTCCACGTCTAGTGATTTAAAACAATGAAGAACCTTTTTTAGGATATATGGCTTAGATATCTAGGGGGTGGGGCTGCATGTTTTGCGGGTTGCTTTCTTCAATCCAGTGTTGCACGCATTCAGGTGAAGCATCTCAGCAACCCCAGGGTGTTTGGAGCCGGCAAACAACAGGACCGTACTTCTATTTACATATGTGTGTTTGTCATCGTCAAGCTGGGAAAACAATCAATGAAAGGATTGTTATCTATTTTCGTGCTCGGTACCCCAATGTGCTCTTTGCAGGACCCTCCCTTGAAGCGCTCAGATGCATCGCTGCATTTGGAGGCGCCGTTCCCTTTCTGCACAGTTTCTGATCCCAGCGCTGCCGCTACCAATCAGTATTGACGGTTGTTCATTTTTTGAGATGCCATTTTTAGATGCTCAGTGGCTCCAGTGCTATCGCTTGCAATCGTGGGTGATGGCTGTCATTTTTTGAGGAAACTGCTGATGGTGGCCATTCCACCGTTTCCGTTCAGCAGGACTGCAACACATGTTGGACGCAAATGCAGTTAATTTGCTGGGTCAATTCATTGGCGTGCGAGGATGACCAGGTTCATGCTGCTGTCGATGATGTGGTGGAGGTCTGATTTCACTGTGAGCTTTGATTCCCCTATATTTGGTTGGCTGCCATGCTACAGGACCATGAGGAAGAAACTCTTGTCGATCCAGCGCTTCAGGATTTCTTCGAAACGCATTCTGCAAGTTAACTCAAATATTTTTTGCTAGTTCATTTGCAGGACGAAGCTGTTGAAAACCCGGACACCATCCAGGAGCAGCTGCAGGCGAGTTTGATTGATCATCATGTTTCAAGTCTTGCTTCTGCAGTTTTTTTTAACATATCAGCTGAAAGTCCATGAGCGGAAACAATTGTCGGTGTGACAGGGACGAGCCCGTTTACAGGCGGCCTATCGCAAGGTTCATCACATTATTTTGTGTCCGGATTAAATTGTTTGGGGATTCATGCAAGTGGCAATCGTATTACTAACTCGGTTTGCCTCAGGCCGGTGAAGTGCTAGGGCTAAATGAGGATGAGGCAAGCTTTTCCTGAACTGGATTGCTTTCGGTTTTCTGTGAGTCTGATATCAACCCTTTTTTTCGTGTGAGATCGCCGAACCCTGGTTCATGGACAAGATTCCTACATGGGAAGAGGTCAGCCCCCAAGTGCTGAGGGTCAGTCAGCGAAATTTTCTACTGCTGTTAGACAATAATGACCTTGGTCTTGGGCTGACATGGCGAGCATGTCCATCTACGATCTCATGGAAATTGTGCAGATGCTAGGGGACCAGGCGCATCTGCTGATAGATTCGTGGGTTTCTCTTTTTGCTAGTTGGAACGTTGCCAGGATGGGCCGCTTGCTCATCATAGCCCACCTTTTGACGCTGAGGTTGGCGTTTGGGAGGAAATGTGTATCTCTTTCGTTTGAATTTTTATTGTGTCAGAGCTGGAGAAATCGTCGTTGGTCCTTGCTTGCAGGTTGTCAGTGGCCTTCCTGATGTTGGAGAAGGGGAAGAGGTGCTCAGCCTTTTTTTCGAAGCCAGTCTTGTCGAAGGGCACATGGGAGCTAGCGTTGCAATCTCCACATCATTGATTTTTGCAGACTGTAGGATCCAACTGCCATTGCCGACAGCTCTGCGCAAGAGTGTGAGGAGGTGGGGCGTACACTTTGGCTTTTCACAGCGCAGACCAACTTCTACTTGATGAGATGGGTTGTGGCCAGTTTGAAAGGGTTCCGCCTGCTGGTTCAAACTGCGCAGGATTGGGATAAAAATGCTGGCGACGAAGAAGAGCATTGCTTGGATAAGGTGCCCATCTCCCATGTGAGTTTGATGCTGTGTGTGTGTGAGTCAACTCCTGTTTCCAAGGATTTTCCAATCACGACTCAACAAATCATTGGAACATCAACATACATCGTCAACTTAGTAGTGCAGGGGGCATGCGGCTGTCACGCAAACGCATGCCAACGAAGCTATGCGTGACAGTGGAAGCCAGGGCTGATCACGCTGGTGTACCTGCAATGATCACCAAGATAGTTTACTGTCCGGTTGTGATTGCTGTTGTGGCGCAAGGCCTTACTGACTATCTGAGCAGATACCAGATAGACAGCGTCCAAGTTAGACTCATCAAAAAGAACACTCTGAAACGTTGGCATGTCCAACTCATGAATCAGGTCTTTCAAGTGTGTTATCGGCAGCGTTTCCGTCATGGTCCTGTCGTGATCCGGGTTGGTGCCTGGCGAATTGAATTGTACTCTGAATTTTGGTAGTAACAGCTGGTGATTGACATGTGGGTTTACTCCCACCAGAACGCACCTGGGTCATTGCACAGCTGGTGGTTCTGAGCCTTGTTCGCTTCAGATGTCAAACGCACCTGGGTTATCTACCGTGAATGCTTGAGTATCGTGAATCTATGCCACTCTGGTTGGGCTCAAAAACCAGCAACACTCTGTCTAACAACAGAAGTGTAAAACACTTTCTCAGACAGTTTCATGCACCACAAGAGTCTGAATGATACATTTGAGATACGCCAATTGAGTATGCGGGGAACCGCTCCCATGAATTGTTCATGCTCCTTCCTGAAGCTTTCTCTGAGTTATGAAGGACATGCTAAGAAGAGTCAAGACCATCAGAAAAAAATAGATGATCAGTTTCCGTTTTCATTTTTCTGTACAGTCTGGTTATCATGTCAAAGTTTGATGGATACCAGAACTCAGGACCCAGTTCATCTCATTTTGGGTCCCTGCTTTTGACATTTCATGTCACTACTTGTTTGTACCGCTTTTGAGACGCCCTAGCCATGGCGTCCAACTCCAACTCCAACTACCATTTCTATTTCATCACGGGCAATTTTAAACAAGCTAGGGGACGTTCAACACAAGCCGTGACGGCTCGTCCCAAACAATTGGCTATTACAGCCAATGTGGCGCCCACTGGGGTCACTTTGACTCCCATGAATCCTGCCTCAGGGGCAGCTCCGGTCCGACCATCGATACCACCAGGTGATGTAGGAGTCCATAGGATGGCTCCTCCGGTTCGACCACCCGCAATTCAAGTAGAAGAACCAGCGGTTGCTGCTGCACGCAGTCCGTCAGTTTTTTCAGAGACTGCAGCAGGCCAGATGCAGCTTGCGGCAAAAGCCAGAGCTGAACCGACATCAATGTCTACTTATCAGCGTCACCGTCGTAGAGTCAGAGTTTACTACCGAAGTCGTAGAGACAGAGACTCTAGGTCTCCTCCAAACCGCAGAGATCGACGAGAGCGATCCAGGAGAAGGGATTCTCGAGAACCGGCTAGACCGATGGATGATCGGCCCCAACCAGCTTTTCTTCCGGAACCTTTTGAAGCACCGCCTGGTTTGTGGGATGAAGGGATTTGGACTGCGCAAGCAGCATCTACCACCCTACCTACAGTGGACCCAAGAATTTCTGATCGTGGGGGTCAAGATGGTACCATCACTGGACCTTTCAATGCATTTCCGGTGAATCTACGACCACCACCGCCACCACTCCCACCGGTCACGCCAGAAGAGACAGAGATTCGTACGTCTTTTCGACATGCAATGGATCGTGGGCATCCAATTTCTGATACAATGATCAAATATCTGGCCCAGATTTTACATCGTGCCCAATTGGCACCCAACAATTTCGGGGAGCTCAAAGTCTATGAGCATGACCTCTCCTATTACCTTGGTGATCCTACGGCTCAGTCAGCGTTCTACTATGTGTTACCACTTCCAACTTTGAAAGATAAGTCACTAGCTGCTGAAGAGGGAAGTGATCTCCCTCCAGCGACACGCAGAGCAACACGTCACGATGGCAGTGACGGAGTGGTCCACATTCAGATGTCACATGCATCTACGATGGGTGGGATGCAAAGCATCCTGTCCTCTGGACGGTTATTGCCGTCCAGATTGCACTTTCCCGACAGTCAAAGTTTCTTTGGACTTGGGTTCAGACGCGCCTACCTGCCCCAATGTGACAACCAGGAGGTAGCTCGCATAGTGCACAGTTCTTGGAACGCACCAAAAAATGAAAGCCAAATCATTGCCCTATGTCTTGGATGGGGAACTGGTCAGAACATAGATCAGGGAGGAGAGGGTCCCTGCATAGAACTCACCAGGAATGGAGGCTGCGTGCATCACCGCAGAGCGAAAATGTGGGTGTGCTCGGTCAAGAGCCGCTTCATCAACGCCATCGCATTTCGCACCACAGCGGAACCACCGGAAAGCCACCTGTAACATCCAGGGCCATGGAGGCGAAGCCTCACAGAAGCCAGTTTGCCTTTGGTTTTCGATTTTTTCGAAGTTTCAGGAAGGGTCAATGCAGATCCATTCAAATCAATTCGATTCAATTCGATCTTCGAATCTCATTTTGGCGATAAGCCATCGCCCGAAGGATAAGAGCGAGGTCATGCAAAAGAATTGGCACAGCAAATACTGCTGCTGTTATATTTCAGTTTCAACTTGAGTCATAATGTCAACCTGTTCTTGAGAGTGTCAAACACTGATGAATCTTTGCGCGATTGAGGTTGATGCCTCCATACATGTGTTGGTTACCTTAGTTAGACTCTAGACTGTTATTTTTCTGTGCATGTTGTTTGACATTGTAGTCGATTGCCAGCCAATGATGACCGATTGCACTCAGAGGTGGTCTCCATGATCTTTTTGCTTCTGCAATGTTAGCATCTTTTTGTTCTAGAGTACCAGTGTAGTGCGAGCCATGTCCCACTCGCCCACGTATGATCTTCAAGATCTAGTGCCGTTTTTGCTTTCGATTCAAGATGCCATTCACACCGTCTTCACGGCATGGGAAGCATTGCCATTGTCATTAAGATCATTGATTACCTTGCCTTCAGCACCGCCGATTCCGGAAGAAGAATTTCTAAATCCTTACCCACATGATGATGCGCCTCCGGGTTCTCCTTCTTATCATGAACAACCAGGCTCTGATCACGATCCGGAACATGTACTTTTGGATCATTCGGACGAACCAGACTCAGATGACATACCCTATGGGCCAACAGAGTTCCTGGGGATCGATCATCCTGACACCATTCATGATGATCCATCCAGTGATGTGACTGGTGAAGCACTCGACCCAGTTCGAGTTGATTCCGACAACGAACCTCTTTCACCTGCTGAGCCGGCCCCTTCTCGGTCTTCTGATCCGCAGGCGAAGCCAGTGGACGAAGTTTCAGTAGAACCTGAAGAGGACTTCCCAACCATGGTCTGAATCCTCAGTCAGTGAACTTGTTAGCCTCAAGTTAGATACCAAGAGCCGACCAAGTTAGCAGGTCATTTCTCGTCGATTGAAACGTCCGGAGGCAGATTGCCGTTCAAAATGGGACGAAGTTAAATCAGCCAAGAAGGCCAAGACCGAGGGCTAAAAGCCCCGAAGCTCAGAGTCGAGCGAAAGTTTTTGAATCAAAAGCTCTCAGTTTCCTTTCAATATGTTTTGCTTGTCTGTAGTCATTTTCTAACTTTGAATTCTCTGACCTTGCATTGTCTTCTGTGATTTCAACTTAAGCATACCAGATTTATCATCCATGTCACTTTTGCGGAGATGACCCACTTTGATGTGTTTTCTCTTTTCACATCACATTATTTCTAAGTATTCTTGGATCAAGCTGTCTTCTTGATCTCCGGTTGTAGCCTTTGCTTTGCCATGTCCAATTGGAATCGATCGTCTCATTGGAAATCTAAAGATTGGGACTGGCATCACTCTCATCAATCTCATCATTCACATCCTCCTCGCTCTTCACCGTCGACATGGACTACTGAGTCACATGACCCGACCCCTATGGAGCTTCCGGACTCATGGACGCCATCTGACAAGCATCATGATGAACGAGTTTTACATGGATTCCCCTTGTTCTCCCAGACCCAACCAACCGCCTGGAGTCGTAAGAAGGGCCTCCACGGAGTGGACCCATTGAAAGTGCCGTTGACACATTTGTGTCGCCATGGACTGGAAGAATTCAGTCTCCGCCCCCTATCGGCCGGCCGATTCATCGGCGTTGTCTGCACTCGCACAGTTGCAGAGTCAGTATTTACTGCGCAACTGTTGAAGTCTGTGCGGGACCATTCTTTGGACTTGGATTCTATCTGTGAGCATTTACATCGGGAACAACAGCCGGCTACCCCGGTACCATCAAAAACTGATTCTCCTGGAGAGTTTATGGCACCACTCATTCATCAGATCATCGACAAGTTGGAAGACATTGCGCCTCAAAAGGCCGAGACAGCCGCAATGCGGCGTGCCGCCACTTTGGAGAAACGCCTTCATGATGCAGAGGCCAAGTTAGCAGCGGCTGGGTTGCAGTCAGCACCCTCACCTTCTCCGTCACCTTCACCGACCACTCGAGCAGCGGAACCAAGTTCTGCTCGCAAACGAGCCACATTGTCTCAATTGGGGGCTTCACCGAAGAAGGCAGCAAGGAAGGCTAAGCCCCTTGCTTCCAATCAACCAAAGTTGACATTTCCTCCGACCAAAGCTCTGGCTTTGCCAGCGGCCACTCCTGCTGAAAGCGGAGAACTGCCGGAAGAGATTTCTCAGTTTTCGGACGACGAACCTCCGGAACCGGCACCATCTCGATCTCCTGCGGAGATCACACTGGAATCAGTTTTGTCGGGCACGTCACCAGTTTTGAAGAACCATCCGACGGTCCCGGGCTATTCAGACGCCACTGTTAAGAAATGGGTTGCTGGTTTTGATTCTGAAATGCGTCAGCCTGCTCAAAAGATCGTTGAGTTGTTGCAAAGTCATGGAGTGACCAAAGGTCAACTTCAAGAAGCGGCCGTACGGTATGGACTCCCATTTGAGTTGGCATCTAAGATGGCACCACGCAATCTTCAACAAGTTGTTTCCATGGCGGCAGCACTGGCTGCTTGACTAGGGATGATGCATCAACATATGGACCGTGCGACGTGTTTGAAGCTCATCGCACACCTTCGTCCATGTTTGATTACCTTAATTCATCAGCTACATGCCACGGTTAAAGCACCACTCATTTGGGCATTTGGATTTCTCCATTTACTTTTGCTGGAGCATTATGCTTCACCCACCTTGGAGACTCGCAAGTGACTTTCAGATTCCGAAATTTGGGGATCCACACCAATATGTACACATACATTTTTTTCATGAGACAATGTACTGTCTATGTGAAGATTCCTTTTTGTGCTCCGGATGTGAACCGACGATGGTACAGACAGCGTGGACATAGTTATGTTGGCTCCACCTCAATTTCGGCCGTCAAACGTGAATTTAACCGCCAAGCAAAGCTTCGGCAGGTTCAACACAATCAGGCAGTTCATGTTGAGTTGTCAATACGTTATTGGAGCTCCAGCAACAATTTTGAAACCTATTCGTGTATCGTTGTGGAGACTCCCAGCACCTATCAAGAAGCTTGGGTGCGAGAACATTTGCTCATCAGTTTCTTTCAGTCCAGTTTAAACCATCCGTTCATCTTGAATCACCTTCGGTTAAAATCCACCGGGTGGAAGATGCAGTTTAAACAGAACCGGCAAGCACCGGTCAAACTCAGTCCCAGACTGTATGCACGACTTCGAAGACGGCTGATGACTATAGGAGCTGTTCCGTCCCGCATGTCTCATCAACTGCACGCTTGGAACCTTTTGTATCAGCTGAGTCTTCGTACCGAAGCCAGCTATGCAGCGTGCCGGTTCATCCGTTCTGGCCAAATGCATTCACATGAAGTGTATGCACTTTATAGATTGGCCACTCATATGGAAGAGCCAGGTCGCTCTCGATGCAAGAGCTTGATTTCAAAGGCTTTGCAGTTCCGTAACTGCTCAGTTCCCAAAGCCAATAAAGCTCTCAATATTCCTTTTCTTTCGCATAACTCTTTTCGACGCACAATTCAACTTTGGCTGCGCGATTTAATTCGTCATCACAAAGATGATGCCATCCCGTTCTTTTTGCCCACTCATAAATTACGAGAGACAGCTTTTCCAAAATTGAGGGAGCTTTTGCACAATCATAGAAAGCTTGAGAAATCGTTTGATGTTTCTCAACCTGACTCGTTACCTTGCTGTTGTGATTTTCTGAAACAACATGTGTCTTCAGTGATCTTTGATCAACATTGTCAGGGGGGCCATTGTGCCATCAATCTGGAGGATCTTGAGTTACCACCTTCTCTTCGCATGTTTCAACAGGCCAATGCCAACTCTACGTACTATTTGGCCAAAACACCATATTTTGAACTGTGTTCATCACGGTTTCGATCTTGGCTGAAGCATCACGGCCTCTCCCCTAATCTTCGGCGAGATTTTCTTGATCTCTTACAGGTGGAATGGAGAAAACATCTGGATTGTTTGCTGATACACCATCGGTTTTCCTTTCATGCAGTGCAGGATCTCCTTCGATGGTTACCTCGTCACTGTGTTATCCATCACGGTGACCATGAACAATATCGAATCACTGTTTTCTGTCCTCGATTATATTTCCAGGGAGCATTGAATACATGGCGTGATCCGGCTTTATTCGAGTCGTTGCCCATCACTTTTGACGAGGCAAAACGCCGTATCAAAACGGCTTTCCCACGACATATTCAAACCAGATATCTTTGGGGATTTCGACAGAAAGCTGAACTGCCGTACGGCTTTGTTTTTCTCAAGAGGAAGAAGCAATGGAAGAAGGGCAGGACCCTCATCTCGTATTTTCAAGCCTTCGCTTCCACTCTATTCAAAGCCACTTCTAGAGCTCTTAATTCGATGTTGCAGGAAACATGGCCACAGGTTATGGGCCAATTGAGTACTCCTCAAATTTGGAAACAAGTGCACCAACTGCTCACAGACACGGACCCAGAAGTCCATCTTGTGGCTATCAACGATGATTTAGTTGGCTTTTTCAACTCTGTCCCTCAGGACAGATTGCTGGATGCAGTTTCCTCTTTAATTTGCGCATGGGAGCACAACCATGGCTCGGGCCTTTCGATTTCAGTGGATCTATCCCGAACCGGAGATCCGATTCAAAGTACGTATGCAGGGCAAATACACAGAACTGGATTTTCCATCAAAGCTCTCCGTGTACAGGATTTGCTGACCATCGTTCGATCGAGTCTCCAATCTCATCTATTTTCAGCGTTGGGAATCATTTGGCGACAGTTCAGGGGTGCAGGTATTGGCAGTCAGATCTCTCCGACTTTGTCGAATCTGGCTGTTACTGTCATTGAAAGATCTTGGCAACAATGTTATGCTGCCCTCTTTGACCAACCTCCACCATCGTTTTCATTTTTGGCTATCAGATATGTTGACAACCGTTTTGCAATTGTCAACTCTAGATATGTCAATCTGGAAGCAATCCGGACGTTTGCTGAATTGGATTTCTACGGTCTTCCAGTGGAACTTGAGAAAGTGACCGATGATAGCTTATTTGGTTTTTCAGTTGATGTCGCACAGCGAAGCTGTCATTACCAACTTCCAAATCTTCGCCAGATTCGAGATTTGGAAAGTGCCGGTTCCCTCCGTCTCCGCATGAGTGGGCTGCTCAGTAGAGCACACCTAATTCGACAGTATACGTACCCTCGCAGCCAGATCACAGCTACGCTGTATTCTTTGGCTGACTTATACATAGCCAAAGGCTATCCCAGCCCCGAAATTTCAAGAGCTCTCCGACTTCATATCTAATTCTCAAAATGAGGCTGATGATTGCCTTTCTTTTGAACCGATGTATTGTTTTTCCGTGATCTTTTCACTTCTTTCTTTGTTGTTCTTTGCTGATCTGACGATGCTAAACCTTTTGATCTTGTTTTATTCGATGTTTCATGTTCATTGATCTCTTCATATCTGCAGCTGTTGCAGATTGCTTTGTTTTGTAGCTCCCTAGTTGCAGCCATGTAGGAGCGAGTCACTCGCCGTCGTCGAGAGTTCCCCGATGTTGCTGACGACCATGAAGTACATCCATGGTCTTTGACTCCAGGGATTCCCCAACCAGCCAACTTTTCTCAAGATTTTGTGGTGGTATCCATTTTACTTAGCTCTTTTCTTCGAAGCGCTTTTCCTCAACTCCCGGTACCAGAACATTTCAGTGCCCTGGGAGTATGTGTTCGCCGTGGGGACCTTGAGAATCTTCGATTGGATGTGCTGAAGCAACTGTTTTTTTGCCTACTCTACGAAAGGCTTGGTTTCTGGCAAGGTAGCAGAAACATGCGTTTGACCTATCAGGGGCACCATGCACCTTATCATTGGACCTTGGGCCAACTGTTGAATCAATATCCCAAGGAACGCCAAAACCTTGGCACCCATTGGAGTGGCATTCAACTGGGACAGACACACGCCCAATTCTACGACTCCTATGACATTTTGCGTCATAGCCCAGTGTACAAATTCACTCCGGGCACAAAGATGCACCATTTAGATTTGGACTATATCCCTGATGAAATTCGACCGGGGCCATCATCAGCAAGGCCTTTTCACATGACACATTAGACCCCGCTTTCAGAGATCCACAAGATATCAGCAGCGGATCTTTCTGTTTTAAACTACCCGCTGATCACATTGGGCGGCTTCAATCATTTCATTTAATTTCTATGGATCTCCCATGCGACTGTCTCTACGGAGCAAACATCATTGTACCATAGCCGAGAGAGTTTGAGCTCGCACTTTGTATTGCCCACCGATTGTCAGAGGCAAAAAGCTCAGCAGCTGATCGTTACATTTCTGCGACACACGGCCTTCGTGTGTGAGTCAACTCCTGTTTCCAAGGATTTTCCAATCACGACTCAACAAATCATTGGAACATCAACATACATCGTCAACTTAGTAGTGCAGGGGGCATACGGCTGTCACGCAAACGCATGCCAACGAAGCTATGCGTGACAGTGGAAGCCAGGGCTGATCACCCTGGTGTACCTGCAATGATCACCAAGATAGTTTACTGTCCGGTTGTGATTGCTGTTGTGGCGCAAGGCCTTACTGACTATCTGAGCAGATACCAGATAGACAGCGTCCAAGTTGGACTCATCAAAAAGAACACTCTGAAACGTTGGCATGTCCAACTCATGAATCAGGTCTTTCAAGTGTGTGCGTGCGCATCATGGATTTTTAACCATTGTGAAGGCCGTGCTTTCAGAGTGCTGGCAAGAGGTGCCCCAGCAATTTTCTTTCATCCCACGTTCAATGGTTATATTTTTGCTGCTTGGTCAGTTCCGGGCTGCCATCAACGCTGGCCAGACTGACGAGGCTGGTTTCGTTCAGGTGCCCATCCAATTCGAATTTGATTAACGGTGTGCAGGATGCACATGCTATTGGTCGTGTTCGTGCGTGTAGGGTTTGCTGTTGGATGTCTGTAGCGTTGTCAGGAAGCGCTCGCTGATGGCAATGGCAAAACCTCTCAGGAGAATGTTTCATGTTTCAACTTACCACAAACGGATAATGTTACTCAGCAAGAATGAAGGGTTCTCGAAATGGTATCTTAATGACATTTCAATTGCTCAGAGCTTGTGGTTCCTGGACGTTGTGCAGGATTCCATAACCCCTGCGGATCACGACGTCCAGCTGGTTTGCCAGGAGGAACCCAAAAACCAACTATTGTTCAGTAATGTTCACTGAAATTTCACGACGCCAAAATCAAGAAGTTTGAAAGCCGTGGCAATGATTTCCACGAAATTCATGGCGTTGATTATTTTCACTTTTCGCTCTCCATGACAAGTCACTTGTGCAGGATGGATTGCCTTCTGCAGACCTATGCGTTGGTGCCTATTGCGAGGAGGAGACACATGCATTGCCCAAATGACAATTGAATTTTCCCTCCTTGTTCAGATCCTATAGTTTCTCAACGTGGGTGCAGGATGAAGTTGCCCCCGACGATGATCAGTTGCGCCAACTGCAGGCGCTTCCGTTTTTGCTTTCCAAACAAAATGTTTACGCAAACATGTTTTTTCCTTCGCTTTCCATGATGCTTCACATGCGCAGGATGCGTTGCCTCCTTCAGACCAATGTAATGAGGGCTGCCGGGAGGAGAGACATGATGCTTTCATTAATTTTGATTTTTTCAAATTTTGTGGTTTCCCAACATGGACGCAGGATGAAATTGCCCCTGAGGGTGATGATGCTCAGGTTTGCTGGGCGCTTCCGCTTTTGCTTTCCAAACACGTGTATCAAACAGTTCAGTTTTCTTGTCTTTGTTTTCCATGGTGCGTCGCATGTGCAGGATGGATTGCCTCTGGCAGACGAATGTGTTGAGGCCTACTACGAGGAGACACAAGCGTTGATCAGAATGGTTTTCCGTTGGTGTTTTTTTCAAGTTTTTAGAGCCTGTCATTTCTCAATGTTGTGCAGGATGAAGTTGTCAATGAAGATAACGATGTTCAGGTTTTCTGGGCGGAGGCGCTTCTGGTTTTTGTTTCCAAACACGAATGTCAATGCAAACAAATTTCTTCTCTTTGCTTTCCATGATGCATCGCATGTGCAGGATGGATTGCCTCCGGCAGAAGAATGTGTTTTAGCCTCGTACGAGGAGACGCATGCGTTGACCAGAATGGTTTTCCGGTGATTTTTTTCTCAAATTTTCAGAGCCTATCATTTCTCAGTGTTGCGCAGGATGAAATTGCCCCTCAAGATGACGATGTTCAGGTTTGCTGGGCGCAGGCGCTTCTGGTTTTTGCTTTCCAAACACGAATGTTAATGCAAACAAGTTTCTTTTCGTTGCTTTCCATGATGCATCGCACGCATGCAGGATGAAGTTGCCCCTGAAGATGACGATGTTCAGGTTTGCTGGGTGGAGGCGCTTCTGGTTTTTGTTTCCAAACACGAATGTCAATGCAAACAATTTTCTTTTTTTCGCTTTCCATGATGCATAGCATGCGCAGGATGGCATGCCTCCGGCAGAAGAATGTGTTGAGGCCTACTACGAGGAGGAGGTGCCTGTGGCTTGTTTCGAATCAATGTCTTAATGGGAGATTACGTGCCAATAGCATCTCAAAATAGCATTTTCCAAGAAGGTTTGTCAACTTTTTCCTGACATTGAATTGAGATTGATGTGCTTCCGACATTGCGCAGGAACCGTTGGCTTCCGCATGCAGTGACCACATCTTCTCCGAGGAGATGCAGTGCAATGCAGTGAATCTGATCTTCAGATATTCATATTTTCTTGGGCGTTTTCTTGCATTGGTCAGGAACCAGTATGGGACGGCCTTGATGATCAAGGGGTCTCAGCGGAGGCCCTTGGATGGAAACCTTTGGATAGGTTCAGAGGCAACATGTTTAATTCCCTCGCGTTTTGCTGGGTTGACCCTTTAGAAAGCGTACAATTTTGCAACAGTTTTCCGACTTGCGCAGGATCTTTCTACCCCAGATGCTCGTGATGCTGCGGCCTTTGATGTTGAGGCGTCCAAATTCCTTGCAATCAACAAATGTTTTGGCTGAAGAGCGATGTGCTTTGACTTAATTCAATTGCGCAAAACATTTTTTTGTTGATTGATTGCTTGTTTGTGACGGACAGGCGGCGCATGAGCCATCTGCCAAGGACACCGCAGTGTCATGCTTTCATTTCTACAGCCACAATTCATTTAACATGTCCAGGAAGAGTTGGAGGCCTACTTGACAAGCCTGCCTGAAGATGACTTTGAGCGCATTTGGAATGCTTTGAACGTTGCTGCTGAGCGGAAAGCTTGGAGGGAAGACGCTGTGAGTGGTAACGCAGCATCGGCTCCTCCGCCAATGCCCGATGAGATCCCCTTGGTTACTCCAAGGCGGCTTCCCTCCTTTGACATTCCGGGTACCAGCACCCCGGAAAAAACGCTCAATCCAATGAGGAAAGCTCAACTTGTTGCTCAAAGGAAACTTGAGCAACAGCTCAAGAAGCAGAAGGCAGCAGCGCCAGAGGGCGCCCCAGCTGCTGAGGATGGCAAGACCAAGACCCGCCGGGCAAAACCTGCGAAGTGTGACGCTGAGAAGCCACCTCGAAAAGAGAGCAATGGACCCATGCAGGATGCCATGAAGGAGTTCTTTCGAGTGGGAAGGCAGCTCGCAAGCGTCGCAGCCAAATCCGTGAGGAATGGAAGACCAGTGAGGAGAGGGCAGAGATCTGCAGAAGCCTGGGTGAAAGTAAATGCAAAAAGCGCAGATACTACTAGGTAGTTTTCGTTTTGATCCAAAAAGGGTCGTTGGGGTGCTGCCATGGTCAACATGGCTGGCTGGGTTTTGACAGCGAAGTGCTGTCTTGAGCTGATCTTGGCTCAGAAATACTTGGGATATTTTGAATTCCAGTTGGATCATTCGAACAGATCGAGTGCTTGAGTGAAAGAAAAATCGGCGTGGAGATGTCTGTGTGTTGATGGGGTGCTAGCTCATTCAATATTCCCTGGTAACAAGCTTTTGCCTTTCTCGAAACTGGGCGACACAAACATTGGTGTATTCACATTACCAACTGCTTGTGCTTTCACACGTTTGAAATTATTCGAAGTGTCTCCCCCTCTCGGTTTAAGGTGCCCAAAAGGCGCCGCCTCCCCGACCATTTGCCTACAAGAGTTGAGCAGGCTCGAGCTGCCAAGTCGGTCCAAAGCTGATTGTCAAAATTCGAATCATGAATATTTTTGAGAAGCGGTCACCAGCTTGCGCGCCCGATGCAGATAGATTCTTTGACTGATTGGACATGCTGCTGTAACATTTCAGATCGAAGCCCTGCGGTAAGGTTTTTTTTTTGCTTTCCTGAGCCATCAAGTAGTCCCAACTCGTTGCTTTTATCACTGTTCTGCTCCAAGCGTTTGGCGAAGTTGGTGAGCACCAAATTACTGACTTTCAAGAAGACTGCGCCGGAGAAGGCGCATTGACTGCGGGTGTGCGCTACTTTGGGCTGAAGGCCATGCGCAGGGACGCGGCTTGGATTTTAATTTTTGTGGAAAAGATGTTTATTACTTGTTCATCCGGCCCATCGGGTTTATTTATCATTTATCTAATATCAAGGCCTGGAAAGCCAGAGAACCATTTGCGGTCTCGACCAAGAACAACATCATATTCAGATTAAAAGGTTTCATGTTTGGCCAATACCATCCCAACAAAGCCCAACACAGACCCAACGTGCACATCATTCAAAGCTCCGTCCAGATTGGCTTTCGATTATAATAGGGGTGGCTACGGGGGGTAGAAACTGTGTCGCTGACCATGATTGCTTACTCAACGAAATTAACAGAATCACCGAGTTCTGATCGTCGCCTATGTTCAGGTAAACTTGCCTATATGCCGCCCGGTGTTTGAGGTCAAATATGACAAGAGCTACGACCTCATGACGCCTTTGGGATTTC
Source organism: Symbiodinium kawagutii (assembly GCA_009767595.1). Lineage (NCBI taxonomy): Eukaryota > Dinophyceae > Suessiales > Symbiodiniaceae > Symbiodinium > Symbiodinium kawagutii. The sequence goes on along the minus strand of VSDK01006784.1, from coordinate 150,573 downwards.
TGACTGTGCTGGCTGCAGTTCCTTGTGCGCAATGTTCAGGGATGTTCACGAACTCATTGTCATGTGAAAATCAATAAGATTGCTTGCAAGTCAAAGTAAATGCTAAGTTCCAATGACATGCCATTTCAATTGACTAACCATTCAGTCAAACATCGGTAGTGGGCACCGTGTGGTCTGGAGATGAACCAATCAGAAGTAGTATTCAGAATATGTTTTAAAGGGTCACGGAAGCTTTGATTAAAAAAACAACTATGCGTGTGCTTTTCAGGTGAGGACCATCCGAGAGCTCGGGCTGTGGTGGTCGGCGCCGCCATGCTCAACATGGATATGGTTGTCACGATCTACTACAGGAAGATCGCTCACGAGGGTGAGAGGCTAGGTTGTGCGACATATGCCTTGTACATCAGAATCATACAAGCCGAAATGTAGGAAACAGTGATTTGCTAAACCAATACACTTGATTTAGGGTATCTTCTTTGATGCGATCCTGATCCAGAACCGAACCGAACCAAAATCGAGAGTCAACACTGTCCTCTGTCAGGTTGGCGACGTTGGCCCAAAGTTACTCGCGCCAATCGCTTCATCAGGCGCATCTTGTACATGCCACTTGGCTGGTCAAGCCTGAGCTGGGAAGTGAATGACATAGCCATTTAATTGGTGTTGAATTTAAATGGGCCCGGTCTTAGATTGTGGGCAATTCGATCCGAGATGTGAGTACCTCCACAAGAAGAATGTGTTTTACGTCATAGAGAATCCTATGAGCAGTCTGGTCTTTGCCTACAAGCCGCTCGAGGCAGGGGCCCTTCCGATCAAAACCAGTGAACACCATGAAGGATTCCATTTAATCATAGACAACTCTTCATATTTATATCTATAGAGGACATAGATATTGAAAATCAACATGCATTACGCCAACACAGATTATAAGCCCGAAAAGAAAACCATCGCTGTTTGCGCTAGGAGATGCTGAAAAGGCATGGAGCGTTCCATGTATCGGTCCCCTTGGGATCTTATGGTGCCCTTTCCGAGACTCTAAGCTTGCAGTAGGCTGCAACGATGTTGCGCAAATCAACGGAAGCAGAAAAACTTTTAGAGTTGAAGATGATTGTTGCGCTCACTGCTGACTGACATCAAAGCTGCCACTGATTGCCAAGCAAACATCACTCTGAACTCCGGTTACTTTGAGATGTTTTGATCGCATTTTCTTTAAACTCAAGTAGCTTACTTTCATAACAAACTTTGTTTGCAGCTTGCAGCCACCATGGAAGCTGATTTACCCAGGAAAAAGGTTACGTTATATACCACGTGTCCTTTCATCAAAGAGCTCGGCATCACATTGGATCCGGAGAGGAGGCTGGGTTATGTTTTCTTTGAGTCACATGTCAAGAAACATCAAATGTTGATTGCCAATCATAGGTTGACACCTCGCCCAGGCAACGGTTGGCGCGACAGAAGAGCCGCTTAAACATTCAAATCGTCAAGAAACGTCGTTGCAAAGCCACTGGCAAGGTCAGAGTTGTTACTTGGCTAGAAGTAGGCTACTGTAAGGGTGAATAGCAACAGTTATACAACCAACCAACCCTGAGTCTGATGGAGGCAAACCAGCAGGATGTGCGCATCCAAAGCGATTGTCAATGGAAGCTATAGCATGTAAGCACTCCACGTCTATTTTGATATACATATGTGGTTCTTACATATATATATATATATATATAAATTTATATTTATCCCCGCTCATGATCACCCAGGATGGTGGCAAGCACTTGGCAGAGACAGCGGCCTATCCACCTGGACTGGGACTGAAAGTTGGCGAGCTACTCAGCAACCACTTGCCCCTAGGCAAAATTCAATTCACTTTTCAGACCTTTTCCAAAACCGCTTTCAATTGAACTTGCTTGTGTCAACAGATTGGCAGCCAAGCATCTGTTCGCTGCTTCCCATGATAGCGATCCAGCAGTTTGCGGGCTTGAAGTGTTTACCTTGGTCCAGGAGAAGGGTTCAACCGCATGTGCGACCTGACCAGCATCTTCAGTTCCAAGATTGCGATGAGTGCTCTAGTGGCAGTGGGATTGAGGGTTTGCTGGATTAAACTTCCAGCGACCGCAACTTTCTGATTCCCTCGAGTCATCGCTGATGGTAAAACAAGAAACATTTTCAGACCGATTCGAACCAAATCAACATATACATTGCATGTTAGCTGATCCTTCCTTGATGCTAGATTGCCTTGCTGTCATCAAGAATTGCATTGGCTGCTGAAATCTGAACTTAGCGTGCAATAATGTTCCATGACTTCCTCTATCATTCTCGAGACCTTTGCGTTTTGTGTCGACGCAGCTGAAGTGCTGGTTGACTTTCAGCTGCACTTATCAACTTCCATCTGGCTTCCAGGGCCTGGTGTTCTGTCATTCGATGTTCTTGGCTTTACTCACTTTAAGATCTTTTCCAATCTCGTTATATCTCACCACGAAACTCTATGAATCCAAACTGAAGCTAGACTACCGAGGGCAGTGTCATGATTTTCTTGTTCGCAATGTAAGCGAAGATGCCACGAAATTCCAAGAAGTTCCAAGAATTTGCACGAAAAGCACGACATGTCCACGAATTTCGTGACACCAAGCTTTTACTAGCTGTAAGTTTATTGTCTATTTTCTTGATGTCATACTGATAGTATGGCACGAAATTCGTGACATTTGACCACGAAATTCACGACGCAGGGACCACGAAATTCGTGGCATTAAACCACGAAATTCATGACAGATTGTACTCCCCCCTGGAAAACAAGAAATTCATGACATTTTGGGTTCCAAGAATTTCATAATATACCATTACCCAAGAAATTCATGACACCAAGTAGAATTTGTTATCCAAATTTAATCCTATTTAACAAATACCTGCGAGAAATTTCGTGAAGATCCGTGAAGATGCATAGATAGATCGACCATAAGGCGCCCAAACGAGAATCTCCCGAGAATTTCGTGATTGCCAACTTTCACCAAGGACTGCTCGAACCTGGTACAAAGATGAGCTTCAGCAAACATTAAGACCGTTTTCCAGTGTCATGCTTGTGTTTTGCCAACTGTTTTAGGTACAGTGAACAAATTTCTAAGGACATCAACCGATCCAGGGAAGGGACGGGTGCGATTTACCACTAAGAGCACCCCGACCTTGGATGGCAAGGCGCCTGCAGCCTCATGGTCTTCCAACTTGGCGAAGTCCTTGGTGAGTTCTGCTAGCCCAGAAGACCGTCAGATGTTTCAAGAGCTGGCATCATGCAATCGAGAACAGCAGCTTGAAAAGTTCAAATAATGGATCATCAAAAAGCAGAGCGAGGGGACCAAAGCCAAACGTGGCAATGATGCAACCGCACATGAGTCAAAGGAACATCGTGAGGGACCAGATCCACAGGCTACACCAGGATCATCGAATGATGGACGAAATGATCAAAAGAAATCACCTATGGATGATGTTGTTCCATCCTCCTCTTGGATTGATACTAGGGGTGCACATGCCTCATTGCTTCGTGGACATTCATCGAATGATTTGGTTAGCGCCAAGCTGGTCGGTGAAGTTGGTGGCAGGTCCTTCTACATGGCGGATGGCGCTGTGAAGGGGGGAGACACAGGTAAGGTCAGCAAGGAGACTGAGAAACGCTCCCGTGAACAGACAGCCGAGGTCGAAAGTTCTACTTTGAAGAGACCGTGCTTGGATGCCAAGCCTTTTGAACTTTTCAGCCTGGAGGACCTCTTCAAGCATTGTTCCGATCAAGGCTTCAGCACCCGGGATGAGGTCAATCAGTTTCTGTTCAACTTGGATGTGACTGAGAATGCCTTCAGTACCTGGATTGACGAAGCCCAAAAGCATCCACAGTGGCTTGAGTTTTGCTTGCACATCGAGGTGGAGTACGGGCCTGGTTTCACTGATGAACAATTTGGGTCTGTGGATGCTTTGGAGGACATCACCGACGTGCTTCACTTCTGGCTTGTTCAAAGGGGTGCCAAGGATCCAGAGAACCTTGCAGCGCCCGCCGAGCATGAGACTCAGAACAAACGACCTTTGGATTCTGCAGAGGAGGCAAACCGTGAAAACAAAAAGACAAAGGGTCAGGATCCAGCGGGCGAAAGTAAGGAAGCTCGCGAAACTGAGGAAGCTCCAACCATTTCCTTGGTAACGCCAGAAAAACCGAAACAAAGGGATATTGATGAGACACAGGAGATGGGCTTCGTCTCGCCAGAAGTTGCTCCGACTCTGCAGGATCCTAGCCGAGAGCATTCTGGGCTCTATACAGAGGCAGAGGAGGAAGACGAGGAAGAAGATCCAGACTGGTCATACTACTACTCAGGGGAGTATGATAAAGACTTGGAAGACTTCTTGTCTGGCGCAACCGGAACTTCCCCTGAGAAGCATCGCCAGGCTGAGACTGAGGTCATGTCCGAGAAAAAGAAGAAGTCAAAGCAAGCCCCCGAGGCGGGAACACAACGAAAGCTGACAGAGTTGAAGTGCATTCACTTTTACAAGCCAACAGATTTTACAAAGCCAATCATAGAAGTCCCACGAGAGTCTCGAAAATGTCAACTCAAGCTCACCAACATGGACATGGTCCGTTTTTACCATCCCTTTGAGGATTGCGACAATAGACCCTGCGGTAATCAAGGCTGGGTTGAATGTTAAATTGCCAGCACTAGCATTAAGTTTGATGTATAAGATTTTATCATTAACCCTGACAGGCTTGGCACAAGGATCTCAAGCGCCTAAGTTGAACCTTGGGCTGACTATACTCAGCGATGAGTGTGATCACACTTGTCTTTCAAATTCCAGCTGTAGATCTACGCTCAACCGATTGTCCTTTGATTATGGTTCCATTAGCTTTGAAAATCTTTCAACAATTACTCAAAGGAACATTTGTTTTCTCCTTATTCCAGTCTATAGCAGTAACCGAGCACCCTTAATTATTTGAGTTATCCTTTCTGCCCAACAAAGGAATCGCTCGGATACATCCCAAACAGTGCACGTTGCAGCTTGGCTTTGCTGTTTTGATTTGCTGCCATCCACTCCAGTTCTGCCAATTGCTTCCCACTTTACTTGCAGGCAGGCGGCGAAGGTAAGGTGCAGCTGCGCTTGGCAGTGCGCGATGAGCGGGGGAAGCTTCACCGCGTCCAGGGCCCAGATGCCATGGTGCCTCAATGGACTAAACTGTGCAAACTGTTCAATGCGACCAAAAATCATTTTGTCAGGTGAAGAATCTGACCCCTGAGCAGAAGCAGCCAGTCAAGTTGATGTCTTCTTCAACCCAGCTTGATGTCCAGGAAAACCCAGTGAATACTTTTTCCGGTGTGGGTGTGGGTGGTTCTACGCTTGCCCCACAACAGGAGCGCAGAATGCTTTACAGTGCTATGGACCGATCTTTTCAATCCAAAGGCCGCTGAACAAAGATTCAATCTAGATTTCAATCGGTTTTGTGATGTGGAAAAATGAATTCTTTTTTTGGAATGATTAATTATTTGTGTGGTTCTTCATTTGTCATCACGACATCCCTGGTGTCAGACATGCCACCGAAGCTGCTGCAGAAGTACTACGATGCTGCCGGGTCACACTCTCGCAAGCTCCTTGTCTATCCAGTGGTGCCGTGGGAATCCAAAAGCCATCTTCGTGAAAAACACCTAAGACATGCATGGTGTTTCTTTATAGTATTGAAATTATATGTTCAGCTTTAAAAGCCAAATGAGTAGCCTGCATGGTAGATGGCGCAAAAAAGATTGCAAGAGATGGACCACATCGCAGGTTCGAGCTCTTGAAGGAATGGCTCTGCGCCGATGAAATGTAGCCCTGATGCATTTTGATACAACAAAATTTCATTTCAACATCTTGTTCCTTTGTTCTTCCAAGTTGCCTCTAACAGCTGTAAGGCGCGATGTTCAACTCGAAGGGTCTGTGGAGCAGTGCCTTGGTTGAATTTCAAAGCGGAACGCTTTGAATCCTTAGAGTTGAGACATCATTAGCGTTCTGCTTCAATCATATATCAGAATCACTTACAGGAGCAAGAAGGATCAGAACTACGAGGTCTTCAAGGAAATGACCCTGTTGGATATCGAGTCCCAGTATGAAGGTACTGAATCTGGAAGGACAGATTTTCTTGCTTTATGTCTTTTTAGTCATGCATACGTTGCGCTATATCTGGATGGCAGGAAATACATCGAAAAGATCAAATCTTCGCAGAAAGGACGAGCCCACCCCCAACCCGAGTTCAAGAAGGATAAGAGCATGCGACTGTACAAGGTCTTCCAGCATGTAGAATATAAGAGCCTGCGCCTCAGAACCAACTTCACTAGATACCTGTGGTGTGCGCAACCAACATTATCTTCCATCTTACTCTATGCAGCACCGTCCATAGTCATTGAACATGTGGCTCCATTGCCCGAGGTGGACATGAAAGCAAAGCTTCTACGAAGATTTCGGGGACTGCCGTTTTGCCTGTTAGCGGGGACGGTGGGAACTCTCAGGCTGCAGGCGAATGTTCCAGGGCCAGGGACAACATGACAGGGGCTTTGAAGGTTATTGCTTCTTCAGATGCTGGGGGTGCCAATGAATGCAGCCGCATGGCAACTTCGTCGATGTTGGACAACATGCAACCCTTGGGGCCAAAAGCTGAACAGAAGAATGCTGAGAACCGCGCTGCCATGTCAAAAGGACAGGTGGAATGCCCGTCTTTGGGCTTGGGGAGGGTGCTTGATTCCTTGGGTGGCTTGGGTTCCCTTCAGAAAGAAGAGAAGAAACCAGAGGACAAAGCAGAAGCAAAGAAGAAGAAAAAAAACAACAAGAAATCCTCTAGCAGCAGCAGTAGCAATTCCAGCGACAGCGAAGGGGGTTCTACAACGACCGGAAGAAACCAGAAACCGAGAAAGAAACCAAAGGGCCGAGGAGGTAAGCCAAAGGAAGTTGCACCAGAGGCGATGTCAATGAATTCTGTTTGCAAGTATATGACTTCATTCTATTTCGTTCTCACAATACAAGCCAACATATATTTTGATTTGAGAATATTTATTTTTCATAGGTAAAAGCAGCACGTGAGCGAAAGGCAAGAATTGCCAGGCTTGTCCGAGCGTCAGGCTCTTACCAGCCCACTTCAAGCTGTCACTAAATAGAAAAACAAAACCTTATGTTTACAAATCCTTTGAGGGTGCTGAAATTAGTGACTCATTGAGGTGCCATACTCTGGCTGGCAAAGCGCGCAATGCCAACCAGGATCTGTACGAGTTTGATGGCCAGGAGGCTGTGTCCCTACATCATTGGATATATGTTTAATTGTTAACCTATATTTTTGACCTCAGGTTTTGAAGGACCGCATGAAAGCCATCAACGCTAACATGAAGAAGATTGCTGACAAGCTGGGTGCTTGGATGGTCTTGGGTATAGATTTGGTGCGTTGGTTCTCCAAACCAATTTGTCCCAGGATGGAAACTATGGCTTCCAATGGCAAGAGCGATGTCGAGATCGAGGCATACTACAACCGCAAAACGAGTGCAGTGGAGGCAGGGGTCAACGCATAACTCATCTGTCCAAAGCGTCAGAAATCATGGCGCCAGGCTGCTAAGGACGAAGTTGATTGCGCCAGGAGCGCAGCCAGAACCTTGAAATCCCGCACTTTCCTCAGTGGCTTCTCGTATGGTTGGCTTCATGATCTTTCAACATGCAAAAGGGGTGATGATGCGAGTTTTTTCTTCAAAAGTCATTCAAAAGAAAAGTACAGTTGTTGAGGCCAAAGGAAAAAGCAAGGCAAAGCTGCTGCGGCTTCGGATGCAGAGTCAGCTGCTACCAGGCAAGACGAAGAGTAAAAGGACTGGACATGAAAGTCAATCATGTGGCCTGCTAGTTGTGTATTGCTGTAGAACTGATGGTATCTACCTGTTTCACTCATGTTTAATTTCAACCAGGGTGCGAACAGCTCCAGCATCGTCCATTCCAAGATTGCTGAAGCAGATTGCGCATCCTGAGTTCAGCTCACAATCGCTGGACCCGGGTAAATCTCATTTGGGTTTAGATCAAAGATCTTTCGGTGGGCCATATGGTGACACTGGTAAGTCCATCAGTGCGAATCCTTTGGTCTGAGGATCTGAGGGGATATCTGAAGCTGTGTCCAAAAAAAAGTACGTTCTCTCATCATTTGGCACCTTCCTCAACAACCGTTGGCTTGCAACCGGCTGCGCTTTGGATTTTGTGATTGAACAATTCAATTAAGGTAAGAGGTGTGTTTATCGTTTGCACTGACAGGCCGATGCAGCTGACGTTGCGCCCGGCGTGTGCAAACTAGTAGGCGATGTCATCGACATGATCTTGACTGGGAAGGCCGGGGCCACCGAATAACATTTATCATATTCAAAGTTCGAATTGGCTTCTTTACTTGTAAGAATACCTCTGGACACTTCAACCATTGCCTCCTCATGCAGGGGTCCATGATCGCGCTGGCCAAGATTCTCCGGAACCTCTGGCACTTGCCGGAGTACTTGGTTCCGATTCCTGAGTTGCGCAGAGATGGATGTTTTTTTTCCGACAAAGGAGCGAGGTTGCCTTACTAAAACATATTCAACAAAAACTAAGGCCATAGTGATACATCCCAGAATGTTTGGATATGATGTTTTTGTGGCCCAATTAAGTCATAGCGGTGAACCGTCATCAGGACAAAATTTAAAGGCTCATCACGAAAATCATGACAATGGAGATCAGGAAATTCGTGACACAATCAAATCGAAATTTCCATAATTTTGTGACAGGATGGGGACCACGAAATTTGTGACGCAATCAACCATAATCACCTAAATGTTACAGAATTTAATGACAGGAGGGGATCACGAAATTCACGACGTAATCATCCAACAGTCCAAGAATTTCATGACAGGAGGGGACTACAGAACGTTAAGATTCGATCAACCAAAAATTCAAGAAATTAATGACATGGGAAAGCACAAAATTTGCGACACATGTCGAAACATAATTTCACGAATTTCACGACAAAGTTGATTCCTCAAATGCAAGCCACTGACCCTGGATTCAGGCTGGTGTGTGAAAAAAAAACTACTCATTGAATTTCATGATGCGTAGGACCACGAAATTTGTGACGCATTGCACTGAGGAAACCCATATTGGATCTAGCCTGGGCCTTTGATGGCTGTGGCACCTGGGCCAGAGAGCGTGTGTACCAGCGCTGGTGCAACCAACAAGAATTTCGACAATGCTTGCCCGATATGTTCATTTTCGAAGTTGACAAGGATCCTTGCCTGATTTGCAATTGAAAAAATGCATTCAAACACTGAGTGACACTGCAACTGTGCATGTCACATGTGGCCCACCATCCAACCGTACTGCACGCTTATGTTTGAGGTAAAACCATCCCCTGGTGGAGAGACGAAAATCAAGATCGCAATGTTTCTTCCACAGGAAATCTTTGCATCCCTGTATGCTTGGAGACATGGTGTCCTCTTCTTCAGCCTTTTGGTTGGAAGCCCTGCGGAACTTTTGTTGCAATTCAGTCAGCAACAACTTTGTTTTTTTGGGTTCCAGGGTTTGAATGAAACCGGTATGACCGATTTTAGTTGGTGTATGAGGACCTAGAAAAATATTGGCTGCAACCGCGCAACCGGCAGCTGGCCATTAACACCTGGGGAGAGGATCGGGGCTATAGCTAGGTTTACATGTACGCAATACTACTGCAAGTCAACCAGAAAACACAAAGATGATGATAGAAGCCAAGAATCGCTTCCTTGCCTGCGCCCTTGGGCATCCAAGGGCGAAGGCAAACAAGTGATCGAAACGCCTCGCCAGGACCCCATGGGCAATGTGGTGAAAGCGGTTCCTCTCAGACTAAACGGAAATGGTGCTGAAGTCTATGGATCCCTAGCTGCCCTTGCATGCGCACAAATAAACATCAGAGAATCATCTATAATGATGTTTGTGTCCATTTCCATTTGCTGAGTTGTCAGCCTGGCAACCCAAGGAATGCAACATTTTGAGCTTTTCTCTATGATCTCTAGCTTGGGAAATTCCACAGCAACCAGAGACACACGATTTCCGTGTCCTGCCTGCAGTAACATACTGGCGCTTCACCAGGATAGCTCGAGCTGTGAGCCTAGGATTTGCATTCGCAGCACTGTGTTCACAGACTCCGAGTGTCACACTGCAATTCTGCAGTGGATAGCTTGGAGTTTCACTGCAATGTGCAGCTTGGATTGGAAAAAAAACAACAGAACAATGTGTTTTGTCTCCCATCATTAGTTTCCCCGTGTCAGATCAAAACGTCATTGGTTCAACTGTGCGTGGGCAGCCTAGGTGACGGTGTTTAGCCTTCGCACGATCCATGGAAGAAGGCTTTCAGTTCAGAGTACCATCCCAACTGGTGGAAAAAATCAGGTTCACCGCTAGCGGGTGGATGGAAAGGCGTGTTCGACGGAGTGCAAGCCGATCAGGATTGGCTACACAAAGTATTCAAACTACAGCGTCTTTTGTTTTGATGAGAGAAATTAAACATTTTTAATTTTGTTTTGAGTGGTATGTTGACGACGCATGGCCTATGTTCTTGTTTTGCTTGTATCGGGTCTGTGTGGGGCATCTAAGGCTCGTGGCATTCCGGTCGGAAACATATGTGCCACTATTGTTCGGCTGTGGGTGTGATTGAGAATGAGGATGATGACCCCACAATGCTGTTCACGGCGTTTGGTGACAGCGCTGCCCACCACCGCACGTCTCTTGTTGATGTTTTAGATGAGTTGTTGGTGGTGTGGCTTGGTTGTTTGGTTGGATTGGTTGGTTGGTTGCTTGCTTAGCTGGGTGGGCGGGGGTGGGTGGATGGGTGGGTGGGTGGGGTGGAAATTGGTTGGTTGGTTGTATGTAGCAAACTAATTTGTGGAGACGCAACAACACAAGCCCTTCCAAAGTACACCGAAGTAAAATGTTCAAGCTTCCAAAGTACACCGAAGTAAAGTATTCAAGGGCTTCTTTTTCACTCATCTTGAGCAAAAGTATTCGGCCAAAGGTAAAGTGAGCACGGGGTACGCAAAAGTGCTGTATGTTTCGCAGATTGATGCCATGCGCTATTTGTGCTTTGGCTCATGTGCCTAAGGAGGAAAAGAAACGTTAGGTACTTTGGTGTGGCAGTGTCTTAGATTGTTAGTACTGAAAGGTATTTTCAAGTTTCGCAAAATTTCATTTTTTCCAGCGCAACAAACAATACAACTTCAGTAATGATTTGTTATTCAAAATAGATCAAGCCGACAGTGAAGTTGGCAGAATCAGTGGCAATACATCTCAACAATTGGTTGGGTGGCCGGTTGCTCATCAGGGCCCTTGAGCTAGTGCAATCCATTTACTTCGCATTATCAAACTAGAGAATATCCTTCTCGCTGGCAGTGCAGATGCTGAAACAGAGATGGTGAACTGATCATCGAATTATACGGTGTTTCTTGTTTTGGATTTTTGTTGTTGCGAGCTCTTTGCTGAAGGCTCATGACAACAAAGGAGGAATGGCTTCAAGTTCACGGCCGATCTCCATTCACCGAAATCCCAGGATTCTCGCCCCTCCGGTGCTGGGTCTGGAATGTACACATTTGTGCATTATATCTATTTACATATGTTAAATACGTTGATGTTTTAATATGTGCCTGTGAAGTACCTATGTAATTTTCCCGGATGAGCTAGGTAAAACTGCTGCCCGAAAACTAGGAGTGTATCCAGATATTTTACACATCTGCGATCTACAAATCATTCCGGACGCTATCAGCAGTACCCTCTACGAGCTGGTTTGTGCCGAGAACAATCGGCATGCTGCATTGCAACGGTACCGAGAAGATCACCAAAAGTGGTGTAGCGAAAACAACACCTTCACGTTAAAACTATATATGTGGCAACCAATGACAAAACATATAACCATTTAGTTTCTAACTGAAGTGGTTAGGACTTATCCTGTGTGCCAACGCATTCCTCATGCAGCACGAGCGCACAAGAAACTTTTCATGTGGGAAACCATTGCCCCGTCATCAACCTCTTACACCCACATTTCGCAGAAGATCCTGAAGGGTGCAGCGAGTCGCGTCATCATCTTCTGGATGGCGCTGATTGTGAGCGCAAAAGCTGCAGAGCCAGAAGCCACCATTGCTGACAAGATCCTGGGTTGCTAAACATTTTGTTTGAAACATGTTGCAAACTAATTTCACCAACATATGAAAATAGAATTTGGTTTTCCCTGGCGCCTGCGTATCAGGCACAGAGCAAATGTTTTCTTGGCTCTGACGTCCATCCATTCTACTTTGGCGATAAATGGGTGTCCTGTCTGATTTGGGCTGGGTAGCTGGATCTAACCGCCGAATGGCTATTGTGAGTGGTACTTGGTCATAAATTGTTGCAATTTATCTTCGTTGTGACAAAAGCTGCAGGCCATACTTCGAGAGCGCTCGGCCGGCGCAAATCCTGGAAGAGTGCTATCTGCAGTGGAGGCGCTCAACGAACTGCCCCTGGGACATCGAAGTCAAATCTTGGTTTCATTTAGCAATCTATATGTTTCTCATTGGTTCTTGAAATGTTTCCTCATCTCTCATGGGTTCCATTCTCGTTGCCCCGATGTTTGTTGGTGGAATCCTTCATTAAGTTTTTCGACACACGTTTGGCCGGTCCAACTGAGACTTGGCCGACAAAGCGTTATCAGAGTCTCGGCTCCTATGGCCTATTTTGCCAAAACATCATCAGTTCGAACACTTGCCCCTCGGAAAGATTAGTGCAAATCTGTACGATTTCATTCTTGAACTGGCATCGCAGGGTAACAGCAAATGCAAAATCATATCTAGCCTGTGACACATTTGGTTTTAGTATATACATTTATTCATTAACAAACAGTTTAAATTAAAATGCGCTAAGGCTGTTGGATTGGGCCAAAGATGTTGGCAATTGCCGGTATTATGGACGCATGCTCGATGAAGACATGATGTCTCGAGTGAAGTTCCTTAGCCCAACAGTGAATGAAATTTTTGACACATGTGACAATTAGACTACACATGCTCGGAAAAGAATTGTTGATGGACCCCCATGATGATGAGGAGAACCTTGAGCTTTACACATCCTCGAACTATGAGCTGCGTTGGATTAGCTCACTATGCAGCGGCCGTGAGTTTGCATTGGGCTGGTAGGTCTGCGCTAGAAACTTAAAGTCCTAAATGGACCACGATGTCAGAAAACAGTGCTGTAATCGGTGTACACTGTTGCTTGTTTGCCTTCGGCTTCACAACCCGGAATGCCAACAAAACCGAACGGTTTCAAGATTCCAATGATTTTTCCCCAGCCCCCCATCAAGATTCGTTGCCTATTTTTATCTAGTTATTATCTGGCTCGAGAATGCAGATTTCGTGGCAGGCTTGCGGGAAAAGACTATTTAGATAATCATTAACTATGTAATTATTTAGCTACTTTTTGGCTCGAAGAACCAGGTTTCCTGGCAGGCAGATCGCTGAGGTAGCCGTTGGCTGTCAGCGACAAATTTGAGAATCAATTTTAGAAACTGAAGAACGGGACAAAGGTGCCTGTATAGCTTCTAGCTCAGGTTGAGGCATTTGAGTTGTTGTGCGCGCTAATGCTTTAGGCATTCAGCCTTCAGAGTGGTTTTTTCGTGGCTTTATCTCTGTTTCACGAAATTCGTGCAGCAATTAATTAGCCTATAAGTCCCAGACCTTATAGTTCGCCCATAAGGAAATCTGACTTATGGGCTATCCTTATGGTCTGGCGACCTCTCTTGGAATGTATCCATGTCCAAAAACGTTCCTATCCTTCCTTCGTTGCGAGATCCCCATGTTCTTTTGAAAACCGAAGAGAATTACCTCCTTTGTGGTGCATTTGTGTGGTTAGCTGGGAACTACTTTCACAATATACTTCAAGCAAATCGACAGGTTGAGATTTACTGCGGATACTACCCCCTTTCTGTCGTTTCTCAGCCATTATTCGATGAATAGGTCGTACATCCGCCATATACTTTGTATCAGCTCGCAGCCCTCTTAGTCCATCTTCGATCTTGTTTGTGGTTTCAACCAGGGCTTGTTCACAGGTATCGAGACACTTGACATGATTCGAGCTTACTGGGGAGTGCTGTCGGCTGACGGAATGGTGGTCTCCTTGGCAAGCTCGCGGTTCAGGATGGCAATCTGAGTCTGCAGGTGCTGGATTCTCTCGGCATTCTGCGTGCAGTCCATGGTCTTCTTCTCCTTGGATGGACTGGATCTCTTGACTCCATGAGTCTCCGGGAGATCGACCGGCACCCAACCCTGGTCCTCCTTGGGCGTTGGCATAGATCCACGTGCCTTCGCTTGAGGAAGTGGCTGGGGCATCACCGGCATCTGACTCTCGAGGCTCCGTTGACGAACTTGATACTCTTGGCGACACTTCTCTCGGCTGGCTGCTCGACGAGTCTTGCAGTACTGCTGGAAGTTCTTGACCCACGGGGACACTCCATTGCGATTTACCATCTGTCCAACGTACCCTGTGTCCTCCTCGTAGATCCAGTTGAACCTCTTTCCTGCATGCTTGCCCGACGGTGCGACAAGGTTCCCCCAGTCGGCCAGTGATTGAACTCCGGGTGGCGTGGCAAGTGTCGGATCCTCCCGTGTCGATGTCACTGGACATTGGAGGCTGGCATCGATTGGAGTCTGCAGCGCTTGGTGAAGGTACGCTCGGCTGCCGGACTCCATGGTTGGTCGTAGATCGAAGCGAAGATTCTCCGCCACGTGTGGTCACTTGGTCACTCAAACTGGCTGCGAACGAAATCTCATGGTCCACACTCGGACCTTGGTCGAAAACATGATCTTCCTTAGGAAGGCATGAATGAATTCCTTCACTTGTCGAAGTTTTATGCAAGTGGTGGGAAAAAGGAGGGTGTTCCGCACTCTCTATGCCCTCATGTTTATCCTCCTCTCCTTCTTTCTCTCCTGGATTGTTATCAGGCTCATTTGTATCACCTGAAGTCCCATGATCATCCTGTGTGTGTGTGTGCAAGATGTGTGCTTGTGCGCGCGAGGATGGTGATTTCGAGAGCAAATCCAGAATCTTTACCCCCAAAAGGTTCCTTTGTACCTCAAACAGATCAACCACTGACGAAGATTCTTTGAAGAGCAACTGTTTCGCATCAACATCCACAATCCCCTTAAGACCCTTCAACATCGAGTTTGAAATGAGGAACGGAGTCTGACCTGGCACAATTTCCGCTCTAAGCCAGCCCTTTTGTGCACGAGGAAGCAACACTGCAAAGGTACTGGTGAGTCGGCCGGAGTTCCCAAACTTGAAAATGACACCCTTGGTTTCAACCCTGCGAACAGCCTTACGGATTTCCGGGGGAAAACACTTGATCATTTCTCTCAGCCGATCTTCACCCACCACTGTGCGACTTGCACCAGTGTCGATGATGGCTTCATCAGCCTTTTCCTCAAGACACATGACAAAAGTTCCAGCACTCTCCGGGACCACTGAAAAAGGTGGTCGGAGGGAGCCGCATGGAGAATTGGAACTGGCACTGGGAAGTTTCGCTGTACTTGCGGTCGGAACGTCATGTTTCCTACAGCATTTGGTCAAACAATCACCAAGAAGACTGGACCAGCTTGAGAAGCATACCAAACAATCCATGACAACTTCGCCCCGATGACAACTTACATCCTGTGGGCCAATCTTACTTCCTACAAACTCACTTTGAAAAGACTTTTGCCTTTGATCCTGGGTGCAGTCCTCTTCGAAGCGGGTGGCATCTCCTGGCAAGTCAAAGAGGATCTCTGCATCCGGTTCAGAGGCATGGTTTGTCATAAACTCTTCGTGGATAATGCCGGTGAAGGACTCAGGATCGTTCTGCTTCGGCAAGGAGGTACCAGGCAGTGGAGGATTCGGGCATTCTCGTTTCCAATGCCCAGGTTGTCCACAGCGCCGGCATGTGCTGTTCGCGATGCGATCAGCAAGACTGCGGCGGCGTCCTCCTGCACTTGCTTTGCCTCCGAACCCTTTTCCTTTCGATGGTTTCCCTTTTCCTTTTCCGCGAGCAGCTCCTCCACTCATCGGCCAGAAACCTCGGGTCTTGGCCTTTTCACGGAGTCGAGTTGTGGCTTCCTGATAGGCCATGAACACGGGAGCCAGTTCAGGTGACTCCTAACAAGTTGTCAGGATCTGCTCCTCAAAGTCATTGATGAAGCACGCGTCTTCATCTCCATGGTCCAACATCATCATGAAGACTGCCTCTTCATCCGGTTCCTCATCTTTCCAAACCGGGAAAGTAGGCGTCTCCTCTTCGATGTAGTTCAGGTCGTACATCTTCTGTTTGATATTTTTGTTACCTGACTGAAGCTCCTGGAAGAACTTCGAGCCAAGCAGACGAATGCTGCTTCGTGCTTCAGTGTACTTCAGCTTGCCACGGGCCACCACAGTCCATGATCACCTTCTTTCGGTCATCAACTGAAAGAATGGACTGTCGAAGAAGTACATAAGCACACACTTCTGACAGCTGTACCTGACGACTTTCCAGATCCTCGAAGATGGCGTCATGCCGAGCAAGGTATGAGTCGTTGGCTTCGTCTTGCTGCTGGCGAATCTGGTAAAACGCTTTCTCGAATAAGTCGTGCTTGTCCTCGGCCTCCAAGCGCCCCCACTGACCGCCAAGGGCCTCCACGAGGTACTTCACGCCATCAGCTGTCTTCAGCTTGGCTGGATCTAGGCGCGTCACCTTGGCGAAAGCTGCGCCTTCGACCAGCAATGCCGCTCTCGGAGCGAGATGCTGGATGGGCTCACTGGGCCACAGTGAGCGTAAGAACTCCAACTTCCTGCTGTAGGTCCGCATCTCCGATGAACTTCGGAATCTGGTTCCATGGGACTTGCTGCCAGGTCCCCGACCCCGCTGCTTGCGCAGACGCTGTTGGTTCGTCCATGGCGTCCGGCCACGTGACCAGGCTTCCTAGGTGAGTTGTAGTGGTTGCCCTCAACAATACTCACCCACCCCCCAAAGATGATCACCAAAATTCGATTGGAACTATGCGGCAGCCCAGTACCCCGCTACCAATATTAATGTAACTCCCCAAAGTTATACTATGACCGGGGTCCAACCCTGTTGTGCAGAAGCCCTGCTGCTGCTTTGTCCGTAGCTAAGCGCCTCACCCTCCCACCA
>VSDK01006784.1:111816-131904 GCA_009767595.1 Symbiodinium kawagutii | reverse complement strand
TAAAATTTAATAATATTAAAAAAATATAATTTATTTATATATAAAATTATTAAATATATAAAATTTAATATAATTTTTATTTTAAAAAATTAATATATTAATATTAAAAAAAAAATATTAATATTGTAAAATTAAATTTTCTTAATATTATTTTTTAAAACTAAAAATAAAATTAACTAATATTAAAAAAAATAATTTATTAATATTAATAATTAAAAAATAGAACCATTAATATTTAATAACTAAAATTAATTAATATAATGAAAATAAGTCTGGTAAGATAAACTCTCCCGGTGATAAAAGGTCTCCTGTTAAGAAAGGGTCTCCTGGTAAGAAAAAGTCTCCTGGTCAGAAAAAATCCCTTGGTAAGAAAAAATCTCCTGGTAAGAAAAAGCCTCCTGGTAACAAAAGGTCTCCTGGTAAGACAAGGTCTCGTTGTGAGAAAGGGTCTCCTGGTGAGAAAAGGTCTCTGGGTAAGAAAAGGTTTCTGGGTGAGAAAAATAAAGAGTTTGGGCCCGGGCCCCTTACGGCCTCCTGGTAAGTTGAAGGCTTTAGGCGCGGCCCCCCTTGATTCTCTTAAGTAAACTTTGTTTAAAAGTATTTTCAAAGATTTGTGATTTCGAGCAATCTGCCCTAGGCGCCAACCTGTGTTGGCGAACCCTGAGCCCAAAACCCAAAACCCTAAACCAAAATATCAGCTTCAATGCATTCATGCACTGACACTGGATCGCTGCAACGCTGAAGTTGGTCTTGACTTAATTTGATATAAATGCCAGTGCAAACTACGTGGCTTGACCAAAAAGGAAATGGAAACATGTACCTTGGAATGAATGTATTTGCATGTATTGCAGCTGCATGTATTGCAGCTGGATGAGTTCAACACACATCCTGCTCCAGCATTTTCTGTCCTGAGCTGGGTGACCTCCTGAAAAGATGAAGCGGGCATCTCCTGGCGAGAGCAAGCCATGGCACGACTTCATGATGAAAGCCATAGAGAAACTTGGCTTCAAACGGAGTGTCATCATCATCATCATCATCATCATCATCATCATCATCATCATCATCTCACATTACGCCACCAAATTTTACCGGTAGCGGCGGAATAAAAGTAATTGGCTCTGTCTATCCAAGGTTGGTGTGAGCGCAGCTTGCTGGGAAATGCTGCAAAACCACCTCCATTCCTACAAGTGGGAAATGCGTGCTTTTTCTCAAACAACTTTGCTGGATGGTCTATACTGCGAGGTGCATCACGGGTATCCAGTGACAAATGGCATTCCATTCTGGAGGTCAATGAAGAAAAGCATTCCATGTTTCTGCACAGTCACTGGGTTGCACCAATTTCTGAAAACCAGCATGTTCAGTTCCAAATTCGGATTACCGATGAACAAACTTAAAGAGCAATAATGTTGAATGCCCTCAGTCTCAGGAATCTTGCGAATTCACGCTGTCACTGTGCGCTGGGCCGGCAGCAAAACTGTGGCACGTCTTGGGCTTCCTGAGTGGAACGCTGAAGTGGAAATCTGCTGTTTCTTGACATGGGTGAAACTCAGCTAATTTAAGAATGTGAAAGCCTTATCATTTTAAGAATGTACATCTCATTCTTCTGCAGCCCATCTAACAGGGAGGTCTTGATCATCATCAAATTCTGGCTGTTTCCTTACTGGTGCATTAGGATTGGTGAGATGACTGCTGCTTGTGACCCACATGGTGCATAGCTGTTCGATTCCGACACGATTGATGGAATCTGGAGTCGGTGTATTGAAGGGTGCCTTGTCATGTTAAGAACTGATGCTGCACGCAATTAACTTAGAATTTTGGCCTTACAACTTACAACTTAGCCCTTCATGATTGGCAGCTAAGGGATTTCCACAATGAGTCGAAGGAAATCCTGCTGCTGAAGGACCCGGCCTTCCATCCTTCATACATGAGCTGCTGGAAGGAAAGCCTGCCAGAAGAGAGCGCTGCTGCAACCGACTCTTGGTTAAAATGGTGTTGCTAGGGACCTTAGTCCATTAATGTCAAGAACGTTGAATATTTTGAATGTCAGTCAAACGCCAGCTGCACATACTACAAACACCTGGTGACCTGGTGAATGGCAAGCTTAGAACAGTTAGAACTTGATAACCATCCAGTCAGGAGTTCACTGAATATGTTTCCACCCCACTGACCACTGCTCCACTTCAATTCTGACATAATCTCAGCTGATGGGTTGACGAGATCCTGACTATGTGGTGATTTCACTTGTTCTTCCGACTGAACTTCTCCCATTCTTCAAACCTCAGAGTTGCATGACTTGCGAAGGCGTTTCGGGGTAATGATAAAACAATCAAGACAAATTGCCACATTCATGCCAATAAGGGGTTCCATACGTTTGCTTAAAAACTCGCGAGCTGGATAAACTTGATTTGTGGCTGGAAGCAGGTTTTTCCTCTCGAGGTTCTTGGTTGGGCGCTGAGTAACCCAATGCCTAGTAAACACAGCAAGCCTAGGAAAACCATTGGTCAAGGTCCTTCGCCCCCCCGGAGCCATGATTGTCGCAATTTGAAACGCCGCCGGATAGATGCAGCACTTTCCATTGATGCAGCGCTTTGCATCGAGTTAATTGCTGCTGATTCTTGTCACCTACTGACTGCGAAAAAGATGATATTTCATGCATCCATGAGTTGCAAACGCACACCCTTTATTTTCTGATTGGGGAAAGGTCGGTCAGGTTTCACCCTGTACATCCAGCACACAGAACTTACTCACAAAAGATGTAGAACTGTGACATCCTTAAAGACAAGACTGGATAGATTACCCGATCACACCCCACACACAAACTTACCCGGAAGGGAGACATAGGGACCCCTGGACTTCCCAGGGGTACCACAAACTTCTTGTGGTCTTCAGGGAGGTGGGGGGGCAAAAGAAGACCAACAGGGGTGTGGCTTTAGCCAAAATGGCCACGTGTTTGCAACCGTCCATGCCCCTGTGGTCACTCCCTGTCATTACTGCATAAAAGGCATGATTACTTCGTAACATGATGCTTTCATGCATCCATGAATTGCAAACGCACACCCTTTATTTTCTGATTGGGGAAAGGTCGGTCAGGTTTCACCCTGTACATCCAGCACACAGAACTTACTCACAAAAGATGTAGAACTGTGACATCCTTAAAGACAAGACTGGATAGATTACCCGATCACACCCCACTCACTGTAATCGAGAGAAACCTCTACTAGCTGTACATTGTAGAGGGAGAAAACTTCTGAAAAATCCAAACGTGACGGTCCATCAGCGATGTTGGACGGTGATGCAATTCTACTGTGCCAAGACATGGATTGGTTCTTGGAGTCTTGGATCATGCATTCTACCAGCATCTTTCTGGAGGCCACTGAGGATGTGGTACCTTTCACCAAAGCCTCTTTCACCCCATCGTTGTCGATGAAGTATAGAACTCTGGTCCCATGGAGTAGGTCGCCAAACTTACGTTTCACGATGGCAACAGGCAACATCTCGGCCTGAGTGATGACTTGCTGGTGTCCGTCTGACTGCCAGTCCTCCACCAGGGCCCTCGGGATCTCAAAGCCGAAGACAAGCACTCTGGGACTCCTTGGACTAAAGATCACAGCTCCACATGTGGCAACTCCATTCTCGAAGGCTCCATCCGTGAACACGAGGCAAGGCTGCTCTTTCAACACAGCTGTGGTTCTACGAGGTGGCGCCAGGGATAGCATCCTCTCACACGCTACCATGGCTTCTTTGAGTTCCTCCGACAACCACTTCACCGAGCTGGGGAGGAAAGCCCTCCTCTTGACCGGTTCCAAGAGGGGGGCAAGCCATCTGCCAGAGCACTGGGCCTCTGCATAAGTAAGCCGCCCATGAACTCTGGCCGCCATTGCAGGCGAGAACATATTTGACGCTTCCACTTCTTGAATCGTCCTGCGAAGTTCATCGAGCCGTTCTGGCTTGTTGCGCACGACTACAACACCATCGAGCGTCTCCCCCAGGTCTACCACTGCACCTAGTACACCAAAGGTCTGAGCTGGCGGTACCCTCTTCTTCTCTTCTAGAGATACTCTCCACCCCAGAATGGCTAGGAACTCCTCCATCACCGCTTGGGACTTGCACGAACTTGCCTTGATGTCAACGTGCGGATAGTCATCGAAGTAGTTCACCACGGGCAAGTAGAGAAGCTGCTGCATCAGATCCCTGAGGGCTCTGGCCACTCTGTTGAAGCCCATCACCGCTCCCGTGGCCCCGAATGGGAGCACTTTGCTCACATAGTATTCGATCCTACCCGACTGTGGGTTGAGCACCGCCAAGATCGCATTGGACTGGTCAGAGGGACGGAGCGCCAGTTGTTTGTAAGCGCTCTTGAGGTCAAGGCACCGGCCCAACAGCTGACGTTTTCGCTTGGTACTGAAATCAGGGTGTAGGGCTCCACGAAGGAGGCTGCCATCTGACAAAGCAACTTGAGCCACCTGGTTCTCAGTATCAACTGCTTGAAGCCACTGCGACGCCAACGAGACCACCTCGTCCAAACCCCCCAGGTCCAACTTCTCCGGGGTGCCATAAGTCAGATTCACCGAGAACTCGCTCAGGTCATCGATGTTTCGAACTTTCCCCCCTTGCAAGATGCCAAATCTTCGGCTTGGCGTCCAAAGCTTGCCCACTTTGCGCTCAACCTCTTCCTTGGTGAGTGGCCCCTCTAGCCACCCTTTGGAGACTTCCTCCTGAGTAGACTTCCATACGTGCTCCGCAACAGTGGCCCCATCGTGGACTGCTTCTCCTCTCACATGGGCCGGTATCCTGGCTTCCAGCTCCATTTGGGATGCTCTGGCAACTCTCCAAAGGTCCTCCACTTCCATCTGGGCCGGCTTGAAGTCCACTGCAAACTTACCTGTAACTTCTGCGTTACCTGTTATCCTCAGGCCCTCCACGAGATCCTTGACCAAGCGACGATCTGCATAGCCAATCGACACTAACAGCTCATCAAGCAGGATCAGCTTCTTGTCACCCATGACTGACTTCACATCAGGGTGCATGCTGCCTCGAACTTGTTGTTCTCTTTGATCCAGCTCAGCAGCACGTCTCTTCATCCATGTCGAGACCGACACACGATGGTTGTGCATGGCCTCGACACCCCATGTGAGCTGATAAAACACCGCTCGTTTGATGGGGTCAAGGTCGGCACTTTGCTGCGAATCGAACGGATGCTGACACTGACGAGCCATCTCAACTGCCCTAGCTGGGGGAATTGGCTGTCCAAGAACAAGTTGACGAGAACTGTCCCCGCACTCATCCCCAACATTGGACATGTGTGAGTGAATGAACCGGGTCCCTTTGGGAAAAAATGGTCCCGTTAACTTCAAAATTTGTGGAAGATCGACCGGATAAACTAGAAAATCGTTGAAAGATCTCGGAAGAAACTGAAATGGTGACAACTTGAAAGTCTTCAGGCAGCAAGTTGGCCACACTACGCCCCCTGGGTTGACGACCTCCAGCCACTTTCCAGTGCGCAGGCACCACTTTGTGGGCCGGTTGACCTCTGGGCTCAGAACTGACTTGCCATCCATTGCGGATAGCAGCCTGAGCAAACAGGCGGGAGATGCGTTGGCACAACAGCAGGGGGTACTCGGCTTCTTCGGAGGTATCAAACTTGAAACGACCAAAGACTTTACCCACTCCCCACTTCTTGTGGGTATGGTTTCCATCACACTTGGCAGCGAGGGAAACCAATTCTGGGCAGTTATGGAGGAGCCCAGTGCCTTTGTCACGACTCCCTCCGTGCATGCATGAATCAAAAATTGTGAAATACACACCGTCGAGTTGAAACAAAACTGCGATGCATGGGACTTCCCACATGCGTGAACCCTTAGGGTTTTCGATGAAGGCAGGGATGCCCAACTCATGACACAACTGAAACACTTTTGCTACAAATCGGTAACACTCGTTGGCAGCTTCGACTCGCACTTTATCCCTGCCTGTCAACCATGGAAAGCCCCACGGATGCTGAGGCCCACGCAGTGGTTTGGGTTCTGGCACTCCTATGGCACGGAGACGTTTGGGGATCTTACGTTCACGTGCACGACTTGACGTACCACATGGTGGTGCCATCGGCACACATGCCACTCGGCCAGACTGGAGTGTCTGAACCACAAAATGTTGGCCTTTGGCCGATGTGAGGTTCAAAATGACGCAAGGTCCCACACGATTCTTACACTTGACATGATCGATACCATACGCAAGAAAACTACGAGCTTTCAGGGCTTTGCTTAACTTACAGGACCCGGCAAACTCAAGCGCGATTGGGGTGGACTTCCCACCTTTTTCCACGCCTTCACATGTTGCCAGATCTTGCACGCTGGCAAGGTCCTGACTGGCGGACAAAAATTCCGGTGGCGAGGCTGGCTTCTGTACCGGTGGTGTGAAACATCCTGTGGGCTCAACCTCCTCCACCTCGCATCGTCTCGGCTCGTCGGTAGCGGGTCATTTCGAAGGGCACTCCACCGCTCCATGGCCAGACTTCCAGCATCGCATGCAAATGTGAAGGCCCTTCTCACATTCTCCATTGCGGACCTGATGATCGCACTTGCCCAGGTTGTAGCCAAAGCAAAGGCGCTTGCCCTTCTTCATAGGTTGTAGACCCATGAGCTCCTTCGGCATCTTCACGGGCATCTTCTTCGGAGCAGCCGGCGGGTAGGACTTGGCCGATGCCGCTTTTTCCGTCTTCTGCTCCTTGGCGTCCTTGAGCTGGTCCTTGAGGCGCTGGTTCTCTCGCATCAGTTTGCGTTTCCCAGCTCCCATCGGCATCTCCCCGTCATCCTCAGCCTTTGACGATGAAGATCCACGTGCACCTGGAAGTGGCAGCAGGAGAGTGAGGAAGGCTGGGTCCAACAAGACTTCCTCCATGGCCTTGTCCACAACGGGGTTTCCTGCTGCATCCCGTCCAAGGTCCCCAGAGCATTTCTCGGCCACCATCTTCCAGGCCCTCCTGTCGGCTTCAGCCACCTGACGAAGCGTCACTGCGGCATAACCTGGCGGAGGTTCTCGCTGGTACTCGGCGAACAACTTCTCCACCAGCTTCTCGTGGCCTGTGAAGGTCATCAGGTCGGCCACCTCCATGGCCAAGCCCCTTCTTGTATACGCTTGCCTCATGCGCAAGTCTGTCTTGGTGTCAGCATCTGGGGCTTTGGCTTGGTCATGGGCTCGCAGATGACCTGAGGCGTCACGCTTGATCATCTCTTCGGTCTTCACGGACTGCAGCTCTTGATCACGAGTTGGGATCTCGTGGGGTGGCAGGTAGCGAATGTCCCCATCGATCTTCATGGTGTGGAACTTGTCCACCACGGAGTAGGCAGGCTCCATGCAGTCCGCCTTGAAGTTCATGTGGGGATACTTGGCTTTCACCCCCTCCCACCTTGACTTCCGATCCGCAGCCACCATGGTGTAGCACTCGTAGTACAACTTCCTGACCTTTGGTGCATCGGCATGGTCTTCCCCTCCAAGGAGAGGCACCAACACTTTGGTCCTGAATGCTGTATCATCGCCCACACCAGGCGTCCACGACGATGCAAAGGCGAAGGTGGACATGGTCTTCCATCCCCTGAGGTTGAAGGCAGCTTGCAACGCCTCCAATCCTAGGGCCTTCAGGCGCGCAGAAAAGACCGCCTCACCCTCAATGAGAGACGCCATGCTCACCGCGGCCTATCTGGACACTACTCACCAGAGGACTTCCCTCTGGAAACACTCGTGCCAGAATGCTACACCTTCAGAAATGAAAAGAAAAGTGAATTACAGCACTACGTTGCCACTACTGTTGTCGTGGACATGTCCGAGTTCGCAACTGACATCACTGCTTCACAGTTGACATCGCTGGTCCCCCTCTCCCCGTTCCTCCCATCAGTCCTGACTTCCCACTTCGGTTGGCAGGACTTCCCCGCACCGCCTGAGCCGGACAACCCGGTGGTTGAGGACTTCCCTCACCGACAGTTCCCTGGACTTCCCAGGGAACAGCACAAGACTCCATGTACACTCATGACATGGTCGACTTACTTACTTCACTCACTGTTAAAGATGGGGAGAGGGGAGGACATGTTCACACACACTTGAACCCTCGGATCACTCATTGCATTATTTGCACACTCTTGCCGAGCTTGGAACTCTCAGCTACGCCGGTATCCAGTGCAGATTTTGCACATGGAACCTATCCCATGGACCTCCTCCGTCAGCTTGATCATGAGGGAACTAACTTTCCTACCACACGCAAGGAAACCATCTGCAGTTCCTGCATGATGGATGGCGCCACTCAAACCATGCCTGTACATGCCGACACCGGTCTTCTTCGGAGGCCCCACCATGCTCGTCACGACACTCTCCACTGTGCGCTCAGCTTCGCCCTCCTCGGACTCATCGCCAGTGGACTCGCTGTCCTCACTGCTCAGATTCCCGTACTCCACGAGTCTCTCTACTTCTCTGTTTGCTTGGTCCTTCGTTGGGGTCCAGGCCATCTTGCGCTCTACCACATCCAAGACCTCTTCCTCGTCTTCAGAGTGGTCCTTTTCCTCGGAGGCCTCCTTCACCGCAGCTGCCCATCTTCCCGACCTCGACTCATCCGGCCTGAGCTTGCCACTTGCCACCTTCTCCACAACTTCCGTGAGAAGGGCTAGTGGCCCAGCCAAAGCGTCCCTCGAGTAGATGATGAGGCTCTTGTCCTTGGGCTTCACGTGGTACCCCAGCATCCTCCTCGCTTTTTCTTGGACACCTGCCTTTGCTAGCCAGGATAAGCAGGTTGCTTTCATCGAGTGGGCTCCCACGTTGGACAGGTCTCCAGGATTCAGGTCGAACTTCTGCAGCAGCTCGCACAACCAGATACTTGCCTCTGTTGTTTTGAGCTTTCCTGGAGACCATCCCCCACCGATGAGAGGGGTTGGCATAAAAGGACGTCCCACACCAGCCCGAAGACCCGCATCTTTCCTTGCTTCCAAGAACGCCACAGCCCAGGAGCATGCAGTGACCCCAACTGCTGGGGCCGCTACTGGCAGGAGTCGTCTCGCCCTACCAACCATCGAGTCCGTCTTGTGCATGGAAGTGCCAGCCTCGAGGTACTCGCCGTCCAACACCGGTTCCTTCTCGATCCCCTGGCTGTCACCATACCGGAGCCTGCCATAGGTGCACATGAGGCAGTGACCTGCGAACACCCGCTCCGTCAACGAAGGGCTAGTTGTCACCACCGTCTCAAGGATCCTGACTTGATGCACAGTCAACGCATCCCTCTGCTTCAGCACCCTCTTTGTCATGTAGCTCCTATGGCAGGACCCACTCACTGCACTATTGTCCAAGACCTCATCCACGCCTTCCAAGTTGAAGACACCCTTCATGAAGGCAAGCGCACTCCGGAAGCTCGCAGCTCTTGTCGCTGGGGCCCTGTTCTGCCTCAGCTCGTCGACATACTTGTAGAGCACTGCAACTTTCACTGGGAACGGTTGAATGTTCTTCGACTTGGCCCACCTCAGGTAGAGTAAGATGGCTGTCGACCTCACTCGAAGCGTGCCCGTCTTCTTTCTGGCCATCACATCCTCCAGCACCGTTGGACCTTCAGAGTCCATCATCTTCACCAACTGGTTGGATGACTCCACCGACCCTGCGATGACCAGCCACCTCTCCAACTCTTTGGATCGCTCAAGCTCCTCCTCCTTCTGCATGGCCACTCTCACTTTCTGTGGCCCAAAGTGCTTCAGCTTGAGCTCCTCCTGACCCACTTCCACAGCTGCTTCCTCTGTCGCCTCAACTTCAACCTCCATCAGCTTCTGCTCAAGGTCAACCTTGAAGTTCTGCTCCACAGTTCCCGGGAAGGGAGCACCGCCGAAGACGAGACCAGCAAAGCCCATCTCCCACGGTAGCATCATGGAGGATGGCACCCTGTCCCCCATTTGCAGCTCGGCTGACCCTAGAGCAACACGTGCAGCTGGGGCTTTCACCAGGAGCTTCTTGAGGCGCTTCAGCTCTGGGGGGCCCTCATCCCTCTCCTCATCACCGGGCTCTGATGGGAGCCCATTGGATGGCTGCAGGAGAGCCTGAACTACTGTTGCCGAGGGCTCACCTTCTGCAGGTGAAGCAAAGATCTCGGTTGGCGAGTCCAGATGTGGTAGGTCACCTCGCGATTCGATGGCAGCCAACGCCTCCTCGACCTTTGCAGACATCTCCATCTCCGCAGCTGTCATTGCGACATGGGGGCCCCCCACATGACCCTCTGAGTCAGAGTCAACCTGAAAAACTTCCATCCCGAGCCACACCCCCACTCTACGCCAGCAAAAGAAGACCAACAGGGGTGTGGCTTTAGCCAAAATGGCCACGTGTTTGCAACCGTCCATGCCCCTGTGGTCACTCCCTGTCATTACTGCATAAAAGGCATGATTACTTCGTAACATGATGCATGAATTTCGTGACTGTCATTCGCTGGCCAAGCGGGTCAAATTTGAGAACACATGGGCGCAAATCCCTGATTACTATTTTCAATGTGACAGCCAGCATGAAATCTATTGCAATTGTGACTGCTGCATAATTTTGAGAACTGTGGCAGATTATAAGGCCCAAAGGGATTTTTAGATTGCCCTGAATCATCCAATGTCTTAATTCGCTGATTCCGGAATCACATGCTGTGGTGTTGCTGCAAAACAGCTTCTGTGTGACCACATCATTGCGCTGCCTAGCTGAGACTACTAGCTCGAGCTTGCGTGGAAAATCTTGACAGGCTGCTGCTGAGGTGCCAACGAGTAATGCCCAGCCATGCACAGTCTCACCTGGCAAGGCCGTGGCTAAAACATTCATGTCGCATCTGAAGTTTCTGCATGATCTACTGGAGTCTTGAATGGTTCCTGCTTTATCCAAGGATGAAGCCTTCGAGGAAGTGGACCAGCAGTTCGAAAGTTTTTCGACAGATGCCAGACACTTGGCTTTCAAAAACAAGCCGCATTTCACTTTGGCAAAACTTTCGAAAATTAGATTGTAACGCTTTGGAGGTGCATTACTGCGGGGTGCTCATAATTGCTCCTTGCTTCACAAAGCTTTGGCTCGTCGACCAGCAAACAGCGTGGCCCTGGTGACAGCCCCGATATTTGCCAGCGAAAAGATTGGCAATGCTCTTCGCAGCGAGGCTTGTTACATTCTCCTTGTGGTTCCAATATTCAACAGGTTTTAATGCTTCTAGCTTCTCAGCGTTCTCAGCGTCAGCTAAAGGTACAGTTCTAGTATGAACCCGCTGCAGCGGTCAGTAATTGGGCACTGTCGTGTGTTGAGTAAGCCACGTCTTTACACTTCTGGTCACTGAGACACCTACTCAGTTTTATTGTTCTGCTGCTTGCCCTGGGCAGGTACGTCGCTTTGAGGACAAAATGGACATGAAGAATCTGGCCAACCATGCTGCGGTGATTCGCATGGAGACACCGCCGAATTCAACGAAAGTCCCACTGGTCTTCCAAGCCTGGGTTGTATTGGAGCAATCGTCTGAAGACACTGGCGCCAACATCTTGAGCGCCTGTCAGCTGCTGGTGGAGAGGCAAGGGTCATGAATAGGCAACTCATTGGGCTTACTGTGCCTGTGTTATTATTCTTGTGCCTTGCGCAAGCCATGCAAGTTGCTTCATGATCCTACTAAACTTCTCTTCTGTATCAGGGCACCACGGAGTTTGATCCCGCTTTTGCCGGAGTCCAAGTATGTTGTTCCCTCTGATGGAGATGGTCTTCCTCATACCGCTGAAGGAGCAAGGCAGGTGAATTGCGCAGTGTTGAATTTGTTACAGTAGTTGTTTATGCTGCATATGTTGGAAACACTTCATGTCAAAACTGAGCGTTTTGGGCTATCAACAACCCAAACGACTCACAGCGTGTTAATCCAGGACGCATCATGCAAGATAAACTCAAAATAATTCCAAACTAGTTTGGTACCTGTGCCTGAGAGTGGGTTTCACTAGTTTGGTACCGGTGCCTGTGTCACAGGTCACTCTCTGAATATCAAGAGAGCGCTCAATACTTGGCAGGGCCTGACTTTCCCAGAGCTATTCTTGAGGGGTTTCTCACAAGAGTCGCGCTGCCATCCCGATCTGCTGGAGTGATCAATCTGACCCCTTATGATTGCCATTTGGAGCGAACTTGTCTCATGTAACTTGGCCCAAAAAATATAATATGAGGTTCTTCTCTGTTCCGTGGTACATGTGACAAGAATATGTTTTAGATATTTTTGGATTCCAACTGATAAACATGATAAACTGTGAATGTCAAGCGCAGGTGGTCCCAGACCATGCCTGGATTCAGCATCAAATCCGTGAGCCTGAGCAAGACCACAGCGGTGATCGATTGGTGCCAGAAAAGCGTTGCCATGGAGCTCATGGAGGACTGTGTTCAAACAATAGTCTGGTGTAAAAAGATGTTCAAAGATGCTTTACTTTGATATGCTGTCTTTGTACTGGCAGGAGTGGAAGTCTGGAAACCATGGAATGGGAAAAGTGAGGGCCTATGATCCAAGGGCTCCTGAGCCCCCTGACGATTTCAAGCTGTCCGACTTCCACTTCAAGCTGGTCTCAGTTCAAGTGAAGGACCCCAAAGCCAATGATTTCTTGACAAAGTACAAACTGGATCTCCCTGCATCTGTGAGGGGCAGATGCTCGTCTAAGAGTGTGGTTCATACATACTTCGTGTGTGTGTGAACGATCTTTCACAGAAGATTCAACCTCATGTTTTCAACCTTGATCTGTCCCTGACGACTGAGGACACTGCGATGATGTTGTCAATGGTCCTCAGTGGCGGCAGCTCCTGCAAGACTTCAACGCAAAGCTCCTCAATAAAACATACAGCTGGTGGTGAGGTGTAGTGAACTAAAACATTCACCAGGTCGTGGGTCACCTGCTTGAAACGCCCATCTAAAGAAGTTAGTTTGATTTTGTAAGCATGGCTAACCAATGCTTACCACTAAGACCTGAATGTGGACTCACAATTCAGACACCTAATCTGTTCAGGTTGTCCGCTTTCAACCTATCAACAGCCTAGAAAGAGTTGATGCCAGGAGTGGTTGTTATCAATCTTGTGTGGAGGGATTTCATTCTTTGTTGCATAATGACCCATCTTTGGGCATGTGGCGATACTTCCTGCCGCTGTCATGAAGCCTTCTTTCACAGCTCCGCCAGCACCATAAAACCATAATGATCGCATCCTTGGCGTCAAAAGGGCCATCATATGCCAACCTTTTGCGAAGCTCTACCGCTTTTTTGGGCAGGGGGTCACACATTTTTTCATTCAGCGATCCAGAGGTCTAATCTCGCATCAGCATGCAAGAATGAATTCCGCCTCACCGTTGATAATCAGGGAGGTAGGATGCAGCGAAGAATTGCGCGCTTGAAGCAGCGGCAACACTGATCCACTCACGTTCGGCCAGGGATAGACTGCTACTCTTTACAACGCGATATCCCTCAGCGGTAAAACGGGATTGCATGGACCTTTTGCACAAATGTCTGGGCCCTCTACTTGCTTGCTCCTTCCTGAAGAGAAGGCCCCCACCAGCCAGCACAGTATTAGACCATATCACTACGACATTGACATCCTTGGCGTCAAAAGGGCCATCATATGCCAACCTTTTTGCGAAGCTCTACCGCGTTTGGGCAGGGCCGAGCTTATACGGTTCGGGGTCACACACTGAAAAAAGAAACTGCCACACTGGAGGAGAACGACAAAATAAGTCCTGAACAGATCTTCCATTTAAATCTGCAGCAATGGTGTTGACCCATCTTTAATGTTCGATCTATTCTTCTGCCTGTAGTTTCCGCAAGGTTCCTCTGCGAAAACGGATGGGGATTCGCCCATGCACGGATCTAGGTTGGCCGCCATGGCAAAGGAGCTGGATCATTGCGCATGGGCACTGAGCCCTTTGGTCCTTCAACATGGCACCCAGAAATCCTCTGTTGGACAGCGTGCACCACAATCAAACGGAGCTATGTCTGATGGCTGGTGTTTGCTTGAACATGTTTGGTTGCCACGTTGGATCACCGGAAGGTAGCTAGAACTAAAATCGATCCTCAGATTCACTCAGATTCACTCAGATTCATGAATCTACCTGAACAGTTGGCATGTGACTACCTTTGCCAACCACCATTCTCCACCAGCCACAACCTTTGGCACTTTTCACTTAAGGGTGAGGATCGGCACCAGTGCATGCCTAGTCTGGCAGGCCCAAGCTACGCAACAGCCTATGCAAGGAGGCTTCTGGACCTTGCATCCCCGTGCGCACTGGTGGGCCAGCGCCAAATAATATCGTCTAAGTTCATTGGAGCCGTTGGAATTCCAAGATGAGGACAAATCAAACCGAGACATCTGTGAGTCTCCAAATGAGATGTTGGGTCAACCTACCCAAATCTACCCAATATGTTTGGTCCAACGCCATGGTACAAACAACTTGGCCGCACCCACCAGCCAGCACAGTATTAGACCATATCACTACGACATTGACATCCTTGGCGTCAAAAGGGCCATCATATGCCAACCTTTTTGCGAAGCTCTACCGCGTTTGGGCAGGGCCGAGCTTATACGGTTCGGGGTCACACACTGAAAAAAGAAACTGCCACACTGGAGGAGAACGACAAAATAAGTCCTGAACAGATCTTCCATTTAAATCTGCAGCAATGGTGTTGACCCATCTTTAATGTTCGATCTATTCTTCTGCCTGTAGTTTCCGCAAGGTTCCTCTGCGAAAACGGATGGGGATTCGCCCATGCACGGATCTAGGTTGGCCGCCATGGCAAAGGAGCTGGATCATTGCGCATGGGCACTGAGCCCTTTGGTCCTTCAACATGGCACCCAGAAATCCTCTGTTGGACAGCGTGCACCACAATCAAACGGAGCTATGTCTGATGGCTGGTGTTTGCTTGAACATGTTTGGTTGCCACGTTGGATCACCGGAAGGTAGCTAGAACTAAAATCGATCCTCAGATTCACTCAGATTCACTCAGATTCATGAATCTACCTGAACAGTTGGCATGTGACTACCTTTGCCAACCACCATTCTCCACCAGCCACAACCTTTGGCACTTTTCACTTAAGGGTGAGGATCGGCACCAGTGCATGCCTAGTCTGGCAGGCCCAAGCTACGCAACAGCCTATGCAAGGAGGCTTCTGGACCTTGCATCCCCGTGCGCACTGGTGGGCTAGCGCCAAATAATATCGTCTAAGTTCATTGGAGCCGTTGGAATTCCAAGATGAGGACAAATCAAACCGAGACATCTGTGAGTCTCCAAATGAGATGCTGGGTCAACCTACCCAATATGTTTGGTTCAACGCCGTGTTACAAAAAACTTGGCTGCAAACATATCCAAACCTTTTTCACAAATGTCTGGGCCCTCTACTTGCTTGCTCCTTCCTGAAGAGAAGGCACCCACCAGCCAGCACAGTATTAGACCATATCACTACGACATTGACATCCTTGGCGTCAAAAGGGCCATCATATGCCAACCTTTTTGCGAAGCTCTACCGCGTTTGGGCAGGGCCGAGCTTATACGGTTCGGGGTCACACACTGAAAAAAGAAACTGCCACACTGGAGGAGAACGACAAAATAAGTCCTGAACAGATCTTCCATTTAAATCTGCAGCAATGGTGATGACCCATCTTTAATGTTCGATCTATTCTTCTGCCTGTAGTTTCCGCAAGGTTCCTCTGCGAAAACGGATGGGGATTCGCCCATGCACGGATCTAGGTTGGCCGCCATGGCAAAGGAGCTGGATCATTGCGCATGGGCACTGAGCCCTTTGGTCCTTCAACATGGCACCCAGAAATCCTCTGTTGGACAGCGTGCACCACAATCAAACGGAGCTATGTCTGATGGCTGGTGTTTGCTTGAACATGTTTGGTTGCCACGTTGGATCACCGGAAGGTAGCTAGAACTAAAATCGATCCTCAGATTCACTCAGATTCACTCAGATTCATGAATCTACCTGAACAGTTGGCATGTGACTACCTTTGCCAACCACCATTCTCCACCAGCCACAACCTTTGGCACTTTTCACTTAAGGGTGAGGATCGGCACCAGTGCATGCCTAGTCTGGCAGGCCCAAGCTACGCAACAGCCTATGCAAGGAGGCTTCTGGACCTTGCATCCCCGTGCGCACTGGTGGGCCAGCGCCAAATAATATCGTCTAAGTTCATTGGAGCCGTTGGAATTCCAAGATGAGGACAAATCAAACCGAGACATCTGTGAGTCTCCAAATGAGATGCTGGGTCAACCTACCCAATATGTTTGGTCCAACGCCATGGTACAAACAACTTGGCCGCAAACATCTCCAAACCTTTTGCACAAATGTACCGGGCCCTCTACTTAACTTGCTTGCTCCTTCCTGAAGAGAAGGCACCCACCAGCCAGCACAGTATTAGACCATATCACTACGACATTGACATCCTTGGTGTCAAAAGGGCCATCATATGCCAACCTTTTGCGAAGCTCTACCGCGTTTGGGCAGGGCCGAGCTTATACGGTTCGGGGTCACACACTGAAAAAAGAAACTGCCACACTGGAGGAGAACGACAAAATAAGTCCTGAACAGATCTTCCATTTAAATCTGCAGCAATGGTGTTGACCCATCTCCAATGGTCGATCTATTCTTCTGCCTGTAGTTTCCGCAAGGTTCCTCTGCGAAAACGGATGGGGATTCGCCCATGCACGGATCTAGGTTGGCCGCCATGGCAAAGGAGCTGGATCATTGCGCATGGGCACTGAGTAGCCTGAATGAACGAAATCTCACAACTCGTCGTCAAAGTCTTCTTCCAAATCATGGTCTTGCAAAAACATGATCTCCTGGCATGGAGCTGCCAGGTGTTCTGACCATTTTTGGTGGGGTAGACCATGGGACCTCATCCAGCTGAAAGCAAGGGGTTGGTTGGCCTGTGGAAACTAACCTCTTTTGAAAAATCACCCAACCTAGTGTGTTGACACATTCGTGGTCATTAAAAAATAACAATAATAATAATAATAATCATCATCATCATCATCATCACCATCACCATCACCATCACCATCACCATCACCATCACCATCACCATCATCATCATCATCATCATCATCATCATCATCATCATCATCATCACCATCACCATCACCATCACCATCATCACCATCATCATCATCATCATCATCATCATCATCATCATCATCATCATCATCATCATCATCATCATCCTTCTGCAAACAAAAGGGCGCAACCTGTCCTCTGTGATAATGGGCCTCTGGGCAGGACTGGCATTGCCACTCGTCTGCAAGAGCCCAGGGTTGCTCTGCTCGTAGTAGCCATGCCCATGTCGATTCTGGCGCCTCCGCCTCCGAAGCCGCTTGCAGCACATGGCATCATCACAAGCATCAGCAGTGCTTCCACAAACCTTGCGCAGCCGGGGCCTGTAAACCTGAAAAAAAAAACAAACCTTGGGAGTTCTGACAAAAACAAGTTGGGAGTTTCAGAACCAAACATGAAAAAAACTCAAAAAATAGGAACACACGAAACCATGGTTTTCCCTCTCAGGATCATCATTTTGTGGTGATTTTTTGGGTCCCCCATTTTGGTACATTCCCATATCCTGCATTTTGCGTGGAACTACAAATGGTATCTAAAACTAGTCGGTTGATAGGCATTGGCAGTTGAGTGGAACTAAAAGTGGTAGTGATAGGCATTGGTGGTTAAAACTAGTTGGTTGATACATCTTGGGAACACCAACTAGGCGGTTATAACACCTTGGAACTACAGGTCCCAACAAGTCCCATGGTCTGCCCTGCCGTGTCAGCCTGGTCCGGATCCGTCACCCGGCGGCGCCCGCGGCAGACGTAGCTGGCACAGGTTGCAACGCAGCAGGTGTCGTCGTCACCTCGGCTCGCGGTGTGGGGGATCAGCTCGTGGGATCACCTAATGGTAGGTCCATGGATCCATCCACAACTGGTGGAAACCATCCCACCTTCATTTCCTACTTATGGTCAGAACTTGGGGGTGCTTAACATAGATCTCCCAATAACCCCAACTTGAAGGAATTTTCACCGTATTCGGCACCCACAGCAAGTCTCAACTATGAGGAAGCTCACATACCAAATTATATATAATCTCATTGGTTCATCACGGAATCTACTTCCATGCGTTCAGCCAACCACGCTTGGATGTCTTTTTGCATCAGCACGTCTCTTGCGAATAGCGAAAAAAAAAGGTAGGCAGTCTTGTCCTGCGATTTATCAAGGCTGGGGCTTAATACTAACCCTGGATTCATAAAACACCGTATTAATCGGGGATGCAATTTTGGTAGCCAATCGTCACTTAATTGGGGGGCACCCGCCATGTGCAACAAAAAACATTGGGTTTTATCAACCCCGGGTTGCTATTACCCATGACACCCAGGTTCCGAAAAATCCGGCAACAAAACCAGCACAGTTTTTGCCTCCAACTGAGCTCTGGGCAGCCTGATGCCTGACACACCTGGTTGCTCTGTGGGATCCGAACGAAGCCTGGTGCTGACGGCGCTGGCTTCGGCTTGGAGCTGGTAATGTCAACCCCCTGTATATGGCTACCCTGGTTTTTTAAGGGGACGTTACCCCCCGAAAAGTGATGATTGGCCGTTCAAAATGGGAACTCTCCCTGGTCAAACAATCCGGGGGGTTGTTACTATTGCAACATCCCAAACAAGAATGAGCTAGTCTTAGGGTGTTCCATCTACCATATCTAGGTGAGATCTGGTATTGATCCACTGCCAACATGTGTGTTTTTGTGTGTCCCGTACAAAATGCAATCACCTGACTCACTGGTGAACAAAAAATATCAAAATCATCATTCTTGGCATCTTTCATGTTTCAGGGCTCTTTACCTTTTGTCATTCTTACATTTCTACATCAAACAAAAATGAGAATGTTCAAAGTTCGAAGACCCATTGCACTAGGCACATGTTTTGAGTTTTACCATCAAACCAGCGTGAGGACTCTCACAAACAAATAATATGAAAACATGTTTGGAAGGTCCAGTGTTGTTTTTACACCCACAGTTGTTTCTACCTCGGGAATTGGAAAAATGGCCCCCCCCGAGCCTTTCGTGGAGCACTCGTAGCTTGCGCAAGTGGCTCGGCAACACAGCGCTGCTTGGCATTGACCTTTGTGGCCGATTGTGGAGGTGGACTAGAATAACCCCCGTATAACCAAGTGGTACAATCATGTATGGTCACCCCCAAAAAGATAGAAAAGTTGGAAACCTGGAAAAATACATGTAAAATCCTTCTTCATAG
Organism: Symbiodinium kawagutii; assembly: GCA_009767595.1. Lineage (NCBI taxonomy): Eukaryota > Dinophyceae > Suessiales > Symbiodiniaceae > Symbiodinium > Symbiodinium kawagutii. The sequence goes on along the minus strand of VSDK01006784.1, from coordinate 112,640 downwards.
ACCCCTGGAAACACTCTTCTATCTTTTTGGGGGTTGCTATAATCCCATATTAAGCATTAACCAAGCAACTACCTTGAATGGCTCAGCTGGCTGGGCTCCCAACACCCGGTTTATCAAGTATAAAAATGTGATAAATTTTGACCGAAACAAAGGTCTCAAGGTTCCACCAAAAGTTGGCAGAGTGGTTCCAACCCATCCTTGAAAAATCGCTGCGACCTGAAACTCGCTTGAAACATAGACCATGCACAAACCACCCAATAAAATCAAATATACCAATGTATATAACAAGAAACTGTGCGGGCACTCCACCCCCTGCGCGTTTTCATTCTCCACATAGCCGTCCGGGCAGGCGTAAGTCTGACACGTGGGACCTCCAAAGCAAGAATGACTCCTTCTGTAAGCACCCTTGGATGTGGCTCGAAAAGTTTCAAATCGGTCCTGAACGACCCACAAGATTGGTCATGTTTCAATGGGAACTCAAGCATGTTGGGTGATTGGGTATTTTAAGCCATGCACACTTGTCATCAAGTGATTCAAACTGCCAACGGCACGCGAGGGTACAAGCATCAAACAAGCCTCGTGCCCTGACTCGAGCCTGAAGAGGTGGTCGTAGAAGAGATGCTAATGTCACTGGCACCGCCGGCAGTTGTGCTCAGGGTTGTTGTGGTGCTGGTGGTGCTGGACGTGCTGGTGGTAGTAGTGCTGGTGGTGCTGGAGCTGCTTGTCGAGCTGCTTGTCGAGCTACTTGAGCTGCTGGTGGAGCTGCTTGTCGAGCTGCTTGTTGAGCTGCTGGTGGAGCTGCTTGGGGAGGGGCTTGTGGGGGT
>VSDK01006784.1:60888-102774 GCA_009767595.1 Symbiodinium kawagutii | reverse complement strand
CAAAGCCAAGGTGCACTTCTTGGAGCAGTACCAGTCACTGCCCAAGAATGATTCTGGCAAGCTTGAGATGTTGGCCAGCTGGGAGTTGGACAAGACTGGCATGAAGTGGCTTACCAGGACCAAGGAAATTGGCCAGGAAAAGGAGACCACTGAGAATGAATCCCATGGCCACCTGAGCCGTTTCTAGGCTGCAATCATAGTATGTTAGGAATGTTGTTGTTTGATCCAGAGGAGAAATATTTTTTTTACGCAATCTCCTGATCATATTAGATATTCATTTTTTATTACACCTGTACTCCTTACCAAGGAGCAGAGAAGGGATTACATCATGCTTTTTCACCACCAACCTGACACCAGAGATCTAGCTTTCAAAATGATGATCCTTTTTTGATTTCTTTCTCATTGTCTTGCCTCACTCACAGCCCAGGCTTTCAGATAGCGAAACTTGAGGGGCTTGAGTTGAAAGACCCCTTTCTCAAAGCTCTCCTGGCTGAATTGCCTTCAGACACAGACTGGGACGAGTCAGCGCCAAGAGAGCTGGCCCTCAAAAAAGCAGGAGAATTGCGCTACCTCTACCAGGCCACTGACTTGAGCAAAGTCAAGGTGGCAACAGTTGAAAGAGATTTCATCTCTGCTGGAGCAGATGGAAAAAACGAACAAAAAGCTCTCCTTGCCTCAGCTGTTGCAGGCTCCAGCTCTGTTCCTGTCAAAGTTGAAGCTGGTGTTGCAGAGAAGCAGCAGAAGTTGACAATGCTCAGGAGTGCAAAAAAGAAGCTGGAGGCACAGTACACCACCTGTCAAGACCTTGCAGCTGCAGCCAAGGCTGCAAACAACCAGGCAGCACAGACCCTGGCTGACACTTGTGGTCAGAAACTCGATGTTGCCCTGCAGAACCTGCGACGGGAGCTGGCCAACTTGGACCAGCGCAATACCTTTGGCCAGGATGAGATTAAGAAGGCAGATGATCTCATCACCTCTTGTGATGCCCACTGTGATGGTGCAAAGCGAGTGATCCAAAAATGCCGTACTTTGCTGAACTGATCCTTTAAGACAAGGATCAATTTTGGAAATGGCAGCCTGGAACCTTGAGGGGTGGAAAAAGAAGAGTCACTGTTGCTTTGTTTGAGCAGCCATGGTTTGCACAGACAATGTCTCAGAAAGTCTCAGTGAACAGTTGCCTTGTGCCTTGCTGTTTGGTCATTGGAAAACAATATTTGAGCCACAAGTCTCCTTAGAGAAGCTTCTTTCCTAGCATAGTCACTGCCACTACTCTGCTGTTTCTCTCCTCTGTCACTCTCTTCTCCTCTGTTTGGGCTCCAGGACTAATAAAAATGCAGCCTAAAAGGGCAGCAACTTTCTCTGACCTTCCACCTCAAAGAAGGCTTAGAGCCAACCTTTCTGACTTGTTCTTAGGCAATGCTGTGAGTGCATCCAGAGCAGGAGAACTTTTCAGAGATGCTGACAGTGCTGGAGCTGCAGCTGTGGAAGATTTAGCTGCTATTGGGACCAATAGCAAGCAGCAAACCATGAGACATAGAGACCTCAGGAGAGCCATGCTCAGGAACAGACATTGGCCCTCCTTGTATATTTTTGAAGCTCCTGGTCTTTGTCCTGAAACCCAAGAGGAGCAACTGCTGAAGATTCCTATGCTTTTGCCTCATGAGATCCTGGCAGTCCTAGAAGAAAAAATTCATTCCAGCAAGGGCCTTTGTGACCAGAGTGATTTGGTGCATGTTGATAAAGCCAGACTAACCTCTGCAGCCAGGCAACTGGGAACTCCAGTGGAAGCAATTGCAGGTCTGGGGCTGTGGGGTGATGGCGTGCCTTACCCTTCTGATAGGACCAAGTCTATAGAGGTACTGGCCTTCAACATTGTCACCCACAAGGAGAAGGATCTTCGTTTTCCCATTGCCATTGTCCCCAGGCATTGGATGGCCAAGAATACCACTTATGACGCCATCTTCCAAGTCTTGAAATGGAGTTTCACTTGTTTGGCTATGGCTTGCTGGCCTGCCACTGACCATGCTGGTCAGCCTTGGGGAGTTGGTCAAAGTGTAAGAAAGAAGAAGGCTGGACAGCCCTTGCCTAGAGCCATCTTGCTACAAGTTCGAGGAGACTGGAGTTTCTACAAGAACACTTTGTACCTTCCTGGATGGATGCTTGGCCATATATTTGTCCAACATGTCAACCTGAAGTCAGGAGACTCCTGTACAGGAGTCTCCTTCACTCAAAAAAATCCTCAAACATTGGCAATGCACACCTTGCATGTTTCTTTGAAACACCCACTAAGGAATGAGAAGGCCAATTGCTGCTGGCTCTGTGATTGCACACCTGACCGAGTCATTGAAGTCTCAGCTTTTTCTACTAGAAAGCAGAAGACCAGTTGGGAAGCCATAGCTCAGATGCCTGCCAGAAGTCCTTTGCTGGGAATTCCTTTCTTTGATTTGTCCATGTTGGTACTGGACTGGCTGCACATTGTTGATCTGGGCATTGCTCAACAATTTTTGGGATCTACTTTCAAGCACATTGCCAAAAAATCCCAGAAAGAAATTTTGAATTGCAATGCAAAGCATTGCACATTAAGATGAAATTTTTTTACAGAAGCAATGATACTGCCTCCAAGTTGGACATGTTGAAGCCAAGTATGATCCAAGCACAAGGAAAACCGTGGCCAAAACTCAGAGCCAAGGCTGGTGAGACTAGAGCCCTGGTTCCTTTTGCCATGCTTCTTTGTCAAGAAATGCTGGATAGAAGTGACACCTTTGAGCATACCATACTCAGGTGTGCTGAAGCATTGAATGACTGCTATGAGCAACTGTCCAGTGACCATTTTGCACCACACATTTTCCAAGACAAGGCCAAGAAATATGCCCTTCTATATGTTTCTTTGGCCACTTTTGCTCTAGAAAGAGATTTAAATTTGTACAAGGTCACACCCAAGCTCTATCTTTTTTTGGAGATGGCAGACCGCGCAGACAGATGTCCAAGTGATTGCTGGACTTATAGAGATGAAAGTTGTGGTGGGGAAATTTCTGAATTGGCAAAGAGACGAGGAGGTTCTAGTAACCCACACTCTGTAGGTAAGTCTTTCTTTGAAAGGTTTGCAGCAAAGATTGCTGTCCCAAGCCTTTGAGCCATTGTGTCACTCAGAAAAAATTGTAGCTGCTCTGCTCTGTCAAGTCTTGTGCCTTGGTTGCATTCAGAGGAGCCCCTTCTGCTAGGAACTCCTGGTCATGTTAATTGATGCAGATGGTTAACAAAAATCTAACATAAATTTAACATAAATCAACAAGAATTAACATAAATTAACATGTTTTTTCAAAAAAAGTATACCTTAATTAAGGTATATTAGGAATATGCCTTAATTAAGGACTATAGTCCTTAATTAAGGTATTATGCCTTAATTTTTTTTTAGCCAATAGTCTTTAATTAAGGCATATTAGTCCGTAATTAAGGCATTATGCCTTAATTAAGGACTATAAATTAAGGACTATTACCTTAAATTAAGGACTATGACCTTAATTAAGGACTATTGGGTTCTTTGGGTTGTTGACGCGAACGATCCCTGGAAGATGTAGCTTCACGTGTAGCAGGTGTTGAAGGTGGAGGCACTGCGGGTTCTGGAGGCCGAGTGCTGCCACTGGCGAATGACGGTTGAACTTGTTCCGTCTTTGCCGTGCTTGCTGCAGCTTTGTTGGCGTCCTCTTGTGCCTTCCTCTTGGCCTGAAGGTTGCGCTCCAAGGCACGCTCGCTCTGCTTCTCCCTTTCGGTCGCCTGGTTCTCAGCAGTCCTTTGATTGCGGTAGTACACTTCATTCAAGACGCGGTCCAGGGCATACGGCATACCATCCAAGGTTGCGAGTATCGACATTGATCACACCTTTCCATGTAATGAGCTGGTTCTCATCTGGATGTCGCTGAAGATGAGTGATGTAATCATTGTGGCCCAGCACACGTTCTTTGAACATGATGCACCAACCTTTGTCGAATCTCCCATTGAACTCTTCGGGGAACGCTCTTGGATCGGAGTTAAGATAGCAGAGCTTCGCAGCAGCCTGGCGACGAATGTCAGATTGAGCACCGATTCCCATACTGATCTGCTGCTGAGTTCGGCCGACAGGGGCAAGCTGGCCATGCTTAAGCAAGTCGAGCAACTTCATGTCTTCTTCACCACAGCCTTCTTCAATCATGTGTTGGTTAAAATCCACATCATAGATGAAGCGATCGACGCAGCTGTGGAAGCCGAAATCGTGGGCTCTTTTGCGCCTCTGGCGTGCTCTGGTCAATAAGGCAGCTTCAGGTGATTCAACGCCGCGCTGATTCGAGCCACTGACAAGGGTAAGCTCCTTGGCCTGCTCAGCTGTCAAACGAGCGATGTTCTCTTGACTGAAATGGAACTTCAGTCCAAGCTTCTCCATCACCTGCATTCTCCTCTCACCAAGTTTCTTCCTCAATGAAGTCGGAGTCTCAAAGAAGCGTTTGCCACATGTATCGCAAGCAAGCTGACCATCAACGGTCAGGGCATTGCATTGACTGCAGCGGGATGTCTTGATGGTCTGGGTAGACTCCTCAGGCTTAACTCTGAGGGTAGCGGCCGTCTGGGATCTTCCAAAGCCCTCGAACTTTCCGCTGGCAGGTGGAATAGCACCCTCCTCCTGCTTCACAGTCTTCTCAGCCGGTTTCTCCTCCTCCTTCTTGTCCTTCTCAGGCTCTTTCTTCGATGGAGGTGGACCTGGCGGTGGCATCGTGACGTGCGTCGCTCACTGTAGGGGTGAAGCTCACCGGCAACCCCCCTTTCGGAGACGTGACGCGGAGTCATGTCCAGACCCCCCCGAAAGCCAGGACTAAGCCCAAAGTAAGCCAAAACCCAACAAGAACACCCAAAGACACAAGCCACTGGGCGGTAGGAATTTGACTTGGCCAACCCCTGGCTTAGATCCCTTGAATCTTGACAGGATGTGTTTTGATTTGATTTGTTTTGTTTTTCGAGTCGAACATAAATCAAATTTCTTACCATTGGGAATAAGGAAAGCCGAGTCACACATAAATTCAACTTTTTAGCACGGGAGATAAGGAAAGCCTTGCGGCCTTTTTGGTCGCATTTGTGATACTTGTGACTCACACAGTCACAGTCTGGCTACAGCTTTCTTGGTCCAGCAACGCGAGAAGGTTTTGCATTGGGCGACGGTCGTTTTGGGCACGATGAAACTCATGAAGGGGGGTAAGCAGCGAATACAAATAGTTACGCATCACCACCTCAACCCGCAAACGATAAACGCTTCCTTAGAACTCCTGGCTCGCTAGGGTTTCTCATCAAGGCAAAAGGAAAAGGTTTAATATTAGAATGGCCTGGCAGCATCAAGTTTGAATTCAAAATGATACCCGAGGCGGCGTGACACAAAAGCATAAACCAGGCCCATTGGGCCCATTAGGACCTTGGAACATCCGGCGGTCACTTCAATCAAGAACTGGCATCCAGACACAGCTTTTTTTGACCATCAAGCAAACTTGGAATCTAGGTTTCTTCGCTGGCGCTGAACCTTGACTGAAGCCCGAAAACAAATTTGCGGACTCCAACCCATATAGTAAATATATCGATTTATTTTGCAGGCAATACCCCACGCATTGAAAATTCACCGTTAAGAATACCACTTTAAGATATATCAACATGATCCTTGTCGCTGTCCTTTGTCTTTCTCATGGGCCAACAATATTAGGTACGGCTCAATAAAACGGACTCTAGCCAAACAACCAAAATCATACATGTAGAATTGTAACACCATCAAGAGCTGACTGGGACAAACAAAAAGCAAACAAACTTTTCGTTGTCTACTCCCGACGCATCTGGCTAAGGTTGCCCAAAAGGTGGCGCTAATTATGATCACCGGATCAAAGGCAGCGACTGCAACGCTGCAAAAATTGGTTTTGGTCACCGGTCATTGAATCTCAAATCTAGGAAAAACAACCATCCAACGAGGAAACCCATTCCTCATCCTCATACATTCTTGTTGGGTCGAAACAATAACATGTGAACATATCCAAGATCAAGGTGCGCAGTAAGTTGTAAATTGGTATTGTAGCCGTAAGTTTGTTTACTTATTTATTGATTTTTGAAATCCAGCTTTGATCTACATTGCCAACCGCCTCACTTTTGGTGGTATCACCGGTATGCGCCGGAGGAATACCACCCCCAGCACTTTGGGTGGCCGACTCTTTCTTCATTTTCTTTTGCCCGGTATGTCATCCTTGTGCGGAAAACCTGTACCATACTTCTTGTTCGCAGCAAGCTGACAGGCCGTGGGGCCAACAGGCCGGTTGCATTAAGAATTCTCTGGCCCAAAATTAGCAAACATGAACTTTAACAACAGAACACAAAAATCTATACAATGAGTGTTCACAAATGTCTAAACCAAAGCTCAAATGATTGCGCCGTGAACATTGCAACGTGAAAGCTTTAAAGTCTTGGGAACCGCTGGAAAAACATTTTGGGGGCTGGAAGAAGAATCCCAGTTTCAGTTCCCAAGCGAAACAGCTAGCAGCTACCAGAATCCCGATTTTACTTTTTCCGCATTTGATCATGATGTTCTTGAGAAGCTGTGTGCAACTTACGGCATTTCTCAAAATTTTCATGCCTAACCTATCCTAACCTCGAAAATGGCCGTGCCAGCAATAAGAAGGTAATATTCTTGATCGATGCCGGGGCATTGACATGATGCGCTGCAAATTTGGTTGTGCTTCTAACAGGTAAGGATCTTGTCCATCTGTGCGCACAGGACGATAAGCCCTCTCTTGAGATGGTTTTCTGGTTTCCTGGAGGTGTTGCGGTCGCCAAACATGATAGTCCCAGGGCTTGTAAGAATATTCAATTCATCATGTCTTTATTCAGAACACCAATGTTGTTTCCACCCTCGAACCGATGAACGGGTCCTTGTATTGACAATTCAAGAGGAATGCTTGCATTCTTTGATGCCTTGTTGAATCTTCCACGATGAAGGAAGGCATATCATAGCAAATAGAAACAAACAATGAAATGCACCGGCTTTCATTTGATTCAACAAAATTATTGCGTTGTTCCTATTTCGAATCTGGGTTTAGTCAGGGTTGGCTGGTTTTCTGTTTCAGTCAGGGTTGGCTGGTTCTCGTGACTGGGACCTTGAGAAGGGGGTGCGGAAGCGAGAAAAAATTGCAAGGAGGTGCGGCGTGGCGAAAAAAAACGTCCCCAAGAAGAAAGTTTTCCGGCTCAGCTGGGGCCGGGAGAAAGCGGTTCTGGATGAGGTTTTCAAGGCTGGAGCCCCGAGAAAGGGGGTCTGGATGAGGTTTTCGCGGCCGTGGCCGGTCTGGATGGGGTTTTCGGGGCTGGGGCCCCGAGAAAGGGGGTCTGGGATGAGGTTTTCGGGGCTGGGATCCTGAGAAATAGGGTCTGGGATGAGGTTTTCGGGGCTGGGGCCCCGAGAAAGGGGGGTCTGGCATGAGGTTTTCGGGGCTGGGGTCCCGAGAACTGGGGTCTGGGATGAGGTTTTCGGGGCTGGGGCCCCGAGAAAGGGAGGTCTGGGATGAGGTTTTCGGGGCTGGGGTCCCGAGAACTGGGGTCTGGGATGAAGTTTTCGCAGCTGGGGCCCCGAGAAAGGGAATCTGAAATTAGATTTTCGGGGTCGGGGTCCCAAGAAACGGACGGAGTTTGAGTCTTGACCAATTTTCCTTTCGAATCATTTTGTTATTCTGGATTGTTTTTGGAAGAAGGGATTTTTTCTTGCTGGCAGTTGGTCAACCACAATGAACACTACCACGTGGATCACCGTTTTGGTTTCGAACTTCCTTTTCACGTCCGTATCTTCCATCATTAGTCACCAATGAAATGTTAAACAAACACATTAATTGGCCTGATAAACGTAGATAATGGGTTATTGCAGCAACACATATATAGTACATTATAGTTCAACGACATGCTGTATTACCACTGCGCGGCATATTAGAGAGAGAAGGTTTGGGCCCACCGGTCAATTTCCAACGCATTTCCACGGAAACGCGTTGTCCCAGAAAACACGGCCCAATCTGGGTAATTAGGCAATGTTGGACAAATTTATCCTCTCATGCCAAGGCTCACTCGGTTGGGTCCTGTTAAGTAGCAGCCCCCTTCCCCGTCTCCAGTCCCAGTGACAGCAAACTGTTTTTCAATCAATAATCTATCAGAAGAATTTGTTTTCACAATTGGGCTGAGCATTTGATTTTTACATGTGTTTTCCAGAAGCAATGCCAAGCTGTCTTTGTGATTGTCCCAAAGCCTTGCTTTAATTTTTCGAAAGGACAATGGATGACTCACGCTTTGCATTTTGTTTACACACCTCTTCCAACGCCTGATCTCGGTTCATAAGCTCTCAGAGCAAATCTGCTTGAAATGATCATTGCTTTGATATGTTATCCTCTTACTAGTTCTAAGAGTCATCGGAAATTGCAATGCATAATAGTTTTTCTCGACCTGGTCGGTTTGACGCTGCGAGTCATCCAAAATGATCCAAGCCATTGTCTTCAGGTGTGGAAAATGTCAGGATGTGAATCTACCACCAAGTTTGCAATGTCAGAATCATGTAACGAAGCAGCGCACATGTCTCCTGACCCAACCAAAAATGCAATCTTGGAATGCTTCACTTCAAGCGTGCCCGTACAGCAGCTTTTGATGCAGTGGTAGCATCATCAACTACAAACGCAAAATCGAATCGTTGACGGGCTGAAAATGTTGCATCCCACGAGGCTGAAGTGCATTATATATGGAACAAATGTCTAGCATAGGCTTGACAATTTCAACTTGGTAGACCTGATTGCGCAAGTCCCCTTCTGTTGTCCCAAGTTTCAAAATCATTCCCAGCTTTCACACAGAAGTACCCTCGCGTGGCTTGTTTGGTCTCCAATCTCCAAGCTGCCACCGTTCAAAAGGTCTAGCAAGCCCCTTTTGGGTCACAGGAACCGGTTCAATCTTGCCACCAGCGCACACAAGCTAAGCATTCTAAGAATGTGGTAGTTCGCTCTTATTGCTGGGTCGGAGTGGATGCGTCCTAGAAAATAGGATGACCAGCGCAAAAAATGAAATGTTGAAATTGCTTGTGTGCCTGAAATTGAAACCATTTAGTCCACCACACTAAAACAATAGAATACTGTAATATCGAGGGTTCTACTGCTTTAAGTTACGCGGGCGCATTTGCAGCCGCTTGCAGAGCGACTTTCTGAAATTGATGGGGCGGGAATTTTCTTCCGAGAGAAACAATTACATTTGCTCATTTGCTCATTTGCTCCTGGGCCCCCTGTTGGTTAATTTCTGATGGTGCTCCTAGTATATACTTATGCGGCCGACAGTGGAACAAATGGCTTCGCCAAAACCAGAGAATGAAAAGAGGCAAAAGGCAATTTGGTTACCAAGTTTTACCTTCAAAAGACCATTGGTTCCACAAACCCTGGTTTGATTCCACTATTCTTTTTGACCAATTCTTTTCAAGCGCTGGTCAGTACACCTTGTCAAATCGCCCCCGTTAAGTCAGCACAATGAAAGGTCATCCCAAACCTCTCATTACCCCCGCACGATTTTGAAGTCGCGGTGTTGTTCCCCACCATTCCTGCTAAAATTAATCGCATTTTGATATTTTTGCTGCTAGTAACATACCTATGGATCAGGAGGGGAAAAAGGCCAAATCACATACAAATGGCTGCCTCGTAACAAGACAAAGTAAATTTGATATAGCCAATCGCTACTAAACATATACTAGAGCACGATCAACATGTATGTAAATTTTGAAGCCATGGCTCTTTTGTACAATGCCCTATGCCCAATCGTGCTTTGCTTTTCCCAGATCTAAAGCTGCCATTTTTGGGGTTTCGGGGCCCCCCTGGGGCACACCGGCGTCACGTCCCCGAAACAGGGGTGACAACCCGGCTTCACTGTATAGGGGAGTGACGCACGTTACGAGCGGTGGCATTGGCTCCTTCTTGGTCTCCTTTGGCATTGGAGGAGCTTTGAACTTCTTGGGTCCAAATTCAACTGGCGTACCCGGTGTAGCATCCGGAGTAGGCACAGCACTGCTGCTGGCGGAAGACGATGCAATGGGCGTTGCAGTTTCAGTCACACCCTTGTCCGTCTCGGCCGCCTCAATTTTGGTTTTGTCCTCTTTAGGAGTGTCGGTCTTCTTGATGTTCGCCGCCTTGGCTTCTTTCTCGGCCTTCCATCGCGCCTCAGCCTCAGGGGTCAGACGTGGTGAACCTGGCAGATCATAGGGGTCACGTCGTGAAGGTGGTCTGGGTGCAGGTCGAGTTGGCTTCGGTGGCGGCGCAGCTTTTGCTGCCTTTGGAGGCTCCGATGCTGTTGATGGCTCTGATGGTCTTGCCTTTGCCTTTGGAGGCTCACTCTCGCGAGTGGCGGACATGCCCGGTGGAGGACCAGGTGGTTCTTTGCGAACAAGAGCCCTGTGCATCCGCTATTGATTACAATCAATAGTGGTTTGATGATATTGATTTCAAGGAAAAATCAATAGGGGATATTGATTTCAGGCCTGAACCCCTATTGATTCCAATATTGATTTTTTAATATTGATTTCAAAGGTTCCCAAAAAATCAATATTGAAATCAATATTGAAATCAATATTGAAATCAATATTGGAATCAATATTGGAATCAATATTGGAATCAATATTGAAATCAATATTGAAATCCAAAAAAAAGCAATGCTTGGTTAATCTATGGCTGTGGTATGTGCAGGTGGTGTGACACATCCAATTACTGTCCAGCAGCTTGGCCCAACCAGGCAGCAGAGCAGCAACGTCTTTTTTAGCAGATGTGACTGTCTGTGCAGCTGTGCCTATCACATTATCTGGGTGAAACTGGCAGCCAGGCTACTTCTCACTCAGGTTTCCTTTTGCAAGGATTGGTGCATACACTTTGGCATGACTTGACAAACCTTTTTTCAAAGGTTAAGGTTTCAAGAGCAAAGCCTTCCCTTTCACAAGGGGCCAGCTATTCCTTTTGCAAGAGCTTGCCCTTTTTGGCAAGAGCTGGCCCTTTTCCAAGGGCTGGCCCCTTTGCAAGGGCTAATCCTTTTACAAGGGCTATTCCTTTTGCCAGGGCTTGGCCTTTTACAAGGGCTACTCTTGTTGTGCAAGGGCTTACCCTACACCCTTTGTACAAGGGCCAGTCCTTTTACAAGGGCTTCCCTTTTGCAAGGGCTAATTTTTTTCAAAGACCAGTGGCAGCTGGCTTGTTTTCCTTTTTCAAGGAATGTGTCCTTTTGCAAGGGCATTCAAAGCTTATCCTTTTCCAAGGATTGCCAGCTAGATTTTCAAGCACCATGTGGGGCAACCCCATCCTTTTTCAAGGTTTTCCATAGTGCTGAATTGGGACCCAGCTGATGTGAGGCCACCTGTCCATCAGTTCGGTCCTGGTGGCCACCTTTTTCAAGGTTTCTTTGAGGATGTGGACAAGAGCTGAAAGCTCATTGTTCTCTTGCAGGGCAAAATTGTATTGCCCATACCTGCTAAACTGCCCCCTGACCATCCTGGGCCACAGAAACGCTTGGCATTGCAGGGTGGCAATCCAAGCCTCTTGCAGGTTGGAGAATTCCACAACCCCCAAAGTGATGTGTGGCTGTACCACTGGAAACACATGGTTCAGTGGTTTGAGCCACAAACACATATAAAATGTGTTAGGTCCATTCTTTCTCTGGACCAAGGAAGCCTGGTCTACCCTAAAGCTTGCCCCCCCCCACATTGTGCACCCATGTTTCATGGTACACTTGCCAATATTGTTGGGGAGGGTCTAGGGTGGCAATGGGCCCATGGACACCATGTGCCCTTTGGCAAGGGCTTGGTGTGGGCAAGCTGCAAGGCTTGTTACAAGCCATGCCCTTTTTCAAGGGCTTTCTGCAGCACAGGCTTGTTTTTGTTTTGCAAGGGCTAATCCTTTTGCAAGGGCTAATCCTTTTTCAAGGGCTTACCTTTTTGCAAAGGCTTGCCCTTTTTGCAAGGGATCCCTTTGCAAGAGCCTGCCCTTGTACAAGGGCTAGCCCTTTTGCAAGGGCTTACCTTACACCCTTTTTTCCAGGGCTTGTCCTTTTACAAGGGCCAGTCCTTTTGCAAGGGCTAGTTTTTTTGCACAGGCTGACCCTTTTGCAAGGGATTGTTTTTTTCACAAGGGGTGAACTACTACTTTGGGCCCCCCCTAAGACAAAACTCTTTCCAACTTGCTCAAGCCAAAAAAGCTGCAGAAGATTATTTGTTGAGCAACAAGCTGGCGCTACAAGTCTTTTCCTTTAACAGCTTCACACTATGAAGAGCAGCTGCAGAGAGACAGGTGCTGAGCAACAGTGGTTGGTTAGAGGGTATTATTCTTAACTTTCTACATTGCTGTCACTTTCCTGGCCCAACAGCTTCAGTTCCTGCAGGCAGCCTTTTTGCAAGGACAAAGCTTCCAAGGTCTGCTTGGCAATTGCCAAGCTAAGTCTAAGCTCCCTTTTGCAAGGGCTGCTTTTATGTAAGGACACCCTTTTCCAAGGGTTGAGGGCTCCCTTTTGCAAGGGATTCTATTTACAAGCTTTAAAATTGGGAAAACTTGTCTTGTGCAAGGCTCCCATTTCCCAAGGGCCCTGAAAGACCAGGCAAATTCCTGCCACAAAGTTTCCTTTTGCAAGGACTGTTCTTGTGTGAGGACATCCTTTTCCAAGGATTGAAGGTTCCCTTTTGCAAGGGATTCTATGTACAATTTTCAAAAGTGAGAAAGCTTGCCTTGTGCAAGACTTCCCTTTTCCAAGGGGCCTGAGCATAGAGCAGTTGACCCTTTTACAAGGGATCCTTTGTGCCAGGGTTAGCTAGAGCACACAAATCCCTTTTGCAAGGGACTGTGGCAAGAGCTTGAAACTACATTCTAAGACCTTTTTCAAGGTGTATTTGCCACAACCTTTTTGCAAAGGTTCAAGCCAGGTTTTCTGTCTTAGAGGCCAGCCCTTTTCCAAGGACTTTCCCTTTTTCAAGGGACTTTTCTTTTTTCAAAGAATCACTTGGTGGAAGCTCTGGAAGCAGCCTTGTTGGCAATTTGCCTCAGCTCCTTGGCCTCATCTTTGACACTTTTGCATTGGGCAGCACATTTGACCAGGTGGTCTTTCAGAGTGGCAAGGGCTGGCTTCTTCAAGAGCAAGTCTTTCAGCTTGGCAAGAACCTTTTTCAAGGACTGCAGCTTCTTCTCAGCCTCTTCTTTGGCCAGCTTACTCATCCTGCTCTTGGCCTTTGCCATGTGCTCCTCAAACTCATTGCACACCTTGCTGCACTCATCCCTGGCCTTTTTGGCTCTCTTGAGGACCTTGTCCTCATTTTCCTCCCCCTTCTCCTCCTCCTCTCCTTCTTCTTTCTTGTCCTCAAGGGCCAGCTGTCCTCTCTTACCTTGGCCTTTTCCAAGGCCTTTGCCAGACTTACCTTTGCCTGACCCTTTTGCAAGGGACCCTTCTTGACAAATGGAAAGCATGCCACTCTGACCATCTGCCTGCCACAGGCTGTCAAAAGCCTTGTCCTCCTCCTCATCAGGCATATATTCGACACCTCTCACAGTGCTTCTCTTCTTGTTCATCTTGACAGACCTGGCCACATCCTGTGTATCCTGGTATTCCCAGACACCAGGTGTGTGAGGACTCTGTCTCCAGGAGATTCTTCCACTCTGCAAGTGCAGTTCCAGTTCCTCTTCTTCAAACCGCTGCAACATCTCTTTCCTGGAGCACCATTTCTCATTTTTCTTCCAGCCAGTGTTGGTGTCCACTTGCTCTTTACAGTGAAGGAACTTAGTGGCACCGCTCTTTTGCAAGAGCCACTTGGCTGCTGCCAAACCCTTCTCCAGCTTACCCCTTGCCTCATGTTCCTCCTTGGCTTCAGGGTCTTTGTTGAGCATGCTTTTGTGCTGGGCCCACACAGTGGCATTCTCTCCTGGAGTCATGGCCTTTTTCAAGGCCTTGGCAGCTTCCTCCTCATCACTGTGGTCTTCTGCACAGCAGCCACTTTCTCCTGCAAACTCATATTGCCCAGTTTGTTAAGGTTCCTTTTATTCAAGGCTCCCTTTTTCAAGGGGTTCTTGAGGATACCTCTGGGCTGAGCTTTGCTGCTGGAGCTAGGCTGAGCTGTACCCTTTTGCAAGGGCTTGCCCTTTTTCCTACCCTTTCTCAAGGGCTTGCCTTTTGCCAAAGACTTGTCCTTTCCCAAGGACTGGCCCTTTCCCAAGGGCTTATCCTTTTTCAAGGATTTCATTGCCTTTCCCTTGGCCTTACTCTTGCCCCTTGGCAATGTCTTCATGGCCAAGGTGGATGCTACTAGTTGTTTGTAAAACCTCAAGCCAGACAGCTGCAGAGAACAAAGGCATTCCAAGGAACACATACAATACATCTATGTATATATATTTATAGATATTTTAAACAATTCAAGATTAGTAATATACATTCATTTTAAAAACATACTGGCAAACAAAAAGATATAATACAAAATATATATTTACACACACATATATATATTTTATATAAATAGTATTTATTTTTTTAATTTATATTTTTAATTTATATTTCTTATTTATATTTATATATATATATATATATTTTTTTTAGTGTGTATATTTATTTTAAAAAAGATTAATTTTATATTTCTAATATACCTTTAGAATTATTTTATATATTATTTTTTTTTTTATATTTCATATTTTTTAATTATATTTTAAATTTTATTATAATATTTATTTATATTTTTATTAATTATATTTTAAATTTTATTATTATATTATCATTATATTTATGAATTTTTATTTATTTTTTAAATTTTATTTATTTATTATTTTATATTATTTTCGGTTGTCCGTGATCAACCCAAGATTGACCCCGCGCTTGCAGCACAGAGAAATCCACAAACATGATGTGGCGTGAAAAAGAGGTGCCATAGCACATCTGCGCCACTTCCATACATCCACGGAGGATGTGCCCATATGCAGACTGCTCACCTAAGCCGGCTATAAGCCCTGTGCATCCGCTATTGATTACAATCAATAGTGGTTTGATGATATTGATTTCAAGGAAAAATCAATAGGGGATATTGATTTCAGGCCTGAACCCCTATTGATTCCAATATTGATTTTTTAATAGTGATTTCAAAGGTCCCCCAAAAATCAATATTGAAATCAATATTGAAATCAATATTGAAATCAATATTGAAATCAATATTGAAATCAATATTGGAATCAATATTGGAATCAATATTGGAATCAATATTGGAACCAATATTGGAATCAATATATTAGTCATCCCCTGGGAATCTGTGTCTATGGTATGCGCAGGTGGTGTGACACATCCATGTCCATTAGCTTGGCCCAACCAGGCAGCAGAACAGCAACGTTTTTTTAGCAGATGTGGCTGTCTGTGCAGCTGTGGCTACCACAACCTCTGGGTGAAACTCTTGTGGCAGCCAAGCTACTTCTCACTCAGGTTCACTTTTGCAAGGATTGGTGCATACACTTTGGCATGACTTGACAAACCTTTTTTCAAAGGTTAAGGTTTCAAGAGCAAAGCCTTCCCTTTCACAAGGGGCCAGCTATTCCTTTTGCAAGAGCTTGCCCTTTTTGGCAAGAGCTGGCCCTTTTCCAAGGGCTGGCCCCTTTGCAAGGGCTAATCCTTTTACAAGGGCTATTCCTTTTGCCAGGGCTTGGCCTTTTACAAGGGCTACTCTTGTTGTGCAAGGGCTTACCCTACACCCTTTGTACAAGGGCCAGTCCTTTTACAAGGGCTTCCCTTTTGCAAGGGCTAATTTTTTTCAAAGACCAGTGGCAGCTAATCATAGATCAAAAGATTCTCTGAATAATTTTCCTTTTTAAAAATCATAGATCGATATATTTTTTAAAAAAATCCTTTTTTAAAATCATAGATCAAAAGATTCTCTCTAAATAAGTTTCCTTTTTAAAAATCATAGATCAAAATATTTTATCTGAATAATTTTCCTTCATAAAAATTTTAGATCAATATATTTTTTATATAATTTTCCTTTTTAATAATCATAGATCAAAAGATTTTATCTGAATAGTTTTCCTTTATAAAAATCATAGATCAAAAGATTCTCTGAATAATTTTCCTTTATAAAAATCATAGATCAAAAGATTCTCTGAATAATTGACCTTTTCAAAAATCATAGATCAAAAGATTCTCTGAATAATTTTCATTTATAAAAATCATAGATCAAAAGATTCTCTGAATAATTTTCATTTATAAAAATCATAGATCAAAAGATTCTCTGAATAATTTCCCTTTTTAAAAATCATAGATCAAAAGATTCTCTGAATAATTTCCCTTTTTAAAAATCATAGATCAAAAGATTTTATCTAAATAATTTTCATTTATAAAAATCATAGGTCAAAAGATTTTATTTAAGAAAGAACATCATTTATCACAATTAAAAGTCAAAAAAGTATGTTTATATCTAAACTATCTTATACACATTATATTTTTCAAATTGATCATAGTCTTGAATATAAAAAAAGCTTACATCTATATGCAATATTTAAAGTTTATATTCTATTTTAAAAAAGGATGAATATATATATATATATATTTATTTATTTATATGTCTATAATACAAATATTTCTTAATTGTTATTTATGTTTATATATGTTTTTTCAAAATCTTTGTATTCATTTATTTTATTTTTTGCCTTTCAAGCAATTGAAGTCTGAGCTGCAGTCTTTACAAAGCTCTGGCCAATGCATCTGCATGGCATTCTTATGGCACCCTTTTGCAAGGGCTATGGCTGTCAGCACCCTTTTGCAAGGGATGTACATTAGCTATTATGCTGCTTTCAGCTATGGTACAGGGACCCTGTTTCAAGGGCTTTGATTGTGCACTGTGAATTAAAAACCCTTTTGCAAGGGATGTTACTCTTGGTACCCTTTTGCAAGGGATGTTGCTGTTGGTACCCTTTTGCAAGGGATTTTACTTTTGGAACCCTTTTGCAAGGGATGCCATGGCTGAGACCCTTTGGCAAGGGATTTGCAAGCAGAGGCAGGAGGAACCCTTTTGCAAGGGTTGCAGCATAGTGGGAGTGCTCCCTTTTGCAAGGGATATGGTGCCACATCCTTTTGCAAGGACTGCCAGGAGGTGTAGGGGATGCCCTTTTGCAAGGGCTACCCTTTTGCAAGGGATTGCTGTGTCTGTTCAGAGCCTAAACTCTTGGATGAACTTGCCCACAGCTTCCCCAAAGCTCCTGCACCTCCTGTTTGGTGGCATCCACAGGTGTGGTTGACCTGGGGTGGTCACACCAAAGGTGATAATCCCCCAGTCATTCATTTCCTGGATAATTTCTCGTGTGTCGTCGAAGCACACTTGCACCCCCATTGGCTGCATCAGGCTGCACTTTCCTCCTGGGCCTGTGCGCTGTCGACAGGCGCCAATCCAGGTCAGCTCATCCTGGAATGGACACTTCTGCTGGATCTCTGCCATGACTGTGGCCCTCACACTCCAGCCACAGTAGGAGCACAAGTAGACCTTGCACCCCTTGTCTAAAAGGGCCCTGAGCCCATCCCTGTCTTGTGGCAGGATGGTGTCTCCAGGGCCATTCTTTAGACACTTGTGCCAGTCCACCATCACCTTCCACACCTTCCTGGGAGGGGGCACTGGCATGGCTTTCACCTCTGGTGGCTCACCACCACCAGGTGCACCTGGCCCTCCTGCAGGAGGCCCTTTTCCAAGGGCTGGTGTGGAAGGAGACCCTTTTGCAAGGGTTGGTGGACTGGACCCTTTTGCAAGGGATGTGTCTGAGGTGCTTTCAGCAGACCCTTTTGCAAGGGCTGGTTCAGTGCTGCTGGAACCTCCAGTGTCCCCTTTTGCAAGGGTTGCACCTGCTGTGGCTGTGGAGCTGCCTTCAGACCCTTTTGCAAGGGCTGGTTCTGCTGTAGAACTGCTTGCTTCAGACCCTTTTGCAAGGGCTGGTGCTGTTGCAGAACTGCTTGTTTCAGACCCTTTTGCAAGGGCTGGTGCTGTTGCAGAACTGCTTGTTTCAGACCCTTTTGCAAGGGCTGGGTCAGTAGTGGCACCTTCAGGCCCTTTTGCAAGGGCTGGTCGTGCTGCAGAACTGCTTGCTTCAGACCCTTTTGCAAGGGTTGGTGCTGCTGCAGAAGAGCCTGCTGGGGCAGGACCACTGAAAAAGGAAGACATGGCTTCCCTTTCATTCAGCCCTTTTGCAAGGGCTTCTTTGGCTGCCTGCCCTGCCTTTGGAGGTGGGCCAGACAGTCTTGGTCCCATCCTGCCTTTGCTCAGTGACCTGAGGAGATGAGGGCTGAGTTCAGTAGCTCTTTTCTCAATGGCCTGCCCTTTTGCAAGGGCTTGAGCAGCTTTTGCTTTTGCAGGGTAAGACCCTTTTGCAAGGGTTGGTGGGGGGGTCTGCCCAGGGGCCAGCCAGACCCTTCTTCCAGTGGACATGGTCACTCTTTGTGACTCCCCTTTTGCAAGGGTTGCGCCGCTTGAGGAAGATGCACTGCCAGACCCTTTTCCAAGGGTTGCAGTTTCAAACCCTTTTGCAAGGGCTGCACCTTCAGACCCTTTTGCAAGGGCTGCACCTTCAGACCCTTTTGCAAGGGTTGCATTCAACTTGGCCACAGCTCTTCTGGCTTGCCTGGCCCAAGAAGTGGTGCCTTTCCCCACCTTTCTCCCCTGCCTGTTCCTGCCAATTATCACTTGGCGACTGCTCCTCCTTCTCCTTCCCCCCCCCTCTTCCTCTTCCTCCTCCTCCTCCTCATCACTGGTGTCCTCCCTGTCAAAGGTCCCCCCACCAGGGGGACCTGGAGGGTCATCACCAGGACCTCCTCCTGGGAGCTTGTCACCCCCTTTCTTCTCATCCTTCTCCTTGTGGAAATTGATGTTGACACCATCATCCTCCTCCACCATGGCCCCTCAAAGGCCAGCTGTAGACCAAAATGGCTGCAGACAGAAACAGAGTGACAACATGCCCATGCACCACACAGCATGCCAAAAGTGCAGTCTAGTAGCTTAAAAAAACAAAACCCTTTTTCAAGGGTTCTACCTAGATGTTTTGCAACAAACTTAACCATGGTGATGAAAAAGTGGGGCTAGAGCAAAAAAATACAAATAAATAAATAAATAAATAAATATATATATATATATTTGTGTATATTATTTGCTTATATTTGAAAATTAAGCAATAAGGTCATATATATCTGTATATATATATATATTACCCTTTTGCAAGGGTTCCACAGCTAGCTGTACACATATCTGTGAGATTACATATACCCTTTTGCTTTGTTTTGTGTTTTGTATTTAATCTACAATCTTCCAGGCTCAGCTTTACAATCTATTTTCTCATCTTCAAGATATATACCTTTGCAGAAAATATTTATTTATATTTATTTATTTAAATTCCTCTTATTATTAAAATCTATTTTTAAAATTATATCATTTTAAATTTATATTATTCTAATTTTTTGTCTTTAGGATTTATCTGTCTTAGTCTTTTTGGTTGAGCACTGTTGGCCCAACCTCTGCTGTGCCCTTTGGGCAAGGCTGGCAGAGCTAACCCTTTTGCAAGGGGTGGGCTTGAAAAAACCCTTTTGCAAGGGATAAGAGCTACAAAGCAAACAAGCCCTTGGAAGGGTTGCCTGAGTGGAGCAGGAGCTATGGAAGCAGAAGGGGCAATTGTGAGCAACCCTTTTACAAGGGGTAAGTTTTTGCGGAGTCCTATGGGGTTCACAGCCCCAGCTTTGTTCATCATCTCATAGGGGCCAAGGTCCCTCACAAGTTCATCATGTTGCCCCAGGAGTTGCAGCAGCAAAGAAGGGTCAGTGTATGGCTTGGCCATGTGTCTGGGACCTCCCTTGGGCATGAGCCCTTTTTCAAGGGCTGACCCTTTCACAAGGGTTCCCAGGCTTTATGAGAAGCCTTCCCTTTTGCAAGGGGCCACCCTATTACTAGGGCTGAGAGCAAAATCAATAGCAAAATCAATAGCCAAACCATCCAAAATCAATAGCAAAATCAATAGTAAAATCAATATTGAAACCATGTTTTTCTGATGGTTTTGGAACACCAATATTGATTCCAATATTGATTTTTTGCTATTGATTTTGAAGGGCTCAAAATCAATATCCCCTATTGATTTTTTTATTGATTTTGGATGCAAATCAATATCAATAGCAAAAATAGGGAAAATATTGATTGTAATCAATAACGGACGCACAGGGAGCTTTGCCAGTGGTCTGCTGCGCTGACTCGATCTCCTTGACATGCTCCTTGACCGGTTTCTCCAGAGTGTATTGGGCCTGTCCTGACGTTGAACGTCGACTCCAAAGGGTGGAACCATCTGTTGTATCGATGATGGTGGTGACGCATTCCGAGGGCACAACTTGTGAAGTGAGGATCCCATCTGATGATGTCTGACGAAAGATGATCGATCCCATGGTCCCACACTGCCTTCCGCATATCCAGAGTGATCTGCACCTGATTCAAACGACGGAGTCCGGAGACATAGTTCTCGTCGTCGACAGTCCTCGAAGCAAAGTACGAGTGAGCTCTTCCGGTGTTAATGCGGGGGCCGCCTCCAGGAATGAATCCATATCTCACAATGTCTTTCCATCAGCCTTGGGTGGCGCGATGGTAAAGCACGGCTGGCATGTCTCTTGCTGTTTTCCCGGTAGGCACACCTGCGAAGGTGGCGCGGTCTTCTTGCGAAGTGTATGGCGAGCAGAAGATTTTGCTGGCCGTTTCGTATGGAGATACTTTCGACATCACGTTGTCCGAGTGCCCTTGCGCACAGCGGATCTTGAATGGCCAGTAGGGCAAACCCTTGCGGGTTGCGTGTTGGAGTCCAGCAGCGCACATAAACTCCAGCCTGCCCTTCTTGTCCTTGGCCATCATGGCGATGATGTTTTCCATCGAGATGTAGTTCTGGTTCCGTCGGACCTCTTGCTGGCACGCAGTGACAAAGTCCTCGATGTCGAGGAAGAGAGCGGAGTCGAAGGGGAGCTTGGCCATGTAGCCGCCATGAGCTCTGAGGACTTTGCTGACCCTTGTCAGGTTGTCTTTGACTTGCTGCGAGTAGTGCATCCTCAGCCCTTCTTCCATCATCTCCTTGGTCACCTTGATGAGTTAACTCGTAGCTCGTTCCATCGATCACCACATGTTCAACCTTCTCGCCGTTCAGATTCTGCTCAAAGCGATAAAAGTAACTGCTGACATGTCCAGGTGTTTGAGTGGATCGTGCACGAGCGTCATCGACCTGTGGAGGATTCTCCAAGTTGAAGTCCGAGCCCACAAACTTGTCATCCGAAGCATCGTAGCTGTCCCATGGGTTGATGGCAGGTTTAGGCTTACCCTTGCGGGAAGCGTGTTCAGCAACATTCAGACTCTCCTGATTGTCGGGCTGGACATCTTCCTCGTCCAAGGGGTCCTCTTTGTTGGGTTGATCCAACTTCACCTCCTCCCATGTGAACGGCTTTCCCTCCTGATCGACATCGAACTGATGTGCTCCAAGGTCCTTAGCCAAGCGCTTCTCCCACAGTGCCTTAAAGCCGGCATCGAAAGATTCCCATCCACCTTTTAGAATCCTGCCATCTGGCTCGTTGACATCGCGTCCTCGAAGGCGAAGGTTGATGTCGGCACGGGAGGCAAACCCTGAGAGTTGCGATTCCAAGTTGAGCAAAAAGCATGTAGCCATCACATGGAAAGCCATGTTTGATGCGTTGGTATCGCTCAGCTCCGCATGGTAATTGTCCTTCAAGGTGATCCTCCAAGGAAGATCGTCATTGACGATCCACTTGATCCTGCCATGCGGGTAGTCCGAAATGGACTGGTGGAACTGCTGCCTCACATCTTTCAAGATCAACTTGCTAATCGGCATGTTGCCGTAGACCGCTTCAGGTGGGTCACACAAAATGGCCGCCGGCTGCACATCAAGCTCGATCAGTTTGTTGCTGTACCACGTTAAGCGCCGCAATGTGTCATCTCTGAGGGTGTCGCCATTGCCTTCAGGCTGTTCAAACGGCCACACGCCTGTCTCGTCCACACCGTGCTTGCCCATGTACTCATTGTTCGACCAAACCAGCAAAGACACGACTCGAAGCTTCTTTTGAGGCATACCTTTGAAGGTAGCGCGAAACTCATCCTGGACAGCCTTGCATTGCTCAATGTTTTTCTTGATGATCCTGCAAAGGTCTTGTCCCCAGAGCATGTCGTGGACGGTCTTGAAACAGGCATTCCTCTCAGAGGAGCGGAGAGCATCGGCCAAACTGTGTTTGCGGGTGGTCCTCTTTCCTCCCGATACCATAGCCAGAGTGCTGTCGCTTGTAATTACGTACGCAACGTATACATCGTGCTCCACACTCTTCCATAGGCCAGGCAGCTCATGCTTCCCCGGTGGGGCGAGGCGTTCCAGATCGTTGAGATTGGTCCCAATCAGCTGATTGATGCTGGGGATCCAATCCAACTCCCTCGTGTACATGTGGGCCACAGACTGGCACGTGTACATCCTCAAAGCCCCCACAGTGAACGACCGTGGTTCCTCAGCTAATGCATTCTCCCTTGTGCAAGCAACGCAAGCGATTTTGCAGAAAATCTCCTCCCATACCCCGATGTTGCCATCCTGTTCAAAGTAGTCAGCAAAAAGGGGCTTACCCGCGAGGGTAGCGTGTCCTGACTGCTCTGGAGTCGAGGACGATGCTGCCATTGCGGGGCAAGCTCTGAGAGCTGCGGGCGAGGAGATTGCGGGAGTTGAATGTTTGATGAAGTTGTTGAATCATTCATTGATTAAATCTGTGAGTTTGAAAATGTAGTTCTCAGCCATTTTAAGTGATTGCCCTCGGCTGTCATCATGCTTATGGGATCCATCACACTGATACTTCTCAAACTCAGCCATGGAGTGCATGTTGGAAGCGATGGTCCATCCTTTCATCATCCGAAGTCCGTTGCGACCTACAACACCAAATTGGCATCCATGAAATGAATATGGAATCAACTTGTATTGAGTCATAAATTTTCTCACCATTGGCCACTTCCAATACTTGCATCTCCTTGAGAGTTCAAAGGCAACGAAAGTATGATCATCAACGAGTTCGTTGAGCAAGCTTTGGAACGATCGGAACAGCTTGTTGAAATCCTTTTGTTGTTCATCAATGCGTTCTGCCCCTTCTGGTGTTTTGCTGTTCACATTCCCCCATGGAGACCCTCCAACACACGGCAATGATGCATAAATCAAGAGCTTCCCTTTGAGGTTGTTCTTGCGAAATGCTTTGACCTTTTGGGCTAGCCATTGCCGGCAGCGTGGGTCTTTTCCATCTTCGTCTTCAGTGACCCTAACCATGTAGCAACCTGATGATGATTTTCGTCGGCACAAACGGGAATTTGGTCCACAACAAAACTCTATGAGCATTCTGTTGCAACCTTTCATAGCTCGGTGATCTTCATCATTGCCCCCCTCATCCCTTGCAGCAGTGGCATGCCGGAAGTCTACTTGGCGCACCTTGACGGCGGCGTGGCTGTCATCAATCCAGGACGGCCCAATTCAAAGCAACCTGAGAGCATGCTGCCACTTGGTGGGCTATGTGAAGGCTTTTGTGAGGATGTCGGCAACCTGCCAATCAGTTCCTACATTGATCAACTCAAACTGTTTCCGTTCAAACTGTTGCTTAAGCCATTTGAAGCTTATGTTCTGGGTCTTATTGACATGACGCATGGATGGGGATGTACCAGTGTTACACACAGTTATGGTGGCCTGGTTATCTTCCATGAGCTGTACCTGAGCGAAATCCGGGAAGTGCGCAACTAACCCATTGATGTCTGCAGCTGACAAGCCCCCCTCAACATTGCCATACCTGATCTCATCAATTTCAGGATCAATCCTAGCAAAGATTGGGTCATCTTTAGGCTTGCCGTCGAAGGCAGCGGACTTTCCCAGCTTCTTGAAGATCTTCAACTGTTCCATGAGGGCTAACAGGGGTATACCTTCAGCTCTAATAGCATGATTGGCGGATACTACCTCAGCCTCAGTTGAAGAAACTGCCACAACAGTTTGTTTCTTACTAAAAGCATTGAGGGGAAAGTAGGTGTGTTACTCTAGATGCGAGTGATTGTGTTGCCCGGAGCAAATCGTATCTGGCCATCCTAGCAGCAAACAGAATCTTCATGAGAATCTTGCTAGCGATTGGTTGAAGTCTACCGGGTTTCTCTTCTTCGGACAAAGTAGGCCTAGCGATGCCATTCTCTGTGAAAGGGGTGGTGGCTTTAGTCAGCTTTGACTTATCTACTTTGGCCAACTCACAATAGGACTCAACACATGCACCAAGGAAGGCGGACATGTCGTACCTAACCACGTTCACAGGCTTTGTCATGCAGCCCTTTGGGGTGACGCGGGATTCAATGGGTTTGAACCTTTGGGCTTTCACCTCATTTTTGGCATCCCGTTTCTGTCGATGAGGACCAGGCCTGTTTTTGCTGGCTGCGGCAAACTCCTGAGAGTTGCGTGGGTCGTCATCGCTGGGTGTGCCATGGGTGCCATAACCATACCTGAACACGGTTTTGCCTGCCCAGAATTCATTTGATTGGATCTTGGCACCTGAATCCCAATTGTCAAGGTACACTTGGTTCTTTACCACGTTCATGATTGGACGATTGGACAACCTTTGAAGGTGATTTCCGAATCAACATATGTCAAAGGATGGCTATGAACAGATTGGGCAAACTTACCCCCCTCATCGTCAGGCTGGAAGAACTTCTTACGAGGCTGAAGATGAAATCTTGTCCATGTCTGTGCCACGGGGTCATGCTCCCAGTAGTCCCTAGTGCGGTGACACGACGCAGGTTGGCTAGAAGGCGGGTCAAACACATGGGCAAACGGGTGAGCGTTGCGAGGGAGTTTTACTCCATTGAACTCTTTATGATGACAACCGAAGTAGCGATCATATGGTTCGGGATCTCCGAGGTTGATGGCAGACTGAAGAGATTTCCAAGCACGTGGAAATTGATCAGTTGGACCAGCCAACTTAAAGTCATCAACATAAACCACAAGGATACACTGGAATTCGGGATGGTAGAAAATGGATTGCCAAACATCTGGGAGGATGTGCTTCCAACCTTTCTTCCCGATCTCGCTGTTGAGATGTTTCTCCCAAATTCCCCTACTATCAGGATGACCATACAGGGCTAAAACCAAGGGAACCATTGGCTGGTAGTACTCCTTGTGCCAGTGGGCTGGCCACCTGTTTTTTGGTAAAGTGAGCCATGTTGGGAGTCCAGTGAACAATGCCTGGATGTATGCCTGCACTGCGTCTGCTTGCTGCTTGGAGTAGCCGGGCTGGCTTCCGTATGCGTCCAAAAGCTTTGCAGCTTCGATGGAGGCAGGGCTCGAACCGAGTTCGGCGAAGAGGGCGTGATCACTGTCTTGATCTCGTACATTATTGCCCTGGAACACGGTGCGGCCTTTGAATTTACGGAGTGGGTTTCCTGGCTCCAATTCTGCTCCTTTCTCATAGCACGCTTCGAAAATCCGACCAAGATGGACGGTTTCATTCTTGCGACGCGCTTCAGCGATAATGTCGCGGCATTCCCTAACGCGGGATTCATCCCAAACACCTTTGGCGCGCAAGTTCTCCCACTCTTTGTCGAGGGCAGCTTGTGCCTTGGGATTGCGTGCAACTTCGTCCTTTGGGACGAGGCGAGCTACGGAGGCAAACAGTTCAACAGCACTTTGAAACTCAAGTTCCTGAACTTTGGCTTTCAATCACGAGTTCCCGAAGGGACAGCCGATGCTCTTCTGAAGCATTGCTGGGGCGATCCTGTGGGATAACTTCCCAAGTTCCACCGCGCAAACATGCAACGGCAGTAGACTGTGCCTGTGGGCTTGCCATGACGGCAGCGGATTGCTTCTTGGTCTTCTTGCCTTTGGGCTTGGACGAAGAGGCTGGCTCCGTGGTGGAGAGCGGCTTACTCTTATCAGCTTGTTCATTCTCGAGTTTCTGGCGGTACTCTTCTGCGAACTTCGCTCGATCTTGCGAGCCCATCTTTTGCCAGAGATCTGCAGGGATATCTGGGGGACGCGACGAAGCGCGCTTGCGAACCAACCTAGTACCGTCCCAAACATAACCGTCGGGAATCAACTCGCCTGTTGGAGTCCTACGCTCGGATGGTAGTTCTACTTCATCAAGCTGACGAGCGAGGGCATCGACGCCGGGGTCGCTAGGCGGCTCAATCCCTTTTCTTTCGGGATCACTCTCACCGTACACATAGACTGGCGGCTGTGGCGGAGGAGGCGCTGCATCATCAGCGGCCGAAGGCTGGACCTCACGGTCAGCGAGTTCCCCTATCACAAGGTCTTGTTCCCTGATTGGCTGTGGCTGTTCCGCTTCTTGTTTTGCACGAAGAGGGTAGACAAAACCACCGGACGGGAGGACCAACTGGCGGGTACGCTGCACGGTGATACTACCATGGTCGGCATGGTAGTCCAAGGCCTGCGACGAGGTACTCTCCTTTACACTCATGGCCAGGCTGGATGTGATATCCTAAGAAAATCCCATCGTTGGCAGTTGGTGAGAGTTTTCCACTTGTGTTGTCTGCTCTAGCTGGGTTGTTCCAGAACAAGATCTTGGCCCCGAAAGGGATGTGCAGACCGGGAAATTCTTCGCCGAACCGAAGTTTCCATGGCGACTCATTCCCATTGAGCTGTCGGCAAGCGTTAACCGCTGCGGAGTGATGCTGCATGGCAAGGGGCCAGTAGCGCAACGGCAAACCTGACTGAAGCAAGTTGGACCTAGCACCTTCTAGCATCTGCCTCACCTCGCGCTCCACGAACGATTTGGATGAGTTGACATAAGGCATAGAAGTCTGGTGTTTTCATTGCTGCAATCAGCTCTCTACTATTATCTGTGTAGATCTTTTGGATCGGTTCCTTCGGGCTGATGTAGTGAAGCAAAGCTTGTTGACACTCATCTGAACTCTTGGAAGTGCTGGGGTAAACCGCCCTATATTGGGTGCGGATGTCTTTGACTACGAGGGCAACGACTTCACCATTGACACCTTCCTCCACATTCGGCTTGATCACAACATGGTCAGCAACCACATGATCCCCAAATTCCTTTGTCTCCAAGCGGCCCTGGCCTCCTCGCTTTCGAGCTTGTGGCGCGAGCATCCTGGCTTTCTGGCACGTCTTGCAAAAAGGGTTCTTTGGAAAGTGAGTGAACTGGTGGGAATGAGAAACAGCTTCTCTCTCCAGCTCTGCTGTGCTACGCGATCGGACGTATTTCTCGTCCTCACCTTCAGGAACTCCTTCATCCATCGGGTCGCCTTCCGCTCTTTCTTCGCTTGCAGCGGCAAACTCTGACGAGTTGCGAGCGGAACACTGATGGCCTCTGTTGGCCATGGCGAACAGTTCCTGGAGAGGTCGATCCTTCTTGTAGTGCTTCTTGTTGTAGACCTTGCAATCGTCGTTCAACACTGGAACATGGCCATCGACTTCAAGCTCAACGACCATTTGATCAGGACGAACCAGAATTGGTTTTCCACCTGCGGGCCACACGAAGCTGTACCCTTGTTCAAGGCAACGAAGTTCTACTGACAACACTGCTGGGGTGTGCTCCATGATCAGTGGCTGACATTTCTGGGCCAATCCATGAATTGCTACGTCTATTGCCTCATCTGCTGTGGTTGGCCCATTGGCTGTAAGAAGGCTCACGGGCACATCACGATGATGGCGATTTGAAGCTTTGGCAAGTGAGATATGCTCTTCACTAATCAAGTCCTGCTCGCTACCTGAATCAATCAACCAATTGAGCTTGCTGCGGCTTCTAGAGGCTGCGGCTTTCGATGGCTCCGGATTCGGCAGTGGGATGAATTGCTCACTGGGCAACACCGTCGAAGGTGGCGGGATGCATGGCGCTTCAACACGCTTAGGCTCCAGCAACCTACGGCAGCACTTGCAAGTCAACTTGAGAAAGACTGGATGGTCCTCAGTGCAGTTGAATTTGCAAGATGGTTCCCACTCGCTATCGAATGTCTTGATGATTTCTTGAAGTTGGCGAGCAACGACCTGAGCTTCGTGAACAGTCTTCTTGTTCACTGGCGGACACAAGTCTGCGGATGCATATGTCTTGCGACGCTCCTTGGGGGTCTCGATGATCTTGCACATGTCTCCTCTGGCTGGGATTTTGTGAACCTCAACACGATTGGAGAACATGACAGTGAAACGATCTCGGTTGAGCACTTCCTTCGAAGGCTTTGGCAAACGATTTCTCGTTGCGATGCATGCGTACTGAACACATGGAGTTGCTTTCTTATCTCTACCTCGTGGGTTCGGTGAATCCGCTCTGGGCTTCTCTGCCTTTGCCTTGCCCTTAGGCGCAGCAGCTGCGGGTGTTGCGTGCAAAAAGAAGCACTTGTCCCCGCGACGGCAGTACCCATTCTTGAAGTATGTGCAAGGCGTCTTGGCCATCTCTTCCTTGGTCATCTTGCCCTTCTTTGGAGGGGACTTATTGCGACCACGTGATGGATTCCTACGCTCCTTGCCTGGTGATTGAGTTCTTGCTCTCTTTGCATTCCTATCATGCTTGTACGGGCACTTGTTACCTAGCTTGCACTTACCCTCGGCATACTTGAAGAATGGTTGATCCTTCTTGGAGTCGCTTGCTCTTTCGGCCGACCGTCCCCGGTGGCGTGAGGGTTGGCGTTTGCGATCATCACCTTTTCCATCCCCTTTGGCTGGCGCCGTTTTGTTGGGGTTCTGACGCTGGTTCATTCGATCACGGTTTTGCCTAAGGCGCTCGCGGTCGATGTAGTCACGCACACTCTCATGGAGAAAGGTGTATGTCTTCTGCTTGTCGCCTTCCCTAGCGCGCTCGAAAAGATCGATGTCGTACTTCAGGCTGGGCGCCCCCCTGATTTGTCTCAGAAACAGATCCCGAAGGGTGGACTCTTCTGGCGGATTGGCCATACCAGCAATGGTAGCGTCCCATCATCTGTTCTTGAAACGTTTGATATCCGCGAGGTTATCTCCTACGCGTTGGACATTGAGAAGGCCCTCCATCCTATAAAGGTGCCCGGCCTCTTCACTGGTCTTGAAGTAGTCATCGAACATCAACAAGATCATTCGGCCACGGACCTGGATTCCCACCTTTGCCTTTTCCTCCTTGTAGTTGAGGATGCGGGTGCCTAAGTCACCCTTGGCACATCTCGTCAGCGCAGCTGCCAACTTTGTGTCTCAGGTGGTGAAAATCCCTGGATTCTGGAGATCCTTTTCGAGCTGGTCACGCTCGGTCCTAACGTCAAACACATCGTTCAACCACAACCATGCGGCATCCGGTTGATCGGAGCAAGACTTGACCTCATCCCTTACCTGATTCTTCCAGTTTCTGTATGTTTCTGGAGTAGGCATGTCGGGAAGTTTGATCGAATCTGCTTCTTTGACGCGTGGTCTTGACGGCTCGCTATTTCTAGCGGCGAATTGCGAAAGGAGGGCAACTATGTCCTCAGTTCCTACTGCGCCGCCGGGTGGTTTCATAGCTCCTCGCGTCGATGGAGGTGGGCTTTGAGCCGGTTCTGTGGGTGAACCTTCAAAGGGGCAACTTGGGCAATGTTGCATTCTCAGGCCTTTGACCCGATGCTACAGGAGGCCCTTCAGCGGCAGATTTGAAAGACTTCTGCGACTGGGTGCTTCCTATGTTGAATCTTTCAGCCGTCCTGCCACCTAATGCGGCTTGAAGGCTGGATGAAGCACTCTGCTTTAGACGCTCAAACTCGCTCATTGGCTGAGTTGGAGGCTTGGCTGCAAGGCCAGCGGGTGCTTCCACGACTGAAGGCGCTTTCGGCTCTACAGGCGCAGCAGCGACGCTGGCAGGTTGCTGCGGTAGATTTTGCGTCATCCTCTTAAGGACGTCACGTTCAGCTTCTAAGTCATCAATCTGGTCCTGAAGTCCCTGATTCTGGGATTCCGCACGGGCGAGCTCAAGGTCATGACGATCCTTCTGCTCCGACAGTTCCTCACTATGTTGATGGCGAAGCTCCTCAAAACCTTTACCGGCATCCTTAACAGTACTTTGCACCAATTCCTGATACTCCTCCATCAAGGTGGTTCGCAATTCTGCGAGTTTCAGGTTGTGCTCATTCAGTGCATTCTTTGATTGCTCGCTAAGCTTGCGATGATGTTCTGCGTTTGCCTCGGTCTTGTAGTCTGCTAGGGCCTTTTGTGCATCTTGCAGTTCGGTCCTAAGCGCTGCGGTTTCAGCTGCTCTTTGGGCAGACTCGTTTCCGAGTGCGTGTGCAGAGGCGGCAGTTTGCTGCTGAAGTTCAGCGGCGACTACACTACGGTACTCGTGAAATTCAGACCTGCACTTTTCGAGCTTACTCTCTCCCTCTTGCACGCGCTGCATTGCATCCTGGCGGAGGTGGTCAACAACTGACTGAAGCATCTCACGGTGTCTCTGCTCCGCCTCCCGCATAACTTGCGAAAGGTTCCCTGCCTGGATCTGCAGGGTGTTGTTCTGGATGAACTGAAAGTACTGCTGAACAGGCATCATCAGCACATCTTCATCAGGCGCAGGGTCGCCCCCGGCGGTTGACGAAGTGGCTGGTACCAAAGCCATTGCACCTAGATCTAGGGGTGTTGGTCCCAATGATCAGTAGCAGAGGCTACGGCTGATAACCTGTATTTTCAGGCTTCAACCACTTATGGGGTAGATAGCCCAACAATAATCAACAAACCGTTAAGCTAGTGACACTCAAGGAACGGGCAGCGAAACCTTTTTACCTCGAGCCTCACATGCTACGATAGCAGGCAGCATGTACGTGTATATGTGTGTGGGTGTTTTACATGGTGTGATTTTACAGTTTGGGGCCCAGCACCGATTGAAATTTCGAACAGGGATTCTCGTCAAAGGATGTCTGCAGGATCTTCCAGCAAAATAACGCCGCCCACCGTTCAAAACTAGGAAATTCAAGAGGGCAAATTCCCACCCAGAGAAATTCTACCCCAGGCACCACCCTTGTCATCTGATCATGTTGTTCCTGCCTGCATGGTATCCAAGAACAGGATGTCGTTGGTCACCACACCTCCCATGGTCCAAAGGCGATTTCCGGCATCAATGACGGACTGCAGGTTTTGGCGCCCTGCAGGATAGTTGGGAGCCGACATCTCGCTCCATACGACCTGGCCATGGCCACGCCCCCTAACTTTCAACCACATGGCCCCACCTGAGGCCCTGAAACTAACCCAGTTCCCTTAAGATTAAAACCACTCCGCGAAACCCCAAAAATGAAGAGATTCCCTACTGAACCATGGCTTCCACTAGGGGGTGATATTAGGGGGGAAGGGATTATCAATCAAGGCTCAAAAAGTGGCAATTCAGAAACCCATCCATTTTGATGGCTTGATCTCATCAATCTCAGCCTTTGTCAGCAGGTGCAGCATGGCACTCAAAGACTGGAACAAAGTTGAACCAACTTGGTCGCCCGAAATCCAGCTTGGCGTGAATGTCTTGAGACCATGGGCAGAGAAAGCAGGAGTCATGGTCAATATTGTGTGGCTCATGGTCATTATAATTCCTAATAGTGGGTATCTGGATCCATGTATATGCTGTAATCCCCCATGAGCCATTGGATGACCATACCCTATAGCAATGGGTATTACAATCCCCATTTTCCATTCGGTGACCACCCCGTGTTCCTGGGTATGAATCACAAACAGTGACCATGGTTCGCATCATCGATTCTGCCTGCTTGGTGTCAAAGACATGCAAATCATCGAGTCTGAAAGTCATGGCTCCTGGTACGACGCAAACGGGCACCTCCATTTGAACCAAAAAAAGCAAACCACCACATTCTGTTTTTTGCATGAATGTCGGACCCGTCTTGCGTCAATTTTCATGACATTCGTCATTTCCATTAGCGACTTGGAATTCTTCCAATCTCCATGAATCATAATCTCTCCGTCTCGTCTCCTCTCCGGTTACAGGGAGTTTCACCCAGCTTAAGGCCACCAAAAATGAATCTGGCAGCGTGTTCCCACACAAGCCTTAATCAACTGATGTTCCCGACCCCGATTTTGTTGGGTTCCCGGAATGACAGTACCGCCGCGTGCAAGTCTTGAGATACGCAGCCAGCTGGAACTCGGGGGTCCTGCACCGAAACCTCCATAAATCCACATTCGATCGAAGGAGTCCATGACCGCTGAGTGGGATGAACGGTTTGGAGGCGCATTGCTGGCAGTGATCAGCTGCCACGTCGGAGAGTCCTCGGTTATGGCAACGGTAGACATGCCACGCTAGACTTGACAGGACAAGTACAAACCCCCATGCGCTGCTTGGATCGCCAAAGGGTCCGGAAATCAGAGGACAACATGGCTGGTCAAAACCTGGCGCCCTTGATGCACTTCCAAAAAATGAACAGAATATTCTTTTTTGGGATGTTCATCCCCCCCGTTTTGGGAATAATTGGTATTGACCCATCCCATGTAGAACACTTTTCCACACCAGATTTGCGGGCCCTTCTTGGCAAATTATGTTCGTAAATTGAATCTCACTTGGCTTTGCGTCGGCTTCGGCTCCCGTATGGGGCAATCCAAATTCCGTGGACACAGATTTGCATCATGGCAATGAGACAACATCGCTCGGCCTCTGTCAAGTTCACCATGTACAAGTCGTTGGCTGGATCGCCTGGAAATCTGGCAATGGTGGTCCAAAACCATGAGACGCAAAAACCTACCAGCCTACCATCGCTGAACATAAACCAAAACAACATGCCCAGGGAAAGCTACAACTAGAGGTGACACTTCCGACTCCCAAACATCGTCGCAAGCACAAGTCGCTATCATTGAGAACCAATCATTAAGAACCCAACGTTCAACTCTCTACGCCCATTGGGCCCATACTGTGCTGTCAATGTGGGAAACAAAAAATGCACAAGTACAATCGACCACTCTAACAAAACAAAATCAATTTAGTTGAAAATTACCGAGCGGGATTCAGGAGCACTTGAATGTGTGTGTGTGTGTGTGAGTCAACCCCTGTTCCAAAGGGCCTAACTTGCTTTTTTACTAGTTTCTATATAAGCAAGAATCAAAGTCAGCAGGGGCACACGGCATCCTTGACCTACCGTGTGCAACGAAGCTACGGTCTTGGATGGGATATCTGGCCTGATCAGCCAGACGTACCTGCAGTGATCACCAAGAGGTTTTATCTTACGGTTGTGATCGCTGTCTTTGACGAAAGGCCTTCAGAAATCATGTGGAAGAAACACGGATTTCTTGTCCGTGGGGACTAACCAATCAAACCGACACTCTGAACCGTCAGATTTATCTGCCTCCTGAATACCGTCTTTCAAGTGTGTGTTTTAATGAACACTATTTCAAACCTTGGCCGGCCACAGAAAACTGATGATTAGCACCATGAACCTTTGGCCATGCCCATCGCAGCCCCATGCCTAAGTTGATGGGCCGCCCACCGAAAATCCACATGACGTCGTTGCTGTCGATGACGGCCGTGTGCCAACGCCGCGCTTCCGGCCCAGGGCCGGCATCGATCAGCAACCAACGTGGGCTCACCTACCGGGCTAGGCAGGGTGACCTCCGAAACAACACACCTGTCGCGTTTGTTCTCCCCAGCATGCCCAGTTAGGAATGTGGCCACCCCCAAATTTCGATGGAAAACCCATACATTCCATTATTTGCGTGGGGGGATGAATTTTCCACTTTTGGGGGGAGGATGACTATGTCCAAAAATCAGTCAAAATGAGCGATAACGCCCAACCGGCCTGCAAGGTGTCCAGCATATAGAGATCATTGACCGAACCTTAGATCAGCTAGCTGGTCATACCAGGGCGCAACAAGTCTTCAGGCAATGCACGAGGGTGTGAAATCGAAACCGCCTCGACATTGAAGAATTTGCCAGAAAAAAATGTATTTTTAACTTTCGCTGAAGGCTTGGCAATATGCCCAAAATGCGGCACCAGATGACCCACGAAAATGGTCATGTGAATTG
Source organism: Symbiodinium kawagutii (assembly GCA_009767595.1). Taxonomy (NCBI): domain Eukaryota; class Dinophyceae; order Suessiales; family Symbiodiniaceae; genus Symbiodinium; species Symbiodinium kawagutii. Next base: position 68,775 of record VSDK01006784.1, on the reverse strand, counting down.
AATTGTGTGCCGCGCAATTGATTATGGGACCCATCTTTTTCATTGCCTTTCGTTCCAAATATTTCCCCAGGGGATGAGGGAACCCTCAAGTTCTTGCCCCCAACATGCAAGGTATTTCATCGGGCAAATGAGCGGCTGGACACCGCTTGCCTATTGGCTTAATAGTTTATACCTCTTGGATGTTGCATATCCAGCCACGCCGAGGGCCCCATGTGGCCCCATGGCCCTGAATCTGCTGCTCAGCGTCGGTACGCTGGATAGCCTCTGCGCACATATTCCTCGTCTCCGGCAAACACCCAGAGTCGGAACTGGCGATCCATCACGGCGGAGTGATCCGTGCGGTTCGGCGCGTCTGCGGCATTGACGAACTGCCACTGGGGATTGGCCTGGCTCACCATTCAGGAACCAAACGCCCCACATTTTCTGCACTAGCTCTTGGAAAAATAATTGTCGCCCCCCCAGCAAGAGGCAAGGGACGGAAAAAACACTCAGTTCCTGTCAAGTTGGGTGTATTTTTGGGGCATCCGAAATGCGGGGCTTCATGATTTGACATCCTGACAAAAAGGTTGCGCGCCTGCCGGGTATCCAAGAAGTGCGTGTCATTCAAATGACCTTGCAAATTCAGCTCTCACACCCAAGGCTGGACATCCAAAACTGGAAATATTATCTGCTAATCTGATACAGCGCCCGTATGTTTTTGTATACATCATTGTGTAATATAAATCCGTGCGTGTGTGTTTGTGTGTGTGAGAGCACCCCCTGTTCCAAAGGGTTTGTTTTTCTGTTGTCACGAACAAATCTACAGCGGGGGATGCCAGGGGATCGAGTAAAGCTGGCATCAACGAGACCTTCACTCTTCCCTGCGATATGCAATCTGGACGCAGATTGCACGTGCCTGCGAGAGATGATCACCGATGTTTTCGCTTTTGGATGCATGAATTGTTTTTTCCTCTTTCCGAACCGCAAGCCGTTTTTCCAGAAGATCACTGCACAACTGTACCAATAAGGGGAATGTCGATCATCCATCATTCTCACCATCATCTGACCATCGCCAATTTGGCTTCAGTGTCCAAAATGGCACCAAACCGTTGGGATTATTCAGTATCAAAACTGGTTGCCTACGACCCTTCGGTCTTTCAAGTGTGTGTTCAGGCCGAGATTCCGTCATGGTCCGGTCGTGATCTGGGGTCTTACCCTGACGAATGAATCGATCCAACTGCATTGTCTTCGGACCTCCAGTAGTGTGACTTACCTGACCAGCAAGGTACCTGGAATGAATTCACCACTGATTCCCTGTTAGGCTATGAGTGGCATTCACTATGGAATCGACTTTGGTCGCCTTACTACACGATTGAACTGACCCTTGAATTTACAATTGATTCTTCATTCTGGGACACCGTCCCACTGATTGGCCCTGGAGGCAAGTTTGCGAAGAGCACCAGTACGATACGCATCCATTCCTGCCGATGCCCTTTCTGAATTCACCATTGAATTTAGTCACGGAATTTGAATCCACCATTGATTTTGTCCAATGACTTCACCATTGAATCTGACCGTTGAATATTTTTATCAACTCAACATGATGCAATAGCGTTTTCAAAAAACTACTTTGCATCCCATGATCCATATTATGGATAGTTTCATTTTCCGTTTTCTCATTTTGTGAACATTGTTCACCGTCCCTTAGGGGCTCTCTTGAGCCATGACCGATCCGAAACCCACGTATCAGATATTCTTCGTGGCTGGAAATTGCGACGCTTCCTCATCCCGCAGCTCTCAATCGAAAGCTGCTCGGAAGGCTTCGGTCACCATGTTACCAGCGGCCAATACCCCACAAGATGTCTCAGGCACAAGTATTAATACAGGTACAACTGGTACTCAATTGGCACTTCTGCCACCTGCTATTTCGACAAGTCAACCAGCGGTACCGGTAACTCCTACAGTATCACAACCTGTGGCAGCTCCACCTGAGCTACCCATCGCAGAAGGAAGACCAGAAGAGATCCGAGTCCATCAGCCCGAAGAGGTTCGACAACCACTGCCCAGATCTTGCAGTGTACAGGTCACCCGTCCACCATTGGAACGATCTCGTAGTCAAAGACCAGGCCGAAGTTGATCACCTTTACGTAGATCAGTAGCAAGACAGGACCCCAACGCTTCTGCACGTCGATCGGAACCTTCGGGTATCATCAATCGAACTCAAGTTGACAAGTCACCAGACCGACATGGATTGCGACCATTACCATCCAGACCATCCCAACCACCACCTGGTATTTGGTCAGATACACCATCAGCTGACGATACAGTACCGACGACTTCAGTATTCCGTCTTGGGCTTATCCAGATTCCTCACCACCGTTCAATGCTTTTGGGACTACTGTCAATCAGACCGAACTTCGCAATCTTATCAAGCAAGGTGAGCAGCCGGATTATCCTATAGATTCAAGCTTTATCAAATATCTAGCCAAGATGTTAGACCAAGTCGACATCAAACCTATTGAAGGCATGTATATTCTCCGACATGATCCAGCAGTGTACAATCAGACGGGGGACATCGAATTTTACTATGTTCTGAAGTTTCAAGCTTGCATGAATGTTCGATGTGGTCGACCCAGTGATTTTGGTCCTCCGGACCCACAAAGGCGTAACCACGCCTGAGGCATTGAGGAGAGACAGCGCGTCAACCTTAATCACGCCACGACCATTGCTGGACTTGAAGGGATTTTACGGATGGGCAAAATTGCCTCGTCTAGACACAACATTGCGGATTCTGGAAGCTTCTTCGCCTCGGGAGCAAAGCACTACAACTGGTCAGAATGGGGCCAGCAAGAAGTAGCAAGAATCTCAGCAGGCAGCTGGCAAGCTGACAAGAACCGCAGTCAGGTGTTGATTCTCGCCGTCGGCTGGGGAACAGCCGAACCGATCACACAAGGTGGAGAGCTTGTGGGAGTTGAGAAAACCCGCCATGGAGGAATTGTTCATCACAGACGAGGCAAGTTATGGATCTGCCATACCGACAGGCACATGATTCAAGGACTCATCTTCAAGTCCACAGCCAAAGATCCGCTGTCACCTCTTTTCTCACGAGCGATGTACAGACCTTCGGCAACAATGATTCGAACATCCGGGTGGCCGCTAGAAAGACAGGGATTGCGCAATCAGTGTAACGAAAGTGGTTTCTCCACCATGCTGACTTAGTCATACAAACTTTCCTTTCCATGTCTCATATTTTCTTTCTCTTGATTGTAGCGCTTGACGTTTTTGCCTGACCATGATTGAAGAAGTTTCACTTGAACATGAGCGAAGAAAGTTTTACTTGAACATGAGCGAAGGAGATTTTGCTTGAACAAGCTTGAGCAAGATGATGACAGTCTTTGACCTCTCATCTTTGATTGTTTTTGCATAGTTCTCTCGTACTCAAGGCCGCAGTTCCACGTAGTTACCTCCCGACTCACCATGGGCTCACCGGAGATGCAACAGTTCTTCCAGAACGTCATCATGGCCATGATCGTTTTGTTGCGATCGTTACAACAACTGCCACCTGTTTACTTGATGGACCATTCAGAGAGTCTTCGTGGATTCCCGGGATTTCCGGTTTTTAACCCCACTGAGTCGAACCACAATGACCCTAACTCTCGTTTTTTAGTAAATTTAGTAGCCAAATAAATTACTAGTTTGATAGTAAATTAAAAACCAAATTTACTATTAAAAGTAAAAGTAATTTAGTAACACAAGTAATTTAGTAACACAAGTAAATTCAATTTAGTAACACAAGTAAATTTAATTCAGTAACACAAGTAATTTTTTTAAGTTATAAGAATGTATTTTTTCTTTGTGTTTTTTCCAAAATTCTACATGTTTTATTTGCGTAAATGCTTACTTGTGGCATATTTGTTTGCAGGGAAAACGACCTATTACATGCGTTGCGCCACTTGGAGACCATGGGCAATTTGATTTTTTTCATCACTACATGCGCATACTTGCTTCTGTCTGTGTTTCATATTACTTGTGGTTTTGCTTCAAGGTTGCTGCATTCATGCATGTAACATGTTTGAAACCTTTTGAAAACTACTTGAGAGCGTTTGTTATTTTGGGATTTTTATTCAGTTTAGTTTTATAATAAATGAGTTTAGATGAAAACCTAGTACTAAAATTTTAGTTGAATTTGAAAAAGACTAAATCTGATGAGAACAAGAAAAACCGCACACAAAATGCAACAAAAGAACACACACTTTAAACTTTAAACATGTAAATTTCGACCACATGAAAATTGCATGTAAAAGGCATATATATATATATATAATGCATAATGCAAATTGCGCATGCGTTTGAACGAAATCTAAAACATGAGAAACATCATCAGTACATCATTCAAGATGGTTTTCTTTGACCATCTTTGTATTTCGTGTTTTCTTTTCTACGAGACGCATCTTGATGGGATGTATCAAGCTCATTTTTGATAGCCGTTGCGCTGATTAACGTGATTGTACAACCATCGATAGCCATGAAAGACACCAAACCTGCTTCATTTTATTGCTGAAAGGTGGCTGTGGTTTTGAGGATGATGATCATGTTTCTGATGAATTATGATCATGATGGTGATGATGAACAGGGTGCCTGATGATGACAATGGAGTGACAGTGATCACAACTGGTCGGACGACCGTTGCTTCCGGGCTGGACTTTGAGCAAATGTTAATGTTTGAATCTGTTTGCCAGTGTAAAAGAAACAATTCCATCACAATGACTGTTTTTATCGCGGAATCGATCAAATAAGCTCAAACTGAACACAAAATATTCACCGTGGCTCACGAACAATACTGCGGTTATTACTGGGCACTTGAAAACTGGTGTGTGGTACAGAAGCCCCTGTCGAACAATTTGGCAGTTGACACAACTGACCATCACTAACCACCAGGTACTTCAAAATCGGTGTTTGATATGTTGTTGCTGTTGTGTTCTACTACAGGCTGCATTGAGACTACATTGATGAAACCGTGCGCTGCGCATGAATTGGGTCTAGGTTCTAATTTTCTATGTTTCCAGCTGTCGATGTTTGGCGGTTTTATTTTTGTTGTTTTGTTGTGTTTGTTGTGTTTGTTGTTGTTGTTGTTGTTGCTGCTGTCTTTCCTTGTGATTAATGTAAATCAACTGAAGGTGTTGATTGCGAAATGTTCAGGCCCTAAATGGGTCAAAATTTGGGATGGCTCCAGTTTCCCACTACTGTACATGGATCCCTGGCGTTTGCCATTTTTTTTTAAAAGTGTAATAACTGCTTTGACCTACTAACGTGTATGAACCTTTGCTGGCTCTTCAAGGTCCCGCGAAGGCGAGGCACTTAATGTGGTATTGGGGCCCGCGGTTCCACACGACTATGCCGTGGCTACCAAGTTGCAGATCGGGACTTATAAGACGGAAACACGCAGCATGGCAAAAACATTCACGGTCATACTGGTTCCACGGAAATTTCCGTTTCAATGCATCCATGGTAAATCGGGTACCTTTTTTCCCATGGGTATCGTTGAACAACGTGATAGGGAATTTATAATCTCAGAAACCGTTCCTTTCCAAAGCCTGTAGCAAATTCGCACTGCGCTGCTCTTTTGCTTCAATGGGATGGACGATTTGCCTCATCCAAGGCTTAGGGATAGGCATATGTGAAACAGGTGGTGATGGGGTAGGACGGTGGGATCGCGAAACAAAAGGTGGACTTCCCACCACGCCCTCCCTGAGCCAATGCAACGTCACTTGAAATCTCACATGCTCGATTTCATTTCTGTCGATGATAATGCCTGGTCATGGTCATGACAAGTGCTTATAATCTCAGAAACCGTTCCTTTCCAAAGCCTGTAGCAAATTCGCACTGCACTGCTCTTTTGCTTCAATGGGATGGACGATTTGCCTCATCCACCCCTTAGCTCTTTCAGCAAATCGTGCAGCAGCTTGCGAGCATTGTTGCTACAGTCTTCGTTTCCATCAGCATTCAGTTGTTTTGTATCACCTCGAGAAGGCGGGTCTGAGATGTTACTGTATGAGGGCACTCTGCAAAACCACATGACAGTCTGTGATTCGGCTTCAGCAGTTGCAAACTTCTTGACACAAGCATCGACCAGTTCATTGTCCGAAGATCCACGGATGAAAGCAAATTTGGCAGCTTCGTTGTCCAGCATTAAAATACATTTATCAGTAACACATTTGAATTGCCAGAGGAAGAAAGCAAGTAGAGCAGCTAAAGTTTCAGCCTCGAAAATTATCTGTTGTTTACGCAGCTCACCCAGTAATTCACGTTCATCAGCATCCAGCTCGAGAGAAAAGAAAGATCTAGTTTGGCAGTCCGGCAAAACCAAAACTCCACCAAGTCCACAAATCCAGTTGTCAGCACCACGTTCGTAGCAAGCATCAGTAAAAATGAGCACTGGCTTGCCTTTGGCCCTGCGAATTACTCTAGGCTTTCCACTCCTCAGCATATCCAGGAAAACTCGTAGGAAAAACTTGTCATTGTCATCCAGTTTCCGTTTCAAACCACAAGCAAATAACGACAGTACTCTAAAACAGACATAGAGTTGTCCATATGCGAATTGCAAGCGGCCACGCAATTTCTGAGCCTGTAGCTTGCCAAGTTGGTCGCAACGCAAAACGTCTTCAAGCTCTGCGCCAATCTCTTCAATTCTCCGCTCAGTATTGGAGACCAGACATCTATCGCTGCCCGGCCCACACATCGTGAAAACAACTCCCAATGCTTCACAGTCATCAGCAAATGGTATACATTTAATCCACAGTCTCGGAACTTGGTTGTTTCGCGAGACTTGGTTGCTTGAACTTCTTGGACGTGTGGCCTGCTGCTGCCAGGTACGCGCGACTTTATGTACAGCGCCCGCTTGCCCTTTGATTTTGTCCATGTCGTCCGAAAGGAGATTATACCGTTGCCATTGGGCAGGTTTACCCCTCATGATCCACGCGTAGGGGTATTTATTTGCCATTCAGCGAATTCTTCCTGAAGCTTTTCTGCCCCCTTTGATTCTTCAGAAGATTCGCCAGAAGAGAGACGCCCGCAGGCAAAAGCGTTGACAGAAACATTCCTTGATACAATCCAGCAGCTTAATTTCCCACGTTGGGGGCGGGGTCAAGTAGACATAGCGCTCGCCAATTCAAATATGGGGCATGTCCAACGCATCAAGTCCAGAGCTACTATCGCGCCCCGCCGTTGCCTTAGCCTCCTTTGCGCGCGGCATTTCTTTGACTGTCAGTCTCGGCACAGCTGCCACAAGCGCGCAGCCCCCACCGTCATCCGGATTTAAAAGGCGTCTCTGCGTTGAAACACTTTTCGCGAGGCCGCCCACACTTGGGTTCCAAGCGAAGGTCCAAAATCGCCCGCGCTACCTGTTTCAAAGCCCGCAGCCACAGCCATCACTTGCAGCAGCTTGCGCCATGTAGCAGTCTTGGTTACACGTTGGGTTGGCTCAGGCCAGCAGAGCTGTCTTGGGCCCAGCATTTGTTTCGTGCAGTTTTGCTTCTCTTTAGCGTTGTTTCTGTCTCTGTGTTCCTTTAGTCTTTACCCTGCTTCTCTCGCTTTCTCTCTTTCTTTTTCTCTGTCCCTCGCTATCTTTTTCTACGCTTCTCTTTTGTTCTTTCTTTCTTTCTCCCTCTGTTTCTCTTAATTTTTCTCGCTTTCTTTCCGGCCCTTTGTCTGTTCTCTTGTGTCATTTGGTTTTCTTGTTCTTCTGTATTCCCTCGTTATTTTTGCGTTTGTCAGCTGATCTGTCCTTTTTTCTTTTTACATGTTTTTTCTTCTCTTCGTTTTTTTGTCGATTCTATCATTCTGCCCGTGCCTTTTGAATATCTGAATGCTCCTCTCCCTCTCTCCTTCTCGTCTCTCCCTCTCTTTCCC
>VSDK01006784.1:46332-58829 GCA_009767595.1 Symbiodinium kawagutii | reverse complement strand
AGAGACGAGAAGGAGAGAGGGAGAGAAGTATTCAGAGATTCAAAAAGCACGGGCAAAATGATAGAATCGACAAGAAAACGAAAAGAAGAAAAAACATGTAAAAAGAAAAAGGACAGATCAGCTGACAAACGCAAAAATAACGAGGGAATACAGAAGAACAAGAAAACCAAATGACACAAGAGAACAGACAAAGGGCCGGGAAGAAAGCGAGAAAAATTAAGAGAAACAGAGGGAGAAAGAAAGAAAGAGAAAAAGAGAAGCATAGAAAAAGATAGCGAGGGACAGAGAAAAAGAAAGAGAGAAAGCGAGAGAAGCAGGGTAAAGACTAAAGGAACACAGAGACAGAAACAACGCTAAAGAGAAGCAAAACTGCACGAAACAAATGCTGGGCCCAAGACAGCTCTGCTGGCCCGAGTCAACCCAACGTGTAACCAAGACTGCTGCTTGGCGCAAGCTGCTGCAAGTGATGGCTGTGGCTGCGGGCTTTGAAACAGGTAGCGCGGGCGATTTTGGACCTTCGCTTGGAACCCAAGTGTGGGCGGCCTCGCGAAAAGTGTTGCACCGCAGCGGCGCCGTTCAATGATGACGGCGCGGGCCGCGCGTGTGTAACAGCAGGGCCGAGGCGGACGATTCAAGGAAATGCCTTGGCCAAAGCAGATGGTGGCTTTGGGCTTGACCTGTTGGGCAAGCCCGGCGTTTGAGTTGGCAGCGCGCTATGTCTACCTGACCCCGCCGCCGACGTCGGAAACTAACCTGCTGGATTTTATCAAAGTATATTTCTGTAAGCGCTTTTGCCTGCTCTCTTCTGGCGAATCTTGCGGCAAACGCGGCTGAAGATCGAAAAGGGGCAGAACGTCATTTATCACGATTTGCGGAAGGATGCGCTAAATGGCAAATGTGGATCATGATGGGCGCATACGCCCAGTGACATTGCGTAGTCAAATTCATGGCGCAAGTACGCAATGAGATTTCACGCGCGCTTGGCAGCAGCAGGCCAGACGGCCAAGAAGTCCAAACAACCAAGTTTCGCGAAACAACCAAGTTCCGAGACTCTGGATTATTTTCGGCCCTCTTCAGCAAAGATCCAACCAGTGAGTTTAAAGAGGAATTCGGCTGTCTGAGAGGTGCTCCGAACTAAACCAGGTTTCGAAAACAGTATATAATCGTCATAGAAATTAGTCCACATCAGTAGTCCGCCACAAACTCCGATCCACCACAATGCTCTTGCAACACGGAGGAAACTGTGGACACTGCGAGTTGCACCGAAAGGAAGAACTTTTGCGCGAAACAGCTTGGACCTGTTCTCTGCTGGGCAAAACACCGATATCACAGAAAAGTTTTTGCCCCTGGCACTCAAAGCAAGTTGTTTGTACGCACTGGAGAGGTCATATGTTCGAGCTTTCAACGCAACATCCGATCCATCATGCAAGCACTCATCAATCCAGACAGCCAACAAAGCAGAGGCAACATCAACTGTATGCAGCACTGGCGATTCAAAGGAAGAAACGCTAGCATTCACACCTGAATACGAAAAGTCGTCAATCAAGCGAATCTTTGCACCTTGACGCAATCCAAATCGCTTCGAGATGGGAATATCACATGGCAGCTGCTCAGCTTCCAGAGGACCCTCCAGCCATCCATTGTCAATCTCCTGCATTGTTTGCTGCCACACTGCAGCATCGATCTCTGCGTCACCTGAAGTCTTTCCAGAATTCATCGCTGCTGAACGTAACAAAGTCGCTTGCTGCTGCAGGTCATCCACAGAAAGAGTAGCAGGAGTAAACTTCTGAGGCAGCATACCTGTTATGGGTACTTCACCTACCAAATCACAGCCGTCAACCAGTTCATCCACTACGCCAGTGTCAGGGAAATGATAAAATTCAAGCATTTCTTTGAAGACCAGAATTCTTTTGCCTTGCGAGCCAGCCCTCACGTCAGGATCTTGTTGCTTTCTCAATTCAGCTTCAGCCTTCACAAGTTCAGTAGCACGCTGAGTCCACTTGACTGCAAATTCATGTCTCTGCTTTGCAATTTGTAAATCCGAAAGGTTTTTGGTACGTCCCACCAATTCATGCAGGATAGGTGGCAAAACTTCTTCAACTGCAAAAGGATGGTTTGCGTTGGCAGCTTTTTGCACGAAATCTTCTGGCTCCCAGGGTATGCCATAGAAACAAGCAAAAGTCACATTTGTAACATCATCCAAAGTGAGCATGTTCCCGTCAACGCCAAAACCAGCACAAGCATGTTTGATATTGTCAAGCGTAACCTCCACATTACTCTCACTCCCCACTGCAAAACGGTGGAGGAGCTTATAATGCTTTGCAAGAGTCAATTGCAAAGGCCAGATAATTTGTTGGTTGTTGTCTTCAAGCACTAGTAGTTTAGTTGCAAACTCTGGCACAAACGAAGGCAATTTTCCACTGTTGCTCTGCACACCTGCTAGCAATTGAGCGCCGACATTAATTGACACAGTTGGTTGAGGCAGGGGTAAATTGTGCATGGTGAATGCAAGAACGAAGGCATCAACAATGGCCTCGCACAACTTCAAAGGATAATGAACTTCCAACGCAGTTGCATAGACACGCTTGGCCCCTCGAGCAACGACACCCCAAGGAGCATGTTTGTGTTTGTTGTCGCAAACCCCAGAAATTGTTTGCACTTGAACGAAGTTAGCTGCTAGCCTCGTCCACTTGGGCCTGGACGATCCATAGAAACATGCCTGATGGTCTTGGTAAGTGAGGAAGGGACCTGACTCCATGTCTTTCCAAGGTGTCACAAGCCAGAATAAACTGCTGCGAGGGTTTTCAACCATGCAAAACTTCTTCAAAATTGTACAAAGATCCATAACTTCAGCAACAAAGTGATACAAAATATTAGCTTGTCCAACTCGAATTGCATCATCGCCAGTCAACGAATCCAAACCGTCAGGCTGCAGGACTGATCTCAAAGGAACAGGTTGGTTAGGGAGGCCAAGGTCTATCTCTCTTGCAAGGGAGCACGTTCCGCATGGAGGTGCTATAAACACTGCAACCACTTCAGGCCTGCGAATCCAACTCAAAATCAAGGACTGAGCATTTTCTTGGGTCACATCCAATTGAACTACATGTGCACGCACATGCTTTGCAACGAACTTATCAATAGCCAGGCTGCTGACATATCCACGCCTTTTAAAGGCTGCTGTCACTCCCGCGGTTCCACTGAAAAGTTCCAGAATTATAGGGATTGAACCTGAAGGCACACCAGGTTCCTGTACGCCATCATCCTGCGATAGTCACTCCTTCGCAGGCATCTCCGCAGCATGTGCCACGTGAAATGCATGGGGCTTGTAACAGTTCAGCTTGAAACAATTGCGCCTGCCGTTTTCACACGATCCACCAGCAGGTGCTTTGTCACAGCCTCGAATGTTCCAATCGAAGCACAAATTGCGCCCCTTTGAATCTCTTCCAACACAGCCAACGAATCCTTCGGGTGCTACTCCAGCTCCTTTTGCAGCACCCTTGCCCTTGCCTTTGCCTTTGCGTCCTTTCGAAGAAGGCCTTGGCCAGGTTTGCCAAGATGGCTGTGTTGCTTCTGCTCGTCGTTCAGGACGGGAAGGAGCTGGTGATGTCGCTGACGGGAGTGGCATCAAATGGAATGCTGTTCCATAATCTGCTAGTGCCTGTTCAAGCATGGCATCCAAAGGCTTCACTCCAGCTGCATCCGGCCGAATCTCCTTTGCATGTTGGCTGCAGTAGACGAAAACTTCACGATCTGCTCTCAGAATTTGCGTGAGGGAAACTGCTTGGAAATGGGGCGGCGGTTCGATGCTTAAGTGGCGCATCAAACGGTCAATGTACCTGCTGTGGGCGTTAAAGCTTATTAAGCCAGCAAATTCATACGCGATGGCTCTTCGTTTGAAGCATTGCATCACCTGAAACGCCGAGGACGTCTGCTCATCCGGCGCAGAGGCAGACTCTTTGATTGACAATGTATTGCTGTCCAGTTTCAGTCGTTTATCCACCTTGCTATGAGTAATTTCACGCTCACGGCTAGTGCATTTAGCCGGCTCAATGTATTTGAGCACCCGTGTGTCAAATTGATGACACGCCTCATCCAGGAGGCTCTGAGCAGGTTCGTACACTCCATCAATGTCGATTCCAGGCAGGTTACGTTTAATGCGATCCAACCTCACTGTCTTTTCTGCAAACGGAATGGGCTTTGGGCTGGAGTGCTCGGACACAGGTGACTCAACTGCAGACCTCATCATCGATGTCAACACGATCTCTGCTTCGAAGCGCAACCTTTTCACAGCAGCTGTGGCACCCAGAGACGGTGCCACTCCATTGTTCACTCTAGTGATCCAGGTGTCAAACTTCGCATCATCTGTCTCCTGTCCAGGTCTGTTAACTGCGAAAGCCAGCTGTCCAAGCGTGGTGAATCCGGCAGCTTTCAAAGCTGCCAACAGGTCATTGGGCACCTTGTATTCAAGTGCCCTGGCATCAAAGTAAGCCGAGCTGTCAACAAGGTTTGACATGTTGAGCCAACTGCGGATGTCTACCAAAAATTTTATGGTGTATTCAACACGCCAACTTCGTGCAAGAGACTCTGGGTGATAACATGAGTCGGCATGGCACACCATCGCAGTGATGTGCAACATATACCTCAAACATGGTTCACCATGTTTTGTGTAGGATTCACCCTACGCTCAGGGCATTCACACCCTTCATCACAGCCTCAGTTCACAGAGGCGGCACCCAGGTCTTTTGGCTCGCAGGCTTCAGACATTGAAGCATCGGCAGCAACGAAAGCCATTCAGCTCTCTTACTCTACTATACTGAGATGTCAAAGGTCGGCCACACCTGAAAGTGACCTTGTTGCGCAAGCAGTGAAGGACCAATGACTTCGTGTTGATGAACCAACCTGAATCGGGAACATGATTGACCGCAACTGTAGTGGGTCCTGTACAATCAGGCTGTTCTTCTTCACTAGATGACTCTTCACATGAACTCTCGCTGGACTCAGAGAGCTCACCACCAGGCTCACCTTCGGGCATTGAAGGAACGTCCGGAATGACTTCAGGGGACGAAAAGATCTCAATCACTCCATCTTGATCTTCCGGCAACTCTGGCTTGATTTTCTCAATGGGCTCGAGGCAATCACTCGGCTGTACGACTTGCAACGTTGGAGTCGAAGGCATTCGAAGGTCAGCATTGTAAAGCGGAGTGGCAGGAACACCCACTGTAGCTTGTTGCGCGCCAAATCCTTGCAAGTTCTCACCAGTGAACATTACCATGCCTGAACGCGTCTTGTCAGGCAGAAAGGCACCTGATCTAATCGCACCAACAACTTGGTCAAAAGATCGTAACACAGGTGAAAGCAAGTCTCGAGAATACAGTGCTTGGGGATTCTTGATGGCGCTTACATGTCTTGCAAATAAAGCTTTTGAATCCTCACTCACTCCAAACTTCGAACACCAGCTTATTGCAGTCGACTTTAAGGAATGGCTCGAAATGCGTCGTCCTGCTGATTTCTCCACACCCAAGACTTCACGCAGAAATGCAGTACCTTCACTGGAGGTCATGTACCGGTGACCATTGTTGCCATCAGCATCAAGCGGTATAGGGAGCATCGGCAAAGGCGCTTCACCAGGATCAGCAAGTCCACATTCATGCCTCAAGTTGATGTAAATCTGCGCCCATGGCTCTTCAACAGCTCCTCTGCATGGAGTCACTATTGGAAGGAGTTTCGACTTGACGTCTGCGCTGCGTGCTCCCTTGTGAGATTTTGCAACCAGTTCGAAATACCAACCATCTTCGTCCACATACATGCCCTGAACGTTGACCATGTCTGACCATCTTGCACGTCCGTACAACAGGTGCAGCAGGTGACCACACACCACACGATCTGCTGTGGGCTGCTCCGGGTCAGCAAGTACTTTATGAAGTTTTGTAACTTCTGCAATGGTCAGAGTATCAGCAGGCTGCCAAGGTCGTTTCCTGCAGTGGAGTTGGGCTGTCAGTCCACGCACTCGTAGACTGTGTTCCACTGAATTGCAGCCTTCGACACCAAGCACGTACCAAGCAAATCTACATGACTCCAAGAAACTTGTTGCTCTTGTAGGGGCAGCGTCGTGAGCTTCAAGCCAACGAATGTAGTCCCAAGCATCGCGTTCTTTGATAGGCAGCCATGTCAGTTTTCCTTGACTCTCACACCAGTCTCTGAATGACTTCAAGGCATAAAAGCGCTTCTGAAGAGTGTTTGCACTTTTCACCGCAAATGATGCATCAATCACTGCACAAGCATAGTTCATGGCATCACCAAAGGGAGCCTCTGCCGCAATCTTCCTGCCCACAGCGCTGCTATCAAGATCGGCGCTGAGCAGTTCCCACCAAGCATTCACAACATCAGCTCTCTTCTTCTTCTTTTCATCGACGAAGTTCAGAGAGTCGGTGTTCTTTACCACTTTCTCAGCGATACTTCCAGAAACCATCTTCGGAGCAAAACGCATGGCCACCGGCTTCACACTATGGTCACCAGCTTCGACATAGAGCTCTACCAGGTTTCGATTTCCGGGATCAATGCTAGGCGGCTCACATCCAGGCAATTTTCCAGTGTTGAAAAACTTTCCCAAGTACCCTTTCTCCCAGGGATAGCGAAACTGTTTCGTGTCAGTGTGACGAATGAGATTATTGCCTTGTGCAACATCCAGAGGATCTCGTATACTAGACGAAGCAGCATTACCATGGTCGGCTCCCAATGAATCATCTACATGATGAAATTCAACCTTGGGTCGCTTCTTTTCTTGTGCAACATCTTCCATCTCGAGAAATTCTGAACCCTCCGAAGGCAGGTCACTAGGCATCCCACGACTGTGCAGCAGCTCATTCAACATTGCAGCACATTCTTGATCAGCATCTACGCCAGAGTCTTCAAAATTTTCCTCGACAGATTCTGCCGAGGCTTCAGGTAGCCCAAACAATCTCCGGCGGTCTTCTGAACGCATAGCCCACCTTTCTCTCATTGTCTTCGGTGGCGATGATTGTAGCAACTATGACACGTGTGTCCCTCACGTCGGGCGCACCTCTCCTCACAGTACAAGCAATGGAAATCGCAGATATAAGGGGACCTCAATCCTGAGCTCGAGTACGATGTGGCTCTTTCACGCCTCACTGTTGGCTCAGGTGGTGGAGCAACACTTGAGCTTTCACCACTAATGAGCCTCGAACTCAAAACGGCCCACACTGCAGAGAGGATCGCCACCAAGGTATGATTGTCCAAGGAATCCCAATTGGTGTCCAGCAAATTACGACTCCCCATGGCAATCGCGAAACAAAAGGTGGACTTCCCACCACGCCCTCCCTGAGCCAATGCAACGTCACTTGAAATCTCACATGCTCGATTTCATTTCTGTCGATGATAATGCCTGGTCATGGTCATGACAAGTGCAAAACCAACCATTACAAACCATAAGGACAATCTCAAAATTGGCGGCTTGTAAAAAGAAAAGCTGCAATTTCGATAATGCGGTGGTTTCTTAAGATAGGGAACGCCCAAAAGCATGGACGGTTTATGACTATATGGTTAATTTATAAACTGGATGATACTTGGGGGCGCCCCTATGGTTTGAGAAAGCTCCATATGCCAAGTTTTGCCCAGAAGTAATGGCGCTACTGGCGAAACGAGGTCAGGTCAATATCCAACTGTGCGTTTCCAGCCATGCTTAATAGCAGCTGAGCACTGGTCGGGGACACTTGGAGTAGTGGTGAAAAGGGACCAATGTTTGGAGGCAACAAAGAAACGACAACCAGCTAGCTATGAAGGCAAGGGTTGGCGATCCATAAAATAGGATTTTCCCATCATACAAGTTTCTCACCAGGAAGTAGTTTGAATTTTTCATCATCAAGCTATTGCCTCGCACACCCAACAGAACCTTTTCTAGCCGTTGAATGCTTCGTAAAAAATTGAAGAATGAATTAATATCCTCCGCGGGGCATATATATGCATTTCATATGCGTTTCATATGCATTTTATATGCATTTTATATGCACTTTTTATGCGCTTTTTTAAAAATGCATACATTTTTGAAGAAAATGTATGCATTATGCATTTCTTTGAAAAATGCATATACGTCAAAAAACTGCAAAAAAAATGCAAAAGAATTGCATATGAAATGCATATGCGATTCCAACACTTTTCAATCAAAAATTGCCTCGGTTCACAAAGCCTGTGTCAGTGTTCATTGTGGATTGTTGCTATCCGATTGCTACTTGCGGTTCCTACTTGTGATTTCTTCTTGTGGTTGATACTTGTGATTTCTTAGTTTTTACATGGACTCTTGATGTCAACTTGTAATTGCTACTTGTGATTCCTACTAGTTACTGCTTCTGGTGGTTGCTAGTTGTGAGTACTACATGCGATAAATCCACCAAAAAACTACTTGAGATTACTACTTGTCATTGTTGCTCGTGATGATTTCTGGTGAGTGAAGCTTGTGATGCTTGTTATATTTACTTGTGATGGTAATTGTGCAAGAATCACGCGCATTTCGAAGACATCAAGTAAATGTGGCAGAATGCGCAAGTAAAGTGGACTGCTCAAGTCAGTTTCAGTTCACGCGTATTCCAAAGCTGAAAATGAATTTGAACAAATGTTCAAGTAAAGTTTAGCGCTCAAGTACTTTTCAGTTCACACGTAATTCTGAAAACTGAAGTACCTCAGAATCTATGCTCTAGTATAGAGTTGCTGGCGCAAGTAAGTTTGCTTGCGCGCGTATTCCAAAACTCAATTGCGGGCCCCTGGAGGGCCAAGGCCGAGCCTTTGAGGGGCAATTTTTCAGCCTAAAACTAGTCGTGCATTTTAGGCTGAAACATGTTTCTCTCCTCGTTCAAGTAACGTTTAATGTTCAAATACTTTTCAATTCACACGTATTCTGAAAGCTGAGGCAACTGAGAATCTATGCTCCCGCAAAGTTGCTGGCGCAAGTAAGTGTGTTGTCACACGTACTCCAAAGCTCAAAATAGATGCGAACAAATGCTCAAATAAAGTTGGCTGCTCAAATAAATTTTATCTCACACGTATTTCGAAAAAATAATAAGTCAATAGTTTTGAATGCTCACGTGCAGATGACTGCCCGAGTAAGTTTCAACGCCTACGTATTTGCAAAACATCAAGGAAATGGCCTTGAATGCTCAAGTACACTTAGCTGCCCAAGCAACAACCAATTCACACGTATTCCAAAGCTGACAATACATGTGAACCAATGCCCACAGAAAATTTTTTAAAGTTTAGTGTTCAAGTAAGTTTCAATTTTTACGTATTTGCGCAACAGCAGTGAAATAGCCTTGCATGGTCATACGCAGTTGACTGCTCAAGTATGATTCAATTCACGCGTATTTCGAAAACATCAAGTAGATGTAAGAATGCTGAAGTAAAGTGGGCTGCTCATGAAAGTTTCAAGTCACAGGTTTTCCAGAGCTAAAAGTAAATCTGAACGAACGCTCAAGTAAAGTTGGCTGCTCAAGTAAGTTTCATTTCACACCTAAAACGACATGCTCAAGTAAAGGCACAGTTGCGCTATCTTGTCCATGTGACTGTTGGTTCAATTGCGCGCGCGCATGCCTCATGTATAACTGAAACTGATTGACTGAAATTCCCTCCGTTTCCAAATGGCGCAAGGCATTTATCGTGCCTCAAGTACTGTGACAGCAAAAGAAATGGCAGCTTCGAGAGTCTTTTTTCCAGCAAACAAGTAAGCCACAAGTAAGCATAAAAGCAAATAGCAACATGTCGAACACTCGCAAAGAAAAAACGTATTTTGTCGCTTTGATTTTTTGTCAACTCAAAAAAATTAACTTGTCAATTCAAAATTGTTTGACAACTGCTTTCACTGCAATGTGCGCTCATCTACTTGAGCAGGCAAAAGTCAACTAAAAGTTTACTTGAGCAAATACTTGCGTTCACAACTGCTTTTGTTGCAATGTGCACTCATCTACTTGAGCAGGAAAAAGTCCGCATTCTTTCATATTTAGCTTTTGTTTTGGGAATACGTATGGGTCGAACCTTTGTTGAGCAGTCCACTTTGCTTGAGCATAGTTTTTCAAATTTAATCACAAGGAAATAAAACAAGAAGTGAAAGAACCATCTCAAGTAACCATGTAGCATTCAACAGATCGCTAGATCATCAAAGGCAATCACAAGTATGGCAATCCGCAACTATAACAATCCACAAGTAGCAATGTACAAGTAAGAATTACAAGCGTAGGAATCACAAGTACAGCAATCCACAAGTAGAGCAATTCACAAGTAGGAATCACACAAGTATAACAATCACAAGTATAGGAAGCACAAGTAGTAATTCGCGTTTAGCGACCCGCAAGTGGCAATTCGCAAGTTGGCCAACTCCATCTGAGTTTGAAATTGTTTGAAATTTGAAATAACATTATAACTAAAACTTACATGATTTTTTTAAAAATGAAAAAAGATGTCTGCTGGCTTGAAAAAACATGAAAAATCAAAAATAACAACAATTACATTATGCACTTTGTATGCGTTTTTTACGCGTTTCTTATGTTGTTAAAAATTAGTTGCGCTACTAAATAAAATTAGTAGCATCAAACTAACTAAAATTCAATAATAAAAATTTGCTACTAAACTAATTTAATAAAAAAAACTAAATTTAATAAAAAACGAGACTTAGGGGATGTACCAGAGTCACCTCACCTCCTTCTCCGGGGCCAGCAGGACCGGCATATCCTGTCCAATCATATGAACAATCCCTCGATTTTCCACGGACTCCGGATGATCTAGAAGCAGAATGTTCAGAAGCTGCATTACTCCCCTCGAGCTCATTTCAGGAACATGACGATGCACCTAATTCGAAAGAGTCCACGAATCCACCGATCCTGATGACAGCTGCGCCAGACGAATTTCGGCTCCACCATCAATTCATTCATCTCCTCGGTCACCTTCGGTCTCCGTTTTTTCAGAACCAGATCCTGGTAATACACCATGGACCACCGCTGATGAAGAACGTCTTTTGGAAATCAAGTCGGACCAAGTCAAAAGATATACAAGTGGTCATATATTGCTAGATTCATGCATCGTACTGAAGATGATGTACGGGCCAAATGGACCGAAATTAAGCCTAAGAAGTCTTGAAAAGATTGCTGCGACTTTTCATCTTACTATCAGTGTGATTGTCAAACGCAACTTGTGTTGTCACTACTTCCGGACTCATCGATTTTGATGGACCTATTTTATGCACTTGCTCAGAGCTTTTTTGCCTCAATCATATTCCGTTTTCCTTTTCCTTTCTCCCGTTGACCAACATGTCCCAATGGTCATCATCATGGAAGGGAACCAAGTGGTCAAGCTGGCAAAAAGATGATTGGGAGGATTCTCATTGGAATGATGGCGATTACCCAGAAGTCGACATTCCCAGCACATGGTCCCAGACAAAGGACCATTATGATTCCAATCCAGAGTATGGATTCCCTTGATGGAAGAAGATTCAACCCACCTCATGGTCCCGTCGCAAAGGACTGATTGGTTGCGACCCATTGACAATCCCCATCGGAAAACCTCCGAATACGCCTTGCGTCCTCTCAGCGCAGGACGGTTCATGGGAATCATCACCACCAGAACCATCAGTGAGTCAGTTTTTGGAGCACAGCTCCTCAAAGCCATTCGAGAACAAGGCATTGACACCGACTCAGTCGCGGAGACACCGGCCCAATTACCATCGAAGCAGGACCAACCGGCCGAACTTATGAAGCCACTTCTCAACCTTCTCGTGGCCGAGATGAAGAAGTTACAGCCCGCCAAACGTGAGAATGCAGCAGTAGCTCAGGTTCAGTCTCTTCAGCAACAGTTGTCGGAGGCCAAGGCTCAACTTGCTCAATTTCAGCAATCTCAGCCCTCCTCCCAATCGAAACGAGGCCCCCCTTCGTTGATGCAGCCCACACCCAAGAAGACGCCCCGCTCTCAACAACTACCCTTGGCTTTCGCCACTCAATCCTCCGGGACCCCCACCCAGAAGCTTCTATTGTGGAACAGAACAGTACTCCTCAAGATGAAGATGAACCCGGCATTCTCTCTTCTCCCCAGCCACCTCCTCCAAGTCAGGAAGAGATCAGCCAATTTACTCCGACTCCGACAGATGATGGACCTAGCAATTGATTGGATATTCAGACTATCCTCAATCCGCAGTCACAACCTCTACAAGACAAACATATTCCTGGATACACTGATCCTACCGTGAAGAAATTTATTGCTACATTCCCGGTTGAAGTTCAGCAGTCCAGTACCAAACTGGTGGAAACCATCCATCAAACCAAGTTGACAAAGGCTCAACTCATTGCCGCAGCCAAGAAGTACGGAGTCAAAGCTGACCTCGCAGGCAAGATGTATCCCAAGACTTTGACGCAATTGATCGCTTTAGGCCCCGCTCTCGTCTCCTGACTCTGTGAGATGTCTTCTCACATGGATCTTCCGACGCAGACAGTGTTTAAAGTGGTAGC
>VSDK01006784.1:19260-46239 GCA_009767595.1 Symbiodinium kawagutii | reverse complement strand
GGCGCCCCGACAATTTTTCAGCGATTGCATTCACCAAGTCCCAGCCATTGACAAATCAGTATGTATTTGGGCATTTGGAGCATTACACCTTTTTATGTTGTTTACATATTATCCTGCTCCTACCTTGCAGACTCGATTAAGGCGAAGACGACTACGGTGGCTACAGGTATCATTGGACACATACACTTATGAACGATTTCAACAACCGAACGCGGTATATTTGAAATCACTATTCACTGATCTGCATTTTCCAGAAACACACCCTCGGTTTTCTCAAGAAGGGCATTCTTATGTTGGTTCTACCTCCATTGGAGCAGCCCGAAGGGACTTCAACAGATCTGCCAAGATCAAACAACTGCAACACCGACAAGCAGTACAGGTGGAACTATCACTTCGTTATTGGGCTGAACGACCATCGTTTGCCAATGTCTCCACCATTGTTGTTCAAACTTTTGACCATTACAATGATGCCTGGACCCAGGAACATTATTTGATATCCAGATGGCAACCTGCACTCAACCATCCTTTTATTTTGCAACATCTTCGTCTCAAAGCTTCAGGGTGGAAGATGCAGGTTCAAACAAAACCAACAAGCGCCAGTTAAACTGGGACCCAGACTGTATCAGCGAATTCGTCGCAGGCTTCGTACGATTCATGCACCGGTGACGAGTGAACAGATTCACGCCTCAGCACACACCGTGGAAGATTTTGTTTGATTTATCCTTGAACACAGCATCAAGTTGCCAGGCTGCTCAATTTATGCGATCTGGAGCACTTCATGAGTGGGCGGTTAATGGCCTTCATCGACTCAGTCAACACATGGCAGAACCTGCCAAATCAAAAGTATGTAGCAGCCTCATCAGCAAAGCTCTGGTTTTCCGTATCTGCACCTTACCACGGAAGAACCTTCCATTGGCTTTACTTTTTTTAAACTCATTCTACATTTCAAGCCAATGTAGGCAAATTGCTCCGGAAGTTTATCATTTTACACAAGGAGCGGGCCATTCCACTTCACCTTCCCACCCATCACATTCGTGAGAAAGCGTTTCCGTCAATCAAAGATGTTCTACACAACCACCGCAGATTTGAAGCTGTTTTTTTGTATCAGTTCCGGAACAACTTCCTTGTATCTGTGAAGAACTTCATTCCAGGATTAGACGCCCTGATCAGTGTACGTTTTCCAGTCATTATGCTGCTACACTTGCTCAATTGCATTTACCATCACACTTGCGCATGTTTCAGGATGCGAACGCGAGTTCCACACACTTCATGGCCAGACATGAGTTTTTTCAACTTTGCGAACGACTGTTTACACAATGGATTAAACACCATGGTATTCCTCGTCGGATGACGTCAGCTTTCCAGTCTTTTTTGCATGATCAATGGACACTTCATGTTGATGAATTGGAACGGAACCCCAGATGCACTTTCCGGACTGTCAAACAGCTGCAGAAACTGCTTCCCAAGCATGCTATCATACATCATGGAGACCATGAGCAACACTGTATCACTGTCTTTTGTCCACGACTCTATTTTCGAGCCGCGTGGAGCACCTGGCAAGATCCAGCATTGCTTCGACAGCTTCGCATCACCCGTTTTCAATCTCAACATGTCATTCAGTCAGCTTTCTCGAAGACACTGCGAACCAGATATTCATGGGGTTTCAGACCCAAAGCCGAGGTTCCATATGCTTATATATCTTCCCAAAGCAGAAGAAACAATTTCAGAAAGGTCGAACACTGATCACTTATTTTCAAAGCTTCCCTGGAACGTTACTGAAAAGTACAGGCCGCGCTATTGACTCCATGCTTCTCCAAACGTATTCTTACCAGACAGGACAACAATCTCTACGGAATATTTGGAGGTCGTTACATCATTATTTCACTACAGTTCCGGCAGATATTTCCCTACATGTGGTGAGTGATGACCTCGTCGGATTCTTCAATTCTGCGCCACAAAGTCGTCTTCTTGAATCAGTTCAGCCCGTCATACACTCTTGGCATGGGGCTTGCTCCATTACAGCGGATACATATTCCACCGGCAACGCTCTCCATACCACTTTCAACGGTAAATTCAGGGGGGGAGCGTACAGACAGAAATCGATTGCATCCACGGACATTCTCGAAATTGTTCGCGCCGGTCTTAGTACACATATCTTTTCCGCGGTTGGCACGAATTGGAAACAGATCCAGGGTGCAGGTATTGGGAGTCAAATCTCACCGTCCTTGAGCAATCTGGCCGTTACTCTCGTTGAAAAAGCTTGGTACGACTCTTTTGAGATCCTTCTGAAAAGCTCCTCTGTGCATTTTCACTTCCCCCGATATGTGGACAATTGCTACGCATTCTTCAACAGCTATTTCAACCAACCTCCTGCTGTCTTGGCTTTCATGGACCTTGACTTTTATCGCCCCCCTGTTGAATTGGAA
The DNA here is from genome assembly GCA_009767595.1 of Symbiodinium kawagutii. Taxonomy (NCBI): domain Eukaryota; class Dinophyceae; order Suessiales; family Symbiodiniaceae; genus Symbiodinium; species Symbiodinium kawagutii. The sequence goes on along the minus strand of VSDK01006784.1, from coordinate 43,813 downwards.
ACCGTGGAGGAGTCGGTATTACTGGGATTTCAGATCAATCCACATGACCGTGCTATTCAGTATGTTCAACCCCAACTGCAGCAGATTCGCGACTGTACATCTGCAGGTTCACTGGATGCTTAGCGGGTTGAAGAGCAGAGCACACCTTATTCGTACTTATTCATTTCCGACTTCCTCCATTCGATCTTCATTAGAACAGCTTTTAACTGTACACCCAGAAAGGCTTCGATCGACACATGTGCCAAAGAGCCATCAATCTTCAGAGTTCTTGAAGAAGAAAATACGCCGATGTTTTCAGGATCATTTCAGTTTACGCCATTGCACAGTTGTACTTGTCATGTTCGGACATGTGATCCTTTTCATCAGTTTCACATGCTGATTCATTGTTTTTCTTTAGCTGTCATTGTTCAAGCTCTGATCTCATCATGCTCTTGCTCATGTCTCGCCGTAAGCGTCAACGTCGCGAACTGGAACCGGTGGATGACGACCACAATACTCACCCGTGGACATTGAGAGCGGCAGCGGACCCACCTCTAGGGTTCACCTATGATTTTGTGGTCATTTCCATCTTAGCCAGTGACCTCATCAGGCATACATGTCCACATATCATGCTCAGTGAGACCTACCATGCTTGGGGTTTTTGCGCCCGCCGTCAACACCTTGACAGCGTCTATGTGGATGATTTCAAGAAACTGGCGTCTCATGGATTGTGGGAGCGATGCTCCCAATGGGTTGGAAGGCAAGCGCTTCGGATGTTCTACCAGCCTCATGCGCTGGAAAGACCACCCAACACCAACATGACCTACTTCCACATCCCATATACCCTTTCAGTTCAAGAAGTCCTGAGAAGATTTCCTCGAAGCCCAATGAATCTCAGTTCGGGTTGGTCGACGCTCCATCTGGGAGACCCGCAGTTTCAACACTACGGATTCAGTACCGCAGACCAACTTCAATACTCACCTGTGTACCGAACCCAAGTGGGCGTCGAGATAGTACATGTCAAATTGTACTCCATTTCTGACCCGAATCGGCCACGAACCCCAGATGACTTTCGCACCAACTGAGGGATCATCAAGCCCAAAGGGCAGGCCGACCGTGAGCAGGTTTTCAAAAAGTGTGAACCGATTGTGGAAGATGTTATTCGAACAAGTAGACCACACGCCGTAATGGCTTCGTGTGTGAGAGCCCCCCCTGTTCCAAAGGGTTTGCCTTTCTATTGCCACGAACAAATCTACAGCAGGGGATGCCAGGGGATCGAATGAAGCTGGCATCAACGAAGACCTTCACTCTTTCCTGCGATATGCAATCTGGACGCAGATTGCAGGTACCTGCGAGAGATGATCACCGATGTTTTCGCTTTTGGATGCATCAATTGTTTTTTCCTCTTTCCGAACTGCAAGCCGTTTTTCCAGAAGATCACTGCGCAGCTGTACCAATAAGGGGAATGTCGATCATCCATCATTCTCACCATCATCTGACCATCGCCAATTTGGCTTCAGTGTCCAAAATGGCACCAAACCGTTGGGATTATTCAGTATCAAAACTGGTTGCCTACGACCCTTCGGTCTTTCAAGTGTGTTTGTGTCTGTGTGTTTGTGTGTGCGTGTGTGTGTGTGTGTGTGTGTTTATGTGTGTGTGCGTGTTTGTGTGTGTGTGTGTTTGTGTGTGTGTGTGTGTGTGTTTGTGTGTGTGTGTTTTTGCGTGTGTGTGTGTGTGTGTGTTTGTGTGTGCGCGCGTGTGTTTTTTTCCACGCTCCTTTTTGTTTATCTGCAAAGGTCGTGTAGGCCATACGCTCAGGCTTCAGAACGGCTTTGGTGGGCAGGCCAATCCTCTTGGAAGAACAAAAAAGATGGAAAATCAAAATGCTCTAGGCACATCTCAAAATCGCTCTAAGTGCTGCATCCCGTGGATCGGTTGTGGTGAGGCTCACTTCGGCCGTCGTTGGAATGGCCGTTGCATCAGCTTTGCACAGCCAGAACAGCACGCTGGCGGAGCTTCGCAAAGGAAACAAGGCCTGTTCAGCCGGTTGCATGCGGTCTGTAAATGCTGCATACATCACCTCAGAATCGGCAGATCGTAGCGCTAAGCTGGAGCGCATGTGACCAGCCTGGTCGTGGCCCAAATGATGAGCGACGGCCACAACAATGATAGTCCACCAGAGCCACCTCCATTCCTTCTGAGTCTAGAAATGGCATCTGAACCGTTCCATTGCAGATGACAGCGCAATCTCTGAGCAAAACGTCGCCTGGTTCATCTTTGTAGTATCGCTCAATGTGAAGAAGAAGCAAGTCAGATTGAGTCACCAGCCCAACAACATGGTCCTCATCCTGGCGCCACATGTCAATGAGAACTTAAAGCATGATCTCTGATGTGTACTCAGGGATTCGAAGGGTGATAGGCATGTGTGAGCTGCTTTGATCAATCACGTCAATGCAAAACTGGTGATCTTGACATTTTTCCCAGCAGAGGCACAGGAGTTGGGACGCTATGCCCAACCAGCCTAAAATGTGCATGGCGAACTCTGCCAAATTCCCTTGAGTTCCAGCCGGCCACTTCTGATGCCAGGTCCTGAAAAGATCCTGCCAACACTGAAGATTTTCAAGATGAATGATATCAGTTGCATGTAAAATGGCTTGGCGAAGTGCAGCGGAAACTCTACCCCAGTCATCACCCGGAGGCACTTTTCAACAAATGAGATCAGCACCCAGGGGGCTCCGGCTTTTCCTTTCCCAGATTAGTCCTTCCCCTTCCCGTGGGCCTTTACCTTCCCATTTGGAGGGGTATTTCCGCTTCCCGTCTAGCCGGCCTTAGGTTTCCCATAAAAGGTTCTGTTGCTTCCCATTTTGGTGGTTCCGTTGCCTGCCAGGATTTCCGTTTCCCGAAAACAGATTTGCGTTTCCCAACCAGAGTCGCTAGAAATTCGGGAAACAATGATCAAGCAAGCGTAGAAATCAAATTTTTCTCTCGAATTTGTATGTCGACATGGCTAAAGATTGCAGCTAACGTCAACGGGCGAAGCTGTCAGAAGGAGCGTTAAAAATAAGTTCAAAAAACGTGTCCCGGTATTGGCAAACAAGTGTAATACTCTCTATAAGACTTGCATCGCTAAAGTGAAACATTGTTCGTTGTTGATTCAGTAAATGTATGTTGATATGTATCGTTGATGGAAAGCTGCAAATCTGGAAGCACAAAAATGGATTTGAAACAAGAGAACTAACTATTCAGAAGGCGCTGTTGCAGCAAGACCTTGGCCACGCGTGTAGCTGAAGCGGTAAACACAGCACGATGCATGCGAGAGTGAGGGCGGGAAACAAAAAAACGGCGACAGGCGGAGAAGCAGAAGACAAGAACAAAGTCAATCGCGACGGACACCGGAAAAAAAGAGAAAAACAAAAACAAACACGAGAAAAAGAGGACGACGACAACAACAACCACAACAACAACAACAACAACAACAACCCCAACAACCATTACAACAACAAAAACCACAACAACCACAGCAACAACCACAACCACAACCACAACCACAACCACAACCACAACCACAACTACAGCATGGAAGCAGGCAATCCACCGAGGAGCCGAGGATTGTCGAGCCAGCCAGGCAAGCACCCAACCGGACAGCGACGCACCAGGGAACCTTACCGGGAAGCCAGAGAGCAAGCAGGAACCAGGCAATCCCCCGAGGAGCCGAGGATTGTCGAGCCAGCCAGGCAAGCACCCAACCGGACAGCGACGCACCAGGGAACCTTACCGGGAAGCCAGAGAGCAAGCAGGAACCAGGCAATCCCCCGAGGAGCCGAGGATTGTCGAGCCAGCCAGGCAAGCACCCAACCGGACAGCGACGCACCAGGGAACCTTACCGGGAAGCCAGAGAGCAAGCAGGAACCAGGCAATCCCCCGAGGAGCCGAGGATTGTCGAGCCAGCCAGGCAAGCACCCAACCGGACAGCGACGCACCAGGGAACCTTACCGGGAAGCCAGAGAGCAAGCAGGAACCAGGCAATCCCCCGAGGAGCCGAGGATTGTCGAGCCAGCCAGGCAAGCACCCAACCGGACAGCGACGCACCAGGGAACCTTACCGGGAAGCCAGAGAGCAAGCAGGAACCAGGCAATCCCCCGAGGAGCCGAGGATTGTCGAGCCAGCCAGGCAAGCACCCAACCGGACAGCGACGCGCCAGGGAACCTAACCGGGAAGCCAGACAGCAAGCAGCATCGCAGGAGGGACTTTCAATCAGCTGCAGCACGCTGGCTCCCCTCCGGGGGCAGCGTCAGTGAATCTGCACGTTTCGTTTGCCTCAGGGGGGAAGCGCTGCGCCCTCCCCCCCGAACCCCCCCTCCAGCTTTTTAACCGCCCTCGCCACGCCACAACCACAACCACAACCACAACCACAACCACACAACCACAACAACAACAACAACAACAACAACAACAACAACAACAACAACAAAAGCACGGAAGCTGGCAACCCACCCGGAAGCCGAGGATTGTCGAGCCAGCCAGGCAAGCACCCAAGATGACAGCGATGCGCCAGGGAACTTGTCGTCGACGTCGTCGTCGTCGTCGTCGGTCTCGTCGTCGTCGTCGTCGTCGTCGTCGTCGCGCTCGGTCGCCCTGCGCTCGTTCCTCGCGCAGGGCTCCTCGCGCGCCTCCTCCTCCTCCTCCTCCTCTCACCCCTCCCACAATCGGTCTTCTTCTGTTGTTCCTCTTCCTGGAGGGCGCTACTTTCTGAACCCGAGCCCCCCTCCGGTTCTCTTTACTTTTACCGCACCACCGCCACCAGCATCACCACCACCCACCACCACAAGACACCGGCACCACCAGCACCACCACCACCACAACAACAACAACAACAACAACAACAACAAACGACCAACGAGAAAAGACTGGGGGAGGACAAGGACAGCAACACCGAGCAACAAAAATCAAATAACAAGAATGCACACGCAGAGAAAACCAGAAGAAACAGTGAACGCCTAGGAGCTGGCAAATTAAGGGCCTCACGCCGCTAAAGCGCAGGTAGCCGACCTGAAGTATCAAAAAACAAAGGTCTAACTGCAAGTGGGGCAGCCGGAGTTTACTAAGTTGGAGGCTGGTGTCTTGATGGTAAGCGCGCAAAACTTGCGCAAGTACTCGGCACGCGACCAACACCATTTGGCCTACAGGATGCCACGGTGATCCACGGGTACATGCTTTTGGGAACGCCACACAGCAGCACCAGATAACAACAGCTCTAGCCTCGTCGATGTCATCCCAGGACTTCATTTCCGCCCAGCTGAACAAAAATAAACCGCGAACCGCGAGAAATATTTGTTTGCATGGCACATGCTGTGCAAATGCGGGTATGCATGTGTTTATGTGTTTAGGTTTTGCTTGGTTTGCAATGTTGTCGCAATTTTTCGACCTGGCATGTTATTGACATTTCCTTGGCATGTTGAGGTTTGCTTCATGCACTTAAGCCATCCAAACGCGGGCGCAAAACTGTGGGGGAAGGGGAACAACCACAGCGGGAAACAAAAAAACCGAGAGCGGGAAAGGGAAAACCACCAGCGGGAAGGAAAAATCCACCTTAGGAAGAGGAAGTACCAAATCGGGAGGGAAAAGTACCACGGGAAGGGTAAGTACCAAAATGGGAAGTGAAAATACCCAACCCCGCGTTGAAGAAACATCTGTTGTGAAGATTGCCCCATCGAAGCGTCACCGCACTCTGCAGTAAGTCTTTCCTGGAGTGCGAAGACAATGGTTCATCAATCAAGGGAATGACTACTTGATTCCCTTGTGGCCTTTCCCCTTGCCCTTCTGAGACCCCGATTGGAGCACCCGCTGGAGCTGCGCAACCATCGGACTGACAACCAGGTTGTAGACTTTCATGTTGACCGCAATGGTCTGCCAGATCGCTGAACCTGCCAGTTGCTCCATGAGGTGGAAGAAGTCGCTGTAGCGATGGCACACCTGAAGGCGCCATGGAATGACACTCCCCTGAGATCGAGGCGCTAGACTGCAGAATCTCATCACAGCGCCCTCGGTCTGAAGCTGTTCCTGGAAGGCTGCGAGCAGCTGTTTCATTTTGGCCACGGTCACTGGCTGACGGGAGTCGTCCGTCACAAGCTTCGATTGCTTGTGGCACCACCGTTGGTACGGCCAGCTCATATCCTCTATGATGAGCCCTTTTTGTTTCGTGTGTTGGATCAAAGCATCCGTGGGAGGCTTGGTCAAAATGTGCTCCACTGTCTTCTGGAGGTGAGTGGCTAGGGTGGACAAGAGGTGGGTCCTCAAGGTCAAGAACTTGGGGGGGCTTCTCCTGTTTCCACTCCTGCGCCGCTTTGATTGAGGAGGTGGCCCAGACTGCCTTGCTCGTCTCTGGCGAAGTAACAGGCAATCCTGTCCGCGATCCATCTGAATGTCGCGGTCGTGGGTTAGCAAGATACGGTACATCTGGGAGAGGAGGGGCATGAGGTGCTGCTGTGGAGCAGCCTCCTGTCCTCGGCCCTTGTATCTTTTGCGATACAGGTCCTCCTCCGCTTCTTCTTCGTCTCTTCGATGTTTGAGAGGAAAGCCCAGATTCCCGAATGATTCAAACAGCTGAGTCGACTCCAGCTCCATCAGATCCAGCCCCGGTTGCCCCGACAGTCCCCACATGAGCGCCAGAGATCAAAAGGCGAACCATCTGGGCAGCAACTGGGCATGAATGCTCATGTGAACCCCAAAATGTCTCTCGGGCAGCAGGATCACTCAGTTCAGCAGCTTCATGGTCAAATGCAATGTGACATGCATGGCACAAATGGGCTTGTGTTCGATGAAGAAAGAAGATCTTCATGATCTGAGACATGAAGTGAGCTGATCCGGGAATGAGAAGTTGGCGTCGGTCCTTCAGGTGCCAGCTGAGCATCTGAGGATGAGAGGCGGCCCCGCAGACCAAGCATCTAGTCCTCAGAACTTCAAGGAGTTGAGCATCTGTCCAAAGAAGGGTGAAATTGCGATCCAGCATGCAGGCAATCAATCGTCGACGCTCAGGAATGCTTTCATGAATCCAGCCCAGCCTCTGTTGATCGAAGTGAAGGGGCACAAATGGAATGACCTTCAATCTGAATGCAAGCATGGAAAGCTGAATGAACGGAGCGCAGATGTGTTCTGGGGTATCCACGTCAATCGCTGGGGCGCAAAGGCAGCCACATGATTGATAGAGATCCAAGAACACGCGAACGCCAGATAGAGCACGATAGATCTGTATGTTCAGCCATCAAGTGATTGACCAAGTCCCCAGCCCGTTGATATGTGGCTCCACATTGTTGCCAGATCACAGTGAGATCATGAATCATCTGAAGGTCCTGAAACAAATCGTGAAGAGTGCCACGTTGAATTGCATCTTGAATGAAGTCCGGCACTGGGGTCAAAGTCCCTGCGCGATCAGGGCGATAAGATTGACATCTACCTCTGATGATGCCCTTCCATGCCAGTAAAGCTATGATGGCAGTGAGGGAGAGCATTGGGGAGTTCCAGCAATGGCATCATTCGAACTGTTCCAAACCAATGGTGTAAGTTTGCGCTCCTTTGCAGCGCGCTCGTAAAGATCAGGCAGCGAAGAGAAGGAGAGCAGGCATACCTCACATTGTAGCGTGCGTGGCCATACATTGTCGATGCGATCATTCATCTGAGCCCCCAAGCCACTAGCCAACAGCACAGCAGCTTGAAGAAGCACCGGGCAGAAGCGCGTGGCGTCGGCCAGAAAAGCCACAAGGTGAGCTCAAGCCAACATGCATTTGAGAGGCCTTGTAGATGACTAGGGGCATCATGGGCGCATGTTCTTGTCCAAGGTGTTGACGCAGCTGCAGTACTCTACCACACCAGTCGCCACAGAGAATACACTTTTCAATGATTTCAGCACAGAAGTCAGTCTGGGCACGAATTTGAGGGCCATCACCAGCAATCACTGCCTCAAGAAACCGTGCGACCCCTGGACGTGATTCAATCTGGCGTAGTAACTCAGAAGTCAGGGGACGCGTGTCATCAAAGGCTGGAAGTTGAACCCGAAGATTCATGGGCGCCTGGCAACATTGTCGTTGCAAGTGCACTCGAAGAGATCTCCAGCTCTGAAATTCAACTCCGCAATGCGTGCATGTTGGTAACCCCGCCTTCGTGGATGTAGTCATCTTTGCATCTGAGGTCTTCATCACAGTATAGTTGTGGATGTGTGTGTAGCGCCGACGCAAGTTCGATAGACCAATGCAGCGAACACCACAAAACATGCAGAAACGGTCCTCAATCCTAGATGTAGAAGTCGTGGAAGAAGGAGCCTCAAAGGGAGAACTGCGCCACAAGGACAAAACCGCAAAGATGGGCGAGAGATCCACTGATCGTACAAGGGAATCGTGCGAGCTCTGTCTCTGAGTCTGTGACTGGTCCAGGTTCAGGGCTGCTTGCCACAGCAGTTCAATTGGATGCGGAAGAGTGCTAGAATGAAGAATGTGTGGGTTGCTATCATGCGTGTATAGAAGGCATGGTTGTTCAACAACCTGCGATAGTGACCCGTGAGGATGTCAACCAAACGCTGGACATGTGTCTGCTCGAGGCCAATGTGAAAAAGACCATAAAGCAAAGTGGGAAGAACGCACTGTCGCCACACATGGAACTCCAGTTTCAGATAAGCCAGAAGAGAAGACGTCGGAAGGGATGTCTGGCGATCCGCTCTGAGATGTCAGGCATGTTGTTCGAATCCATCATAGCCTAGCTTCACGCCAAGATAAACTGCATGTCGCACCACTGGAATCTGCACACTGCTTTGAGACAGAGGAATCAATAGCGTTTTCTGTTTTCCACGCGAACGCAGGCGTCGTGCTTGAAAGTGGCGAGCGCGAACGCCACGAAGCAATAAAATGGCCTGGGACTTGTCTGTGTTGACTGGAAGTCGCCATTCGCTCAACAGTTGAATCAAATGCCCAATGTTGGTCACCCACAGCCACAATTGGAATTCAGCAAGGGTGGTGAAATGACACGAAGCGTATATGTCATCTGCGAAGGATCTCACATGGTCAAGCGCCCATTGTCTGCCAGTCTTGCGAGATAAGTCCTTCATCAAAAACCAGGTGTAGAAAAGCCACAAGGTTGGGGCAAGAACACATCCTTGTCTGACTCCACTCCCGATGTCAACAGCTAATAAATGCCTGATTCAACCCACGCGATCAAATCTTGGCTAAGATCTAGAAAAAGTTGACAGCCACCAAAAATCGGAGGAATGTCAAGTTTACTGGCTTTGCGATGAATAGGAAAAGGAAACTGCGCAGCTAGGTTTCTAACCATTCGACAGCGTTGCGCAGCATGATGAACGCAACCACCAGTATTCCTACCTGCATGTAGGCATATTGTGGCCAACTTCGGGCCAGCGAATCTGTGGCTTCCACCAAGGCTTTGTTGATCAGACGAAGAACACATTTGCCTAGTGGCTCAAGAAGGCAAATGGGCCTGAGATTTTCAAATTTGGAAAAACTTTTGTGTGGTTTTAGCAAAAAACAAAGCCATCCCGCGCGCCAATGCCATGGAACAAATGGTGGACTAGCGTGCCACCAGTCCTCAAGCTGTTGATAAAGAATCTCAGATATGAGGGAACTGCGTTGTTTCCAAATGGGTCCGGGGATAAATCCGGGAGCCACAGCTTTGGTAGCAGGCATCAAGGCAATTTCACGCGTCAAGGCATCACGGGTGAAAGGAACCCGACTTCCTGAGGCTGGAAAATCAAAGGTGGATGGCCCAGCCCAAAAAATAGCAACATGGGCTCTTATGGTGGCAAACCCTTCCTGTGAGCTGAGAATCTGTCCCTGGGTCCCTCGAAGCTGAATGCGTTTGCGAGGTTGTCTCGGACAATGCCTATATTGATGATGCGATACAAAGAATACGTGTCATGATGGCAATGTGCTTGTGTGACCTCTTGAAGCATGGTATTGAGTCTCTGCTGTTTCATCTGTGTGGCATAGCGTGTACACTTGCGATCAATGACATGAAAGGCACTCAAATGATACCAGGCATGAAAGCATGCGCGTAAAGCGGTGTGCTCAAAGGAGAAAGCAAGTCTTCTGTGATACCACTTCGTGGCAACCAAACTGGGAAACTGACCGTCAGTTTTCATCGACGAGTTCATGAGCGGAGAGATGACGGACCACAAGCCTTGATGAAGCTTCTGCACGTCAAGAGGCTGACCCGGTGTCAAACAAGTCCTCAAGGAGTTCGGAACCTGAGCGGCAAATTCTTACCAGTCATCGGTCTGCATCCTCCACTTGAAGCGCAAGAGATGTCACTGTGCGCGCCAGTGCAAGTCAATTGCTTCCGCTGGGAAAGAACAGATGGTTTCCGTGGGATGGAAGCAAGTATTGGAGTATGACCATACCCAGTTGTATGCAAGAAATCAGCCATAGGTAAATATGTAACCTGTTAGTTTCGATTGACCATCTGTTGACGATAAACGTGCCAGAATGAAATCAATACGAGCTGAAAATCGAGCACGTCGAAATGTGGGACCGCTAGCGGGAAACCATGTGTTGAGAGCACAAAGATCATGTGAGCGAAGAAGCTGCGAAAATGTGTCATGGTCCGAGCGCTGCATCCCAGTACGTGAGGTACCTCATCCAGAAAGGCGGAGAATCCGCAATGCAAGGACCGTTTCGGCAGAAAACAATTGAAATCACCCATGATGACTAGTTGATTTCGCCGGGGTATCGTCTGTATGGTTGCATCCAGTTGGTGCCAAAATTCTTGACGTTGATTGATGGACGCTGCATCCCTGCCCAAGATGGGATTGTAAACGCCTAGCACATCTGTAGCCTGTGTACCATGATGAAGGCGTACATGGAGGAGGTGGCCGTTCACAACTTCAGTCCAGGAAATGCGATTCGTGGAACAAAGAGAGGCCTTCACCAAAAGCAAGAATCCACCCGTGCGTTTGCGTGAAGAGGAACTGTGAACATCATCACCCCCTTAGGGGGGGTGGGAGGTGCCCAAATGCAATTTACATTTTAGTAGGTTCAGAAGTGTGTGACTGTCATCAAATGCTTAATTTGGGTGATCCAGCCAACAAAGATTACAAAATACAAGATGGAGAGCCCCAAAAAAGAAATGTAATATTACATTTTGCACGTTCCCCCCCTCCCTCAACACCTCAAAATGTAATTTTACAATAATCAGAATTCTTGTAAAACCCTGAAAATGTAAAATTACATTTTCATTTTCTACAATAGTATTATCATGGAATTAAAATGATACTAAAGCCAAATAATTACATAATGTAATGAAACATGTATCAACTACAAATCAACTACACAATGACTACGGGATAATTACCTATATCATTATCAAATCATGATCATGTCACCATCATGTCACCTACATATCAACATAACATCAACATCATACCAACTATATTTATGATACATGTAACTTACATGTAATATACATGATATAAACATGTATGTATCATGTATGTTGGGGGTACGACCTGAGCCAACTCAACACTTCAATCTTTACACTTCAACACTTGGAAAGCCAAGCGTTAAATCTTTACACTTCAATCTTTACACTTCAACTCTCGTTATTACCTCTTGAATACACATGAGCACATGTGTAGTACACATGAATACACCCACACATACCACGTATAGGGTAGCAACGCATGGTGGAACACAAGGTTTTGAAGCCTCCTTGTTGCCATTTTACATTTTTGTGATTTCAGCTTCAATTTTGATGCTTTGTGAGGGCAGCCTAAAAAGCATTTTACACGCATTAATTCTTAAACAACAGTGGGCAGGGTAACAATGAATGGTAAAACCCAGGGTTTCGAAACCCCGTTGGTGTTTTTAAGGCGTTCTTTCTGGTAGCATCATGGTGGCAAAAACATTGCTAAAACATGCAAAAGCAAAAGATTTTGAAACCTTATTGTTGCCATTTTACATTGTTGATGATTTTCATTTTAATTTTGATGTTTAGTGAGGGCTCCTTAAGAAGCATGAATTGAAAAACAACAGCGGGCAGGGTAACAACGCACGGTAAAACACACGGTTTGGAAGCCCCTTTCGTGCTTTTAAGTTTTTTAATCTTCATTTTTGGTGGTAGCAGCGCATGCTAAACTATTGCTAAGTATCAATGCTTTGAAGCTTCCTTGGTGCCATTTTACATGTGTATGATTTAGTAAATGGCTTTAATTGTAAAACTTCCCTGGGAAGGGTAGCAACTCATGGTAAAACAAATGGGTTTCAAGCCTCCCTGGTGTCTCTTTACATCTTCATGTTAAAATTCGATGGTGTGCGGGGGCTGGCCCAAAGTTATTGGTTTAAGAATTCTTTAAGAACGTGTTGAGAATTTTTATCATCATCAAATCAGCTGACTAAATTCATCTTGATTTCATTTTGTATTCTGATGGATTTCTGTTGGTAGTTATTTAATCCTCATCATCCTCAAACCCTGCGAGGGAACCCGCACGGAACCTGGACGGAACCCGCACGGAATCCGTACGGAACCCGTACCGAACCCGTACGGAACCCGTACGGAATCCGTACGGAACCCGTACGGAATCCGTACGGAATCTGTACGGAATCCTCCACATGTGGAGGGGGGGTCTTTACATTAACCTTCCCCGCCCCCCTCACACAGCCAAGTAAGCCTATCTTGAAGAGAGATGGTAGGCGCTTAAAATGTATTTTGCATTTTTGACCCCGTGGGGGGGGTCTGGGCGCCTAAGGGGGTGATGACACTGTGAACCAATGTCCAGCCCACCCGAGTCCATTCACTGCTGAAAGACCACTTTGTCTCAGAATCAAAAACAAGTCCACTGCATGGTGTTTCAACCAACGCAATATCTCATCCAGTTTGACAGAGGAAAGGCCTCCTGCATTCCAAGCAGCAACTTTCAGGCGAGAAGAGGTGGAGGTGGCCGTGTTGGTTGACATCTGTTTGCTAGAGTCCTGCTGTTTACCCTGTACAAAGGCAGGTGGAACATCTTGGGGCCATAGAACTCGCCCTTTTTATGCCATGCATAACCATGCTCCAGGGTACGCTGACGAGCTCGGGAAAAAACTTCTTTTGAAAAGTTTGGGAGAGGATTGGGTGAATCTTGGACCGAGGTCCACTGGTGGCCTGTTGTCATGTTCGTTGATGCCAGAACCCATGGTAGGAACCAGCACTCCACAGACCCCCATGGCTAAGTCAGAACCCTCACTTCCAGATCCGGTCAACACGATAGCCAGCCAAACGAAAAGGCCAAGCAACGTTGTGGAACGTGATCTGCTCGGAGTTGGGACCGAGTGGTGGCCCGTCAAGATGGAAGCTGTAATATCTGAGGCAATGTTGATCTCTGTACGCACACCACGAGGAATAAATCCTGCAAATGGCACCCAGTATCGTTTGTACCAGTAGTCAAGAAGGAATATACACAGAAGACCCCTTCAGGTGAATCCTTATTTGTAAATATCTGCTGAATAATCTGTATATATAGAATTGAAGGACAGGACACAGCCAGGCAGAGTTTTACGAGGGAGCTGAGCTGACCCCTCGAAAGGACTAGAAACAACCGCTGAGAAACTGCTGTGCCAAGCCGGCGCAAGATGCCAGGAGAATCCACCCCAATACCACGGCCAGGCTGAGTTGAACGAGGGGGCCTACTCCTCGAGAGTCACCAAGCACTGAGTTCACTCCCAATGGTTGCAATATTGTACCAGCGAAATCAAAAAATGAGCGACCCCACAAAAGAAGTCTAACTACCCGTCATTCAACTACGTGGAACTCCGAGATCGACTCAAAACTATGCAGGCTCGAGCTCTTCACATTGCGCCCTTTATGCAGACTCTCAACCTGCTGCCAGACGATTGTCCTCAAATCCGCACTCTTGTCGGTTGGCTCGAACAACGCATCACCAGAGATTTACCACCAGGCACCGAGATCCCCTTTGATGAGACATTGATCCGCGTGGCCAAGATCTTCGTTGCTTCGAAGTTTCCCTACGGACGACGCATTTCCCACTTCACATTTCTTCGCCACCGTCACTACAACATTTGGACCATCCACCTTCACAACATGCCCATCAACCCACGCAGATCCGTTGGCTCGGCCAGCCAAAACAACTACAGATATTGCCACGCAACTTCCACTGAAGGACTCTTCGGCATTTTGAACCTGGGATTGGCGCTTCCAACAGCGGTGGAAACGATTTTCGACTCGCATCAATTCAACCCTCGGCCTTGTCAGATCAACGGCTTCTTCGCCAGTGGAGCTCACAGCCATCATTGCAACCCACAAGATGATCCCAATCATATTCACAAGATCGTTGGTCTTCTTCAAAGCGGCAAAAACCACCATGATGTCATCGTCTCCGGAACTCAGTGGGCTAATCATCAAGTCAGCCAAGGTGGTGGAACCTGGGAGGAACAACGCTCGGCCAACTTCTGCGGCGCCGTCCACAATCAACGAGAAAAACGATGGTGCTTCCATGAACCTACAGCAGCCCGGACCATTGTACTTATGCCAGTTGCATACTCCCATCGACACCCCATCGGCACCTTCGACCGGCCACGCACCACCCACTGAACTACCTGATCTACCTACGGATGGTATCACTTTTGGGCCAGTCACTTCAGGCTAGAAGCTTTCTACATTCTTCTACATCGCGCAGGTTGTCAATCCAACATAGCCGATTGTTTCACCTCGTGATCTCACCGCTTCCTCAGGTCTATGAAAAATTGCACTTCAACTCCATTGCATCTCAGCAATTGCACAATCGATCAGCTGAACAGTCACCACCAAACCGATGACCATAACCTCATCCAGATACTTCCATGTTATGTCTATTTTTCCAGTTTCTAATTTTCTAATTGTCCAGTTTCTAGTTTCCAGGTCCACAGATTTCCCTTCACTTGCACCCATTCAGACACAGAATCAGTATTCTCTATTAATCCAACATCCATCATGTCACTTTCACTTTACATTCCTGACCCTCAGCCAGCTGATAGTTGTCACCAATCCCTTTTCAGCATGAACGTTCCCATTGTGATCGATGCCGACAACGCGCCGGACTTTAAGACCGTACTACGACATCAAGTCGCAGATGACCTTCTCGCAGAACTTCAGCAGGCAAAGCAGCTGGTCAATCAGGCCCAAGAACGTATCTTGAAAGCGTCAGAACTGATCAACACCTTCTACATTCAAGCTCAACATGACATCCAACCACCAGCACCTGATGAGCTTCCTTCAACTTTGTTTTCCCTTGCGGCACCTACCCCACCTCCACCGTACACACCACCTTCAGACGTACATCACGAACAACGCCCATTTGATCAACCAGCTCCTGCTCAGGGTGGTAGACTACCCAAAAAACGCCAACGCCGCCAAGATCCACCTGAAGATGAACCTTCCGACGCCGACTGGACTGAGACTGAGCTCCAAACCTTGAAGGACATCAAAGAGAGGAGTGTCATCTCTCAGAAACTTGGTCATTCGATTACTTCGCGCAAAGCCCAATGGCAGACTCTCAAAACCAGGCCCGCAACACCACCAGATACAGCTGCCAAGTCGGAGACCTCAACAACCAACCCACCACCAGCACGCACATCGGCACCATCAGCCAAACCGTCATCGGCACCTTCAGCTCGTCTCGGTGGACCAGAGTGAACAGATTTTCAAGGACCCCATGCCAAATGACAACATACACGCTACTCTTCCGACCCAGCTAAAAACAGAACCGAGCTGCTTCAGTTTGCACCCCACCATTACAAGTGTCCATTCGTGTCATTCCACATTTCAGATACTGCACCCAGAGTTTGTTCCTAATCCCATACAATGATTTATCCCAGCCGTCATGCACATGCTCAGTGTATGGGCTACAAGTCAATCTCATTTCATCCGCGTTCAGCTTCTCCATCATGGCTTGGCGTCATCCGAACTCCCATCGCCATCACTGGAGACCTTTTGGTCGGGACCACGCTACCAGCTCCCATCACGACACTTCTTCCTCGCACAACGATTGGCAAGATTGGACCTCATGGACCGACGACGACCAGTACTACAATACAACCTGGAGCACACCGGCGCCGTCGACAC
This sequence comes from Symbiodinium kawagutii, assembly GCA_009767595.1. Taxonomy (NCBI): domain Eukaryota; class Dinophyceae; order Suessiales; family Symbiodiniaceae; genus Symbiodinium; species Symbiodinium kawagutii. Next base: position 27,742 of record VSDK01006784.1, on the reverse strand, counting down.
CACCACCACCCCCTAAGTCTCGAAATGACCTAAATTTAGGTATTTTGAGAATTTAGTAATTTTGATGAATTTAGGTAAAAAATTTACGTAAATTGCTTGGTTTTCTAAATTTGATGCACTTTTAAAAGTGCATCAAAAGTGCACCAAAAGTGCATCACACCATTTTCAAAGTGCATCAAAAGTGCATCAAAAGTGCATCATACCATTTTCAAAATGCATCAAAACTGCATCACAATATTTGTAGTATTGCAACAAAAATGCATCAATTTATTTGTAGAAAATTAGCCAAAACGCACCAATATATTGTTCACAAATGAAAAAAATAAGTCTGAAATGATTCCCGCAGAAAAAAACTAATCATTCTCAAGAAAGTCTCAAGTAAAAAGCCTCATCAGTCTCAAGTAAATTCCATGTGAAAAAAACTTGTCAATTTCAAGTAAATCCCAAGTAAAGGCAGCGCAGCTCAAGTAAATTTCTTGGTTGACTTGAAGGTGTTTTGTTTTCATTGTTGAATTTATTTGATGTCTGATTCATTGCTGGTCAACATTCTTCAAATAATATACACAGATTCAAATAAATCTTGCCTCAGTACAAAACAATTTCTGTGGTCTGGCCACAATGTCTCCAAATGTTTGACTGTCCAAATTATCAATTGTTTTCTAAATGGTTTGGTGTAAATGTATTTCAAAATGAATGGTGGCCTGCGCTCAAGTAAAGAAGTCTTGGCCTTTTTTTTCCACCCCTCGCTGCTCTTTCTCAGCAGAACCACTTCTCCACCAGGTGGTCCACACCAGTCTGGTTGTACAGCATTGCGCTCAGCTCTGAAACCAGGATTGTCTCAGTCCTTTGGCCAGGCTCTGTATAATCTCTGTACATCACCCGGTTTCCATTGCAGTCCCTTTCACATCTCCACTTCGTCCTGGAGCCTTCAGGGTGCCAAGTAGGCACTGGGTACCTGAGAGTGAGGCAGAGTTGGAAATTCAACACTGTTCAGATTTCACATTTTTTTTTACAAATTGTTCCAAGGTGCAGCTGTCTTGTACCATCACTGAAGTAAAGAGCCAGCTTGGTCTCATCGTTCACTTCGGTGAAAGCCCAGTCATGAATGACTGCCATGGAGGCAGCAGGGATCCAAGGAGGTACACTACCAAATGGTCACGGTTTGGGCCTTTGTCAAGCTGCCATGAAAAAATGACATTTCAATGACTTGCTGAAACTCAAGTACACCAACATGTGCACAAGTAAGGCTTGTGGTGTGACACTTCACTGGGACTGGCTGGCGAAAATGTAAATCCTTAAAGCTTTGATACTTGACAAATTTGAATATGTACCAATGCCACAAAGTATGTTCATGGCAAGGGCTGTTGACACAGTACGCAATGTTTGACTCTTCCTGCCAGCAGATCAGCACAGGTAAATTTGGAAGGTGGCTGCCATCTGGTTTTGCTCAAAAACTTTGCTGCAGCAAGGAAAATTTCTGAATCACCAGTAAAGAGTCTGCCAAAAGTTTATAAGTCTGGATTTCCAATGAAGCAATGATAGACTGCAAAAATACCTGGTCCAAGGAAATAATATACAAGGAAACCATTTTCCTGGAGACCATAAATGAAAGGACAAACAATGTTGTCATTTCAAAAGTAAATTTCTCAAGTAAATGTTGCAAATGCTCAGGGTTTCTTTTTTTCCAAGGAAGCCATTGCAGAAGGTGTGGCGCAACATGCAGCCTTCATCCATCCTGCAGAGAAAACTCAAACTCAGCAAGTCCAGCGCTTCAAGTGCTTCTCTTTGCTCGGTAAGTCAGCTGTGCTTGAACAGCAGCTAGCTGTTCTTCCATCTGTTGGATGGACTGCGCAGAGCCTTTCATGATTTCATCGTACTTCAGCACCGTGATATCAGAGCCATTGGGGAGCTCCTGATGCAGGGATTTAAAAAAAATTATTCCAGTCCTATCCAACTTGTTCAAAAACAAACAAACAAGCAAGTGAGTCCTTCCAATTGTAGATGTGTTCGAGCTGCTGCTTGGCTGACTGGCCTTCTTGGACCAGTGCTTTCCTGAAGAAGCATGAAATCTCAAGTCAAAGAAATTAAGCAAAAAAATGCTGAGTTCATGTTTGACACATCTCATGTGAAAGTCTGTCAAATGTTTTTTGATAACCCATTACCTGGGCCCCCACTTTGTCTGGTGAACTTCTCAAGTAAAGCCTGAAGTCGTTCAAACAAAACATTTTATACTAAAAATAGGACAAGCTTCATTCCTGCTCATTCTTTTTTCCTCGGACCACTTGGTGCTCTGCCTGGGACCAAGTGTACTGGACAGCACCTGACTTCGTTTTCACTTCCCTGATCGTACCATCTTCCAAGCAGCTAGCAAACATTTCCGGTGACAAATTGAATTTGCCCATCAGCAAAACTTTGGGGAGGCTTTTCTCCTTCTCCTTGGACTTAGTGTCGTTGTACGTAGTCTCCAATTTCTTGAAAATTGGCTTGTTCAAAGTCAAAATCAGTTTTCCATGGTCATCATGAGAAATGGCCTGGTTCACCAATTGTCTCTGTCTTTGAACCCTTCCTGGGCCCATGCTCTCTGACTTCTCCCACTCCTCCTTCAACCAAGTGGGCAATTGCCCATGCTTCAGCATCTTCTTGAACTTGTTGTTCTTGCTACGGTCTTTCTTTTCTGACTCCTGTGGGCTATCCATTGCGAAGGCCTCTGCTTCCACATGCTCGTCATCAGTAATCCTTTCCTCCTCTCCTGTCTCTGGTTCGCACTTCTTTTCTTCTTCCAAGCTCAGTCCTTGGCCCCATTCACAGGTCTTGGCTGACTTGCCACCTTTCTGCTCTGCTTTCTTTTCCTCCTTGGCCGCAGGACGCTTCAAAGGTCCACCTCCTCCTTTTCCTGGTTCCTTTCCTGTAGTCTTCTCGGTCTTTCCTTTCTCTGCTGAACCTTCTGCCTTGGACTTCTTGTCTTCTTTTTTGCTCTTGCCTTTTCCTTTTCCTTTCTTGCTTTTTCCCTTTCCTTTTCCTTTCTTAGCTGCGCTCTTTGGTGTTGCTTCTTTGGGAGGCTTTGCTGACTTCTTTGGAGTAGACTTGGGAGCTGCTGCTGCTGATGGTCTCTTCTTTGTATCTTTCGACGGGTTCTTCGAAGGCTTTTTCTTAACCGGTGGATCTTCTGCTGGAGCTTCTGCGCTATTCTCTTCTCCACCATGGTCAGTAGGACTATCAAGGTCTACTGTTGTAGCAGCAGGAGGCTTGGCATCATCTTTCTCATCAGCCATGGTAGGCTGAAAAACGAATTGGGTACTTGTTTACACAAGTGAAGCTTGAAGCAAAATGCTTCTGGTCATCGAAGATTCCTTGACTTTCCTTTAGTTTACATGACTTTACTTGAGATTACTTAAGTTTGCTTGAGACTACTTTAGATTACTTGAGTTTACTTGAGATTACTTGAGCTTACTTGAGACTACTTGAGTTTACTTGAGACTTCTTGTGTTTACTTGTGATGCCAGATTTCTTGAGTTTACCTGTGTTTACCTGAGATTGCTTGACTTTATTTGAGTGTACCTAAGTTTCCCAGATTTTACTTTAGTGTATATGAGTTGCCTGGACTGAACTTGAGTGTGCCTCAGTGGCTTTTTCCTTACTTGAGTTTATTTAAGGGTACTTGAGTTTACATGTGGTTGTTTTTTTTCAAGCATAAGTAAACTTTGCAGGACTTCCTCAAGGAAATACATGATTCAGTAAGACTGTATGTAGAACTTCCTCAAGTAAGATCATTCCAATAGAATGCTCAAGTAAACCAGACTCAAGTGAATGCACTCAGTCAAATGGTGTTGCAGGAATGCTTAATTGATTGCCTCTCAAGTAAATGGAAAAGCAAAAAAATATTTCCAGTAGAATGCTACATTAATTCTAACTCAAGTAAGTGCTCAAGTAAAGTGGCTTTCAGTGGAATGCTCAAGTAAGTCTGATTCAAGTAAGTGTCAAGTAAAGTGGTTTCGAATGGAATGCACAAGTAAATCTGACTCAAGTAAAGGCTCAAGTAAAGTGGTTTCGAATGGAATGCACAAGTAAATCTGACTCAAGTAAAGGCTCAAGTAAAGTGGTTTCGAATGGAATGCGCAAGTAAATCTGACTCAAGTAAAGGCTCAAGTAAAGTGGTTTCGAATGGAATGCGCAAGTAAATCTGACTCAAGTAAAGGCTCAAGTAAAATATGTCTAGAACTCTGTTGAAACTTTAGAGCAAGTATTATAAATCATATTAAGATGAAACCTCTTATTCTCTTAATCATTGCAGAAAAAATGCTTATACTTTTGGTTTATTAATCCAATATCTTATGATTCAAAATCGAACTGGCATGAATATATTCCATCGAATTTTGCATAGCCTCTTGGATTTTGGTGTATAAAAATTTTAAAAAAAACTTTGAAAAATGTAATCAAACTTGATGCATTTTTGATGCACTTTTGATGCACTTTTGAAAAGTGCATCAAAATGATGCACTTTTGAGTGTTTTTGATGCACTTTTGATGCACTTTTAAAAAGTGCATCAAAAGTGCACCAAAAGTGCATCAAAAGTGCGTCGATATTTTATATATTTGTTTTTAGAAAAATATACTACTTTTCTAGAAAATATTAACTGAAAACATGTCTGAATGAGATAAGACTGAATGAAATACATCTCAGGTAAGTGCTCATGTAAACTTGTCCCAATTGCACGCTTATAGAAAAATGACCCAAGTAAATATTCATGTGAATCTGTCTCAGGTAAAGCAGCCTTTTTTTCTGGAAGAGCTGAGTGCACTGTGGTCACCTTCTAGATCTTCGTCTGGACATCAGGACCTCCACCAGTTCAGAAATGAGAGCGGCATCTTCACTTCCTGAGGATCTTCTCCTTCTCGTTCTTCTCCTGCTTCTGCTGCGATGCTTCCTTTTATTCTTCTTCCTGGACATACTTTTTTTCTTGTCCTCTCTTTCCCTCTCAAGGTCCTCTGGAACATCGTCCTCAGTCGCGTCTGGAGCATCTTCTTCTGCCAGGTCCACAGGAGGAGGAGGTTCATGCATGTCGTACTCAGGACTTGTGGGCGGTGGGTACTCTTCCTTCAATCCTTCTTCCTCCTTCATCCTTCCTTCCTCCTTCAACCCTTCTTCCTTCTTCATATCTTCTTTCATTTCCTTCTTCTCCTCTTCCTTCGATTCCCAAGGCTCCTCATAATCTTGGTACCCATCGTCCTCTAAATCCATCTGCCAGTACCAATTCTCTTCCTTCTCCTCAGTCTCCTCTTCGACAATCACTTCCACATGATCATCTTTTTCAGGAATCTCAAGCTTGGCCTTCAGGGCATTCACCAGTCGTTGCCGAGCATCTTCTCCAAGACTGGGAGCAGCAACTGCAACCTGACAATGCAAGCACCCCTTCAGTTTCAATGTTTTTTTTATGTCACAATCAAACATTTATTCCAACTAATTGTTTTGACATCAATCACTGATCAATAAATTAAAAATATGAAATCATGCCATCAAGACACTGCAGCTGGTCCAGAGCTGGCGCTGCTCGGCAACGCTGGGGGCGACTTTGACTCGGTGGGGGCCACTCTTCCTGAAAGAAGTGACACTGGTTCCAGGATAGGGGGTATGTAATGTGTCGGCGCAGGAGTCGAAGGAGTTGACTTCGCAGGAGTCGAAGGAGCAGCCTTTGCAGCAGTAGAAGGAGCAGCCTTCGCTGAAGCAGAGGGAGCAGGCATAGGCTCTGCAATGGAAGTTTCCAATTCCTGCGACATGTCAGGGTTCCAACTGAAACAAAACAAAACTCAAGTAAATTTTGGAAACTCCACAAGTAATATTCTCAAGTAAATCATGGAAGCATATATGAAGCTTTACTGGAGATCTTTCAATGAAACAATACTTGAAGATAACATTTGTGTGAATACATGTCGCAAATGGCAAACCAATGGCAAGTCCTTCCAGCCAAACTTCGGCTCTGCAAAGGTGCGTATGCTCATCCACCAAAGGGCATATCTCATCTCTTCTTCCTGAAGAGCCAGTACTAAAAGAGACAAGGCTTGGTTTCTTAAGGCCCTGACTTCTTGAGGGTAAACTTAAAACTTATTAACTTCTGCCAAGGATCACTTCGAAAGGACAAGAATGCTGTCTGATGATTGGGCAGTCTTCCAGAGACATAGCACTGGTGAGTCCATGGTGGTTTTGTGAGCTTGATGGCCCCCAACCCCGTCACGCCATTCAGTTCGTATCGAATGTCCTGAGAGCACAAGCATGCAAGCTAAATCAAACCATAATCAATGTTAACATACCCCTTAAGTTCTCCTGAGAAAAAAATACTATACATCTCCAAGCATCATTCTTTGTGGCATCAAACCGAACATTGCGAACCACCAATCTCCAAGGGGAGTCTTCTGCCATGGGCTAGTAAGGTTTCTCCAGCAGTGCAAGGCAAATGGAACAGTGCATGGTTCTGTGATGAATTCTTAGAGCTAGTGAACTCAAATATATGCATTGCAATGATCATGCCATGTATCAGTTTTATTGTGGGATGAAAACCTAGATGCATTGACATGACTTTCAGTATCTGTAAGAAAACCTCTTATCTGAACATGAATGCCACTTGAAGGGCTGCAAGTGAAGAGGCATCTGATGCAAGTGTGAAATGAAACCTGGCAACTCAAGTAAATCAACTGTAGTGTAACTTCAGTGTTTTCATGCACAACTCAAGCAAGTCTCAAGTAAGTCTCAAGTAAATCTCAAGTAAATTTCAACTACAGAAATGCACAAAAAACTCAAGTAAAAAGTGTTTCAAGTAAATCTCAAGTAAATGCTCAAGTAAAACAAATTGACTAAAAGTGTCTCAAGTAAATCTCAAGTAAATGCTCAAGTAAAACAAATTGACTAAAAGTGTCTCAAGTAAATCTCAAATAGGTCTCTCACAAATGGAAGTGCTTCTCATGTAAAAGTTGTCTTTTCTGAATCAAGTGGAGTCTGGCAAAATACTCTTTCAAACATGCTCAAGTAAATTTCCTGGTGGCTCAATTTTTTCCCCTGCTTTGACAAAAGCATCCCCAAGCAATGCTGTTTAGCAGCAAGCTCTGTCGACAGAAACATTCAGAGAATGTCAGTCCCTGCGACTTAGTCAACATCCATTAACTGATCCAGAATGGTCTGACGAATCTGGTAGAGCTTCTCCACAGATTTCCCAGCCTCCACTGCTGGGACGAGTCGTCGACAACATTCTGCATGATGGCCAGGTTTGCAACATCCTAAAATATTTTTCCACTTGCCATCCACCATGTGCCTGATGTAGCTTTTCTCTTGGTAACGTTCCAATTTGCATTGGCCATAAGCAGCACTTTCAAAGCAAAAATTGCCTTCAAGAGGGATGTGGATCAACTTCGCCCCATCATTCTTCTTGGTTTCATCTTCACTCGTTTTCTCCTTCTTCTGTTCTGAATGGCTTTGCTTCACCATGCTCTTCTTGGACTTCTCGTTTTTTGCCTTTTGTGAACCTGCCTTGGTAGAAGTCTTCTTGTTCTTCTGTTTCTGCTTGGTCTTCGTCTTTTTCTTCGTCTTGTTGTTCGGTTTCTGCTGTTGCTCACCTTGAGGTTTCTTTGCTCCTTTCCTTCTGGGCTGCTGGCTCACTTGCAATGGAACAAAATCCAGGGCTGATCTGAGAAGTTCATCGTCTGACATCTTGGCAGAACCAACTTTGAAACCATGTGCCTGCACAGATTTTTGCACTGGGTTCCAGCTGCTTCTTTCCAATCTCATCCTCGTTTTTGCTCATGATCCTGGAGAAAATGGAAGGGAGCTCGGTAAAGGACACAGTACGAGTGAGGGAAGGTTTCGGTTCTTGTTGAACAGCAACTATGGCCAAAGAAGTATGCTCCTTTCCAAACTTGGAGCCAGGCACACTGCCTTCACACTCAATCTGCAACTCTTGGGGCCCTTCTGCAGGCACATCCTCTACTAAGCGATCTGTGCTGTCAGAACTTAAAAGTTCTGGAGGTAGTTGAACTTTCTCCAAAACAAGATTCAACCTCAGGCATTCCTTTGGACCCAGGCTTCGAAAAGTTCTGTCTTTGAAAACTTTGCTCTGCTTCAACTGGCGACACATGTTCAAAAGCAACCTGATGGCCATGTCTGTATTGTCCAAATACTTTTGCAGGTCACCACGGTGGTTCTGGATGGTGATGCTTTTCTGGTCGATCAAGTATTTGATAGCCTCAAATGGATCAAAATCAAAATTGAAAAAAATCAACCCTAAAAAAAAAACAAAAAAAACAGGCCAAGAAACCTTCTGCAGTCTCACACTTTGAACCTTCGTGTTCGGCGCTATGTTGAGCAAGTCAAAAAGAAGGCTGTCACACTTGACAAGCCAGTCAGCTTTTGGACTCACATGCCAGTCCATCCTGCCAACACAGGCCGCTGGTGGACAAACAAGAGTCCACAGGTCAGAACATTGCTTCTGCAATAAAT